>OY813001.1:30438448-30958311 GCA_963681545.1 Germaria angustata | reverse complement strand
GATTCCATTTCAGGAAGGGTTTCTAAAAATTAAAAAAATAGAAATACGCAGTTTTAGAGAACCATTTTCAATCTTGGTGTTTTGAATTTAAATTGCTTAGAATCGAAGAAAGGCAAAAGTTTATGTTTCTGAAGCAATAAAAATGTTATTAATATATATAAGCAAAAAATGTTAACGTTTCGCTAAGAGTGATCCCTAGAGTTTAGCTTTTACAAAAAGTCATGTAAGTCCTGGAACTATGCTCCGGACCATTTCCATTAATCTTACTACAAACTTGCCAATGCACATTTATATCACTTTTACGATCAGTAACTAAAACATAAACTTGTGATTGCAATCCTTATTAAAGCTAATAAATACCATTAGTTCTTAAGATCTTTAATGGCGGCGACATGAAACACTTGTCCAAACAAAAAAATTTTATAATACTTAAAAACACAGAGATCGAAAACAAAGATCTTTGTGGCCTCATTCCGAATATTGGAGGCTTATTTCAATTTTGTTTTTGAGGCGCTATTTCATGTGAAATAATATCACAAAAATTTATAGCGAAATTTCGTTATCCGCATTACCGTCTTTCGGTCGGGCACCAGTTTTTCCACCTCTATGACATGTCTAAGCCCAGCTTCGCATTGTAACAAAAGTTTATATTGCGCAAGAATTTTCCGAAAAATCCGCTTTCCAAAATCATTTTTGCTTTTAAGTAATATCTGAAATGTAAGGCCAGTTTTGGACATACCACAAAGAAGAAAGTATCTACCCAAAGCAGAAAACCAGTCTTGCTTGGAAATGCCACAGAGTAGAAAGTCGAAAGCCACCAATGCACAAATGTTTTGAAAAATTTAACAGGACTTTAACATGCCACTAATCTTTGTTTACTCTCTGTGGTTTCCTTTACGCTTTATTTAATATTTTCGGGTTATTTCCTGAGGGATTAATATTGAAGACTACTTCATTTCTGAAATTAAAGCTTTTTTCATATATATAATAAATTCGTAATAATAGGGTGTAATTTTACTTCTCTTTGCGGTGCCAGTCATTTCAGTGGAGGTCTTATTTTATACTGAAAGTTCGGGTGATATTAAATATGAAATAGTGCCCATGTTTTCGGGAAGGTATTTTGTATTACTTTTGGCAGCTATATTCATACCGCCATATTTTATATATTTATAGAAATAATTATATTTTAAAAAAACAAAACTATTTTTAGAAACTGGGGCAGAGTCTCGCAGAGGGTATTAATTTTTAATCAAAATTTTGTCAACTCCACTTTCTAGAAAGTTGCAAAAATGTTGCCACGGATTTTGGGAAGCAATAAAAATGTCAGTTCATAAGAACTACTTCCATTTTTTTTTTACTGAGCAATTACATAATATTTTCTCATATTTTCAAATCTTACCAGATTCTATTAGAGAGTGATTTATATTTATTTAAAATTTATTTTGGGATTAGAAAGGAGAGGGGTGCCACACACCTCATCAGCTTCCAAGTCTACATTTTGAAGAGATTTCGTTCAAACATCATTCGTAGAAAGAAAAATACCACAAATTATTTTCTTCATTAGTGGAATTTTTAGTTTCGTACAAAGTTTGTTTAATCACCCAAAGCTTTGTTTATTTATTCTTTTTCCGTTTCTTCCACTCTGTTTCTCATATATTATCATATTAAAGGTTTTTTATAGGCCAATTTTTTATAAGTACCCGATAAGAAACTCTTCTTAAACTTATTTAAAAAGTACACTTTCTATTGGAATGGAAAATATGCCTTTGAGAGTCTTATGCAAAAGTAATTGCCAACTTTTAAAAAGGGAAAATAAAATGTGTCATCATTACAAACATATTCCCAAATATGTAGTTTTATTTCGGTGCACTTGTATGTTTCAGTAAATTTACTAACTGTCTAACGTCAATTGAAGTGTGAACACCAACAAGGATATTAGCAATTCCCTTTGAAAAGAATATTTTTCCAACAACATGTGAGCAAAAGTTGTAAAATATAAATGTACACACACTAGTATAAGTTAACACATACTACTAACACAAAACTAAAACAAACTAAAACAGCACACATCTAACTACTTCATAAGAATTTTCATACTTGTTATCTTGTAATTATAAATTTCTACCTTTGTAAATTTATATAATTTTTTTTAAATTATTTAATTATTTTTTTGTCAAACATTTTAAAAAAAAGGAAAAAAATAAATAAAAAAGTTAGTCACATTTAGACAATTGAACTGCGAGTTTCATTTATAAAACCGTGTAAGCGGTTAGGAACTCACAGAATTATTAACTGGCGCCCAACGTTTAAAAGATATAATTTTTTTTTTTAAATTTAATAAAGGAACAGCAAATAATAAAGGCGTTTCTTGTAATTGCAAATTAATGAGAAAAATTTTTATATGAAAAGTTATAAAAAAATAATTAAAAAATTTTATGAAATAAACAATCGAAAAAATTCAAAAGATAAAAAAAACGGAGGAAGAAACAATACACATTTGTATGCGTGTAAAGATAACTATTTTGCGTTGGAAAAAAGAATTTTCAAGAAACAAGCACCTAATATCTGAGTAACCTAAACAACTATAAGAACCACAGAAAGCTCGAGAGGATTGGCGTAACTTCAAGAATTGATTTTCATCATTTTCATCGCAGAGAATTTTCAAGACACAAGCTGAGAAAGAAAGCTCGAGAGACTGACGTTCATAACTTCAAGATTGATATTCATAATTTTCATCGCAGAGTAAGAAAAGAGAATTAAACAAACTTATATATTCACTAGTTTTAATATTAAAACTTAACATTACAAATATTCTATTGTTTATTTGTTTGAGATTTTATTATTTATTGTTTACTTATTATTATTCTTTATTTTACACATAACTTAAATCTTAAAATTTTGTTATTAACAAACTTATTTGAAATCCACGATTTTTTTTTTTTTTTGCATAATTTAAAAACAGAGAAACAAACAAAATGAATAGAAATGAAGTAGTTAATCTGGTTGAATCTGTAGTAGATATAGCTAGAGCAGAGATTTTAGAGCAAATTCAGAGTTTAACACATGCTGTCGAACAATTAAAGCCAAGTCGAGTGGAACCTTTAATTCCAGTGACTATTCAACCTGGTGCTGCCGCTGGCAATATAAATTTAGATCTCATAAAATCACTTCCACAGTTTAACGGAAATGCATGCGAATATCCAGCATGGAGAGAATCCGCAAAGTTTGCCATAAATTATTATACAAAGGGATCTGAATCATATTATGTTGCCATGGGTATTTTACGAAATAAGATAATAGGTGAAGCAAATTCCACTTTAAGTTCGTTTAATACAATTTTTAATTTTGATGCTATAATATCGAGATTAGATCAGTCTTACTCTGATAAAAGACCATTGTACTTGTTAGAAAATGAGCTCAGTGTTTTAAGACAAGGTAAATTGTCAATAAGTGAGTATTATGATAAAGTTAACAAACAACTTAGTCTTATCGTAAATAAAATTCTCATGACGAATACGGGTAAACATGAGGTTATCGAAGCTCTAAACGAGCGAGCAAGAATGAACGCGCTACGAGTATTTATATCGGGTCTTCGTAAACCTTTATGTGATATTTGTTTTTCTGCAAATCCACCAGATTTGCCATCAGCCTTAGCAACTGCTCAAGAACTTGAGCAAAACCATGAACGTTATAAATTTGCAAATGCTTTTGCTAATTCAAAAAATTCATCCCAAATAAATTGCCCTTATTCGAATAATAATTCAGCCAAAGCTTTTTAACAAATATCAATTGACAAACGATTCTCGCAATATGTACCGCCTGTTCCAATGGATATTGATAAAAACACGTCGTACTTAAAAAACCCAACTGCACATTTAAGTGGACTAGAGCATCAACCTCAAAACTCGAATTTAGATACTAATATACAAAAAGGGATTTCTTACGATAATAGGCCTAAACGTAAATTTTTAGGTAATAATTCCGGTCAGTCTCCATTTCAAAAAATTCAAAGAATAAATTACGCTGAAAATGATGAGGAAATTGATGATATGTATGAAAAAGATTTATCTTGCAACGAATCTGAAGGCAATGCAATTGATACCTTGAATTTTTTAGTGTAAAATCGCTCTTGCCATATATTGTCAAAAAAGCAATAAATGGTCAAGAGCTAAATATTTTAGTAGATACGGGCACTTCCAAAAATTATATTAGAAATTTCAGTTTTATTAAAGCTATTATGCCAGTAACTGAACCTTTTCAGATCAAATCAATAAACGGATCTACGGTTATCAAAGAAAAATGTACTATAAATATTTTGAACCATACCACAACCTTTTTTGTATTGCCATGTTTATGTTCTTTTGACGGTATTTTAGGCTTTGACTTCTTGAAAGAAATTGAGGCTGTTATTGATGCTAAGTCTGGTGTACTTTTTCATAAAACCGGAAAAGAAAAAATTAACCATTTTTTATGCGAACAAGTAAATTCAATAGATATTGATAACAAATATGTTCCTCTCGAATTACATGGTGATTTTGAAAAACTTATTAGAAGCAATGAAGTAGCATTTACTGACCCAGATAGAGCGTTACCAGCCAATACACAAGTTGTAGCTACAATAAATTTAACTAAAAAAGAACCAATTTATTCTCGGAGCTATCCGTATCCTATTTCAGCATCAACATTTATAAATACAGAAATAGAAAATCTGCTTAAAGATGGGATTATAAGAAAATCATCATCACCGTATAACTCACCCATACATGTTGTCAATAAAAAGGGAGTTGATTCTGACGGTAAACAAAAATTACGAATGGTAATAGATTTTCGAAAAATAAATGATTTTACAGTTCCTGATAAATATCCCATGCCAGACATTGCAGTAATCTTATCAAATTTAGGCAAATCAAAAGTTTTTACAACTCTTGATTTAAAATCTGGGTTTCATCAAATCTTGTTAGCAGAGAAAGATAGATGTAAAACTGCCTTTAGTGTAAACAACGGAAAATATGAATTTTGTCGCTTACCTTTTGGGCTAAGAAATGCTCCAAGCATTTTTCAACGAGCAATTGACGATATTTTACGAGATGAGATCGGAAAAACATGTTTTGTCTATATGGACGATGTAATAATTTTTTCGGAAAACGCATATGATCATATCTCTCATGTTGATAAAATATTAAAAAAATTTTCAAATGCTGGAATGCGAATATCAATAGAAAAATCTAAATTCTTTAGACACGAGGTTGAGTTTCTTGGATTTGTTGTTGCACAAAATGGAATCAAGACTTCTCCAGATAAAGTAAAAGACATTCTTAATTTCCAAACACCAAAAACCCTTAGGTCGTTAAGATCTTTTATTGGCCTAGCCGGATACTATAGAAGGTTTGTTAAAAATTATGCTGACGTAGTAAAACCACTAACAACATACTTTTCGCGGAAAAAACGGCAATATTAAAGCAAATATGTCAAAAAATGTTAAAATTAGTTTATCTCCAGAAGCACTTACGGCATTTGAAAAGGTAAAGCGTATATTAGCATCGGAGGATGTATTGCTTCAACATCCGGATTTCAATAAGCCATTTGAGTTGACGACTGACGCCAGCTCCAACGCAATTGGAGCTGTACTGTCGCAAAATGATAAACCAATTACCATGATATCTCGCACACTTTCGCCTACCGAGCAAAATTATGCTACAAATGAGCGGGAACTGCTATGTATCGTTTGGTCATTACAAAAGTTACGACATTTTCTTTACGGAGTTAAAAATATTAACATTTTTACAGACCACCAGCCATTAACGTTCGCAACTTCTGATAAAAATCCAAATTCTAAAATTAAAAGATGGCAAGCATTTATTGCTGATTTTTGCCCAAAATTCTATTATAAACCTGGCAAAGAAAACGTTGTAGCTGATGCACTATCACGACAGTATATGCACAATTTCAATAGTACAGAATCAGAAACAGTACATAGTGAAAAATCATTTTCAAAGACAATTAAATTAATAGCTGCACCCATTAATCAATTTCCAAATCAATTAATTATTTCAAAAGCTTCTGATGATAACAAAATAACAAAAATTTTATTTAAGCAATATAAAAGACATATTATAAACTACAGTAATGTTCAAAAACTTTTATTAAATTTGCAAAGTTGCGTTAACCATCGATCAGTAAACGCAATATATTGCGATTTAAGCACGTTAGCAGAAATTCAAGATGAAGTACTTGATCATTTTCCATCTATAAAATTCGTTCACTCACAAAAATTTGTAATAGATTTAACTAATAAAGAAGATCAACTAGAAACATTAAACTTAGAGCATAACCGCGCTCACCGATCTGTACATGAAAATTACAAACAAATTACATCAGAATATTTTTTTCCTAAAATAAAGAAAATGCTTCATACAATCATTAAAAACTGCAAAATATGTTTGGAAAATAAATACAATAGAAAACCACTAAAACCAGTAATCGGTTTATCACCAATACCAGATTTTCCTGGCCATATTCTTCACATAGATATTTTTTCAACTAATAAAGTTCATTTTCTTACTTGCCTCGACAAGTTTTCAAAATTTGCAGTTTCCATACCAATAAATTCTAGAGCTCTTATAGATGTTAAAAGTGGTATTTTACAAATCCTTAACTGTTTTAAAAACACTAAGCTTATAGTTTCTGATAACGAAAAGTCGTTTCAGTCGAATACTATTAAAAATATGCTACGAAATTTTTTTGGGATTGAACAATTTTTCATACCACCTTTACACAGTGAAAGCAATGGTCAAGTGGAAAGGTTCCATTCGACTTTGCTTGAAATTGCAAGATGTCTAAGAGCGCAGCATGATGTCAGTGATACATTAGACTTAATACTTTTTGCCACTCAAAGATATAATAACACAATACACTCAATTACAAAGGAAAAGCCTATTGATATTCTGCAATATTTTCATACTGAAAACTTAGAAAGCGTACGGAAAAAAATAGAAGCAGCACAAACAAAGGTTGAAACAAAAGTAGTTAATAAAAATCGGAAATTTAACACAGGTGACATTGTATTTGTTCGACAAAATAAAAGATTGGGCAATAAAACGGATAAGTTATATTTGGAAAAGGTTGTTGAAAAAGACTTAGGTACAAAGGCTATAATAGACGGCAAACAAGTACACAAAAATAATATTAGATAATAATCTTCAAATTTTCTTTTTCATTTTGTTATAAATTTTTCTCTCTTTTGCACAGATACATTTAAAAAAATAAATTTTTCAAATAATTTTCTACACAATTCTTACATTAATATTCTACATTAATACTCTAAGCTACTAGTGTACATTGAAACGAGGACGTTCCACTCTTGAGAAGGGGGGAAGTTAACACATACTACTAACACAAAACTAAAACAAACTAAAACAGCACACATCTAACTACTTCATAAGAATTTTCATACTTGTTATCTTGTAATTATAAATTTCTACCTTTGTAAATTTATATAATTTTTTTTAAATTATTTAATTATTTTTTTGTCAAACATTTTAAAAAAAAGGAAAAAAATAAATAAAAAAGTTAGTCACATTTAGACAATTGAACTGCGAGTTTCATTTATAAAACCGTGTAAGCGGTTAGGAACTCACAGAATTATTAACTTATATATATGAATGTATATATATTTTTATTTTGTGCTAGAATATAAAAAAATCGAAATGTGAAACAAATTACTCACACAGTCATGAGAGTGGACGACATCTGTTTTATATATTTCATATTTATTCACAAGCACAAATGGCACAATATTAAAACAAAGCTAAAGTAAAGAAATACTACTATAAATATACACACACACACACACACACACATATATATATATATATATATATATATATATATATATATATATATATATATATATATATATATATATATATATATATATATTATACATGTGTACATATATATACAACTGCCATACAAAAACGCACAATCCCACACGTGTGAAATATATTAAAATGTTGTACTTGGGGCAAGTAAGAATATCATCTGGTGTAAACAAATAAATTATTACAGTGAATAATAAAACATATAAGGAATAAATGGAGATCAAGAGCAATACCAATGAGATGCTTGATATGCCTACAGCCATAAAGGCGATGCATACACCCATAACTGCGATGCCTACACCCATAACTGCCATGTTATTTTTTCATGACGATTTTGGGTGCCATCTTTGCTCTACATTTGTCGATGTTTGGAGGTTAAAATTTGACAAAAGACTTTGATTTTAAATAACTTAAACTCTGCACATAAAATATGAGTTTTCGTTGATATATTTTGGAAGCTATAATTAACATAAAAACCAATTTTATAAAAAAGAAAGCGCGGAAATTCAAAAGGTACTGAGAACGGTAATGAGTCATTAATAAAAGTTGAATTTAATAACGATAAAAGACGGTTTAGATCACCAAGAAATCTCTAACAATTGATGTCAAAAGCATTTTGTCAGAAGATAAATTTTAAAGTTTCAAGGGGAACTAATTTTAATGTTTGTGAAGATAAATTTAAACATAACTAGTACAGACAAAAACCATAATTTTTAGTAATGACAATTTCGCAGTTAACAGAGCGAAAGGCGACACATAGGAGCTACGACAAGGATAAAAAAACTATATATATCAGAAAATATGCTCCTGGAATTTCTTAATGAAACTGTGAAAATACGGAAAACAAAAAGCATGTTAGAGCAGCAATATAGTTCGTTTAAGCAAATGTAATTTCCTATATTCCATTTAAGCACTCCCTGGACCACCATTTCTATATAGTGCGTAGTACCAGCCCCTCTTTCATTAAAAAATTGCTGGAGCATATTTCCTGATATATAGTTTTTTTTTTTTTTATTTAACAGAGCTCTGTTAACTACGAGATTATCATTACTAAAAAATATGGTTTTTGTCTGTACTAGTTGAATTTAAATTTATCATCACATACATCTAATTCTAAACATATTTAGAACCAGCAAAGGCGATATTTCCTTGTACGACATTATAAGAGAATTTAGACCTTTTGTTGAGACTACAGAAGAGACATGGTTGAAACTAGTGTCTTTTGTCTGGCATTGGCGGGACTTTAGTAAATAATAACATAGATTTCAGATTTGAAATGCGATTGTTAATTCAATTTAAGTTAAGGATTTAATAAATAAAAAATAGTTGGAAAAAGTATTAATATTTGTTAAAGTTGGGTGTTGCTAAAGGAAAGCGCTGCAAGTCTTTCCTGTCAGCAACTTTACTATCTTTGATTCCATAATGGTCACGGGACACTATAAAAAAATTTTATTTTTAACATTTATGATGGGTGAATTTATGTAGGACAGAAGTATGTATTGAGCCCTGTCTACTCATGTAAGTATGTATTTTAAACAAGTACGTTTAAGGTACACATTAATAATTAAAGTTGACAAAAGTTTCCGTGTATAAACCTTAAAAAATTTCAAACGCACGATTTTTATATTTTTCCTCGTACATTTTGTAATTTGTCTTTCACCTTTTTTTATTTATTGTGATTTATTACAGAGAGTATAGTCCTTAATTACTAAACACAGACTCAACCTCATGTAAACATACACTTACATATTATGAAAATTAAATAAAAATACAAATTCAAGCTTTAATGTACAACTTAAATTTATTTGGTGCGAGTAGTACTGCTGCGTAAAGGTTATGAAAATATGTTTTGGTAGCGTGAATTGCAAAATATATACGTTTTTATACAACGGCTTTCCACAGTAACAAAAAAGGGAGGGAGTATTGAGCACACGTTACTCCGCATTGAAAAAATATTTTTGATACAATCACAATTGCATATTACCAACTATGTTTGCTCAAGTGATTATTTCAAACATGTTATTATATTTATCAGATCTAAGATCAGAATTCGTCAGATTTATTATAATGTTTGTCCCATAAATGAGCCTGTTACTATTTACCTAATGATGAAATGAAGACAAATTTATTATGTTCTGTGTATATGTTAGAGTTAAATTACTTATTTCTTGTTCAGTTCGGAACATTACCTAATGGTTAATCTTTCTTAATTGTTAGCATTACAAACGTTATTCTAATAAAAAATTAATCTAGAAAACGCTTGCATTTATTTACTACTATTCATGAACTGAAATACGTTTTAACTGAAATAAGGCCTATTATAAATAAATTAGAATGAAATAAAACTATTTAATAACCGAGGGAAATACAAATAACCTTTTGGTTAAAGTAACCCACTGGTATATTAGGACGTAATTATTATTTGGGCGAAACTTATGATTATACATCGCAGTTAAAGGCCAATTAAATATGTATTTACTCCTATAGTCTAGTTAATTATACATAGTTATAAATATTTTTATTATTACGTCGGTATGTATGTATTTAAAAATAAGTGCTCAGCTCACAAAATTTGTTTTCACTCTCAATATTTATTTCAGTTATTAGAATAATTACAAGAAACTGTCATTACATATATATATATATATATATATATATATATATATATATATATATATATATATATATATATATATATATATATATATATATATATATATATATATATATATATATATATATATATATACATAAATGTTTATAATTCCCTTTACTTTTAAGAATTGTTTCCGCGGCTGTGCCGTAGGTGGTCCATCAGTGAGCTCCAATTTTCTTATACTTTTTGCACCATATCGGGCGGTATCTTTGCAATTGCAGCCGTAATGTTGTCTTCAAGGGCTGGAACTATGGTTGGTTTATCACTGTGCACAAGAGTTTTCACGTATTCCCACAAAAAATAGTCTATCGTGGAAAAATCACATGATTTTTGGCGTCCAAAACGACTGCTGTAAAATGTAAAATCAATTTCTCATTGTATGGCATGTAGCATCGTTTTCTTTAAACCACATGTCAATCAAATCAAAATCTTCCATTTTGGGCATATAAAAAACGGTAATCCATTGCATGGCACCCCGCTTCATTGACTGTAACGTTGCGATTTTTAACGTTTTTGAAAAATTGCAGTCCATTGATGCCGCCGGTCTACAAACTGCACCAAACAGTTTAACTTTCAGGATTCATTGGTGGCTCTTGGACTGCCTCTGGTTATTTTTCACATCATATTCCGTAGTCCTCTTTGTAGCCAAAAATTAGCTTCTCCGCTGAACCTAATTTTTGGATAGAAAAGTCCGTTCACCAAACAAATGATGTTGTGGTTAGTATTTTGTATCGTTTTATAACGAGGTCATTACGTAAAATCATCCAGGTGGTTGACTAATATAATGCCAATTGTTGACAATGACGACGAATTGACATATTGCGATCTTTCGTCACTAGCCGATACATCAGCAATGTTTTCCACGGTACACATTCCTCACATACAGGTTGTTGGATTAATGTTCAATAAAAAGAAACTGGTGCGAAATTTGTGTACAACTGCTTAAAGAGGCTGCTTGGATGGTCGATTATGACGACCATAAAATATGCGTAATTTACGAAACACATTTCTCTTACAGCACGAACTTTAATAATAAAATGCAATGATTTTTCTGCGGTGTTCGCTTCTTAGTATATTTATGGCGAAGTAGCATTTTTTTACTCTGAAAAGTTTCACAACGAATAACCAAATAGCACAAAAAAATCATCCGATAAAAGAATCTTTTGAAATCATTTGTTTTAATAAAATTTTTTAAATACTAACTAGCAGTCACTATCATACATCCGCGGACTAAAATGAGTGTCTTTTTAGGTAAACAACTTTGGGAAATAGTGCAAACTTATTTAAAAAATTGCTGCATTGTTTATTTGTTTAAAAAAAGTTTTAGAACTACCGCTTGTGGTTTATGCGAATCTGTGCCAATGGTTTATGAGATTGGCTTGCTAGTGGACAACATGTTTGGTCCCTCTGGTCGTACGATGCCTACAAAAATATGACTGCTGTGGCCCAAAGTGTGCAACTCAATTCAAAAACGTTGAATTTCCATTGATCTCAGCAACTCAGGAATTCAAGCACTAACATGATGAGAATTTTGCATGAAAATCTCGGCTCGTCCGATTACAAAAATCAATTGACTCAGCGATTGAAGCAAACGACCATGCAGTTCGCTGTCGCTTATCAAGTTGGGCCTTACAGAAGCTCCAATACGACATTGAATTTGCACCAAAAATCAAGTTTTCGGATGAGATGAATTTTCGGATCGGAGAGCCTATACGTCATTTTCAAGGAAGCAATATATCCACAGATAGTTATAGCTTGGTAAGAAATTTGGAGTGGTGGCATTATTGGTCCAATGCTGCTGGAAATTACATTTCAGCCAACGGCGAGCACTTCAGGGCCATGATTATTGACATTTTATGGCCGGAAATTTTTTTTTAATTTTAGCGCAATGCAATGTTTTGCGCACTTGGGGATGTCAATTAGGAACCGCAGGGCTGCAAATAGTCAGACTTTTCTACACTTTTAAGGTTAATATTAAAAGATCCATTCATGCGATAGAGCCATAAACTGTCAATAGAGTATTAGAAAATTGGACTGCAAGGAATTCATAGTAAAAAGTTTCGATATAGAAGTTAACACTTTCAAAATTTTGATCGCATTTTGCCAAGTTCGAGTTTTTCTCATTCATATCTATGTTGCATGAAATGAGCAGTTCGCTGCCTTATAAAATATTTTTCATCTAGGTGTAAAATAAAGTGAGAGTATAAAGTTCTTAATTTATAGTGTTTAAGCTTCTTAAATAGAATGTTCTACGTATAAATCTAACTAATTTTAAAAGCAAGATTTGTTAGAAACTAATGCTTTTTCAAATTGTGCAATAAAAAAAAACACTCAAATAGTATGAAGCAAGTCTTGTATTTAGAAAAATTTTATAATTCAATTTCTGTCAAATGATAAAATTTTTTTTTTTTGTAACGATTGTTTGGGGAGAATATCCCAAATAATAAATATCAATATTAAGTATTATAAAATTTTTTATTATTTTTAATTACGGCCAAAAAAATTGAAAAGTTAATTCATATACGCAGAATAAATTACAAACGTTAACTGATATCAACACAGCCAAAGGCAGAAAGAATAACAGTCCAGCTTGTCACGCACCGAAATCTAAAATCATTTTTATTAATCAGCTAATTTTCATGTTAAACGTTAGAAGTGGTATTCACACATATGTACTCGTAAATTAGGCATATTGCGTAGCAATTTCATTAAAACATAAAATACTTTCTGGACCACAATCGAAATTTCGCATCTAGACTTTGTAATTTATTACCATTAGACTTCCTTCCATGGTGTCATTTTTGATCAAAATCTTTTTTGTGGCTTGACCATAACTACGATTATATATACGTTTTAATAAAATAGTAGAAAACGTAGATGTCAGATGTCAATATTGCGACTTATTGTAGCGTACAACTCTGTATGCTGTCCACTTTCTAAAACAAAAATGATTTAAAAAAATATATTTCTCATAAAAGTGAAAAAAACGACTGACACAAAACCAATATTAATAACTTTAATGGCTTTTGTTACAGACAACACAAAAAAAAATCTGTGCAATTTTTTCACACAAATTTTTAATATATTTATTGCATTTAACAAAATGTTATAAAATGATTTTTTTTTACAAGATAAATTGCTTTTACAGACAAATATTTTATATTGAGTAGTTTTTATTTATAAAAAGTTTTTATTGTATGAATATATAAAAGTAAAAATAACCAAATAAAGACTAAGTGACCCATTTAATTTTTCACACCTGCAGGCGTGAGAGTGGTTAAAGGATCCTACAATACATTTTCAGTTTTATTTAATTTCAAACAAAATATTACGCAAACTTAGTGGCCATAAAAACTTTATAATTCAACACATATTAATTAATAGACTTCAGTAATAGTGCAACATAAACGATTCATACAAAATGCGAAATTCACAAAACGCGAATAACATTTTTAAGGTTTTAGATTTCACATTCGCTTTAGACATAATTCTAATATTCTTCTTATAAAATGCAAATCGAGGAGTATTTTTTGATCAATTTGAGTTGTGAGATAGATCGTTTTTGAAACTTTTGAATATAAACTCTCATGTATCGGGTTATCCATTTAGTGGTCTCATGTAGTAAAATTGTAGTAATAAAAAATATAAAAAACAGCTGGAGTGGTATTATGTTACTAAATACAAAATACAATATAGAAGATCGTAGCCACAATAATACTTAAAAGGCTGGAAACTGTGGGGGCTGAATTCAGAGATCAATAGGGTGTGTTTCGCCCATATCGTAGGTTAGGTTAGGTTAGGTTGATTGGAGGGGTGTGATAGCCCATGTCATGCGACATACACTTAAGCCAGTGAAGGCTTGTTGTGCGCTCCCTTTAATTATCAACCGCAAACTGCCAGAGTTCTGCGGCAGGATTCGAACCTGCAACCTTCGCACTACGAGTCTAGTACACTACATACTAGTCTACGAAGGCCAGTGACCATATCGTAGCTATGTCGATCAGGTAAGTACAGTCGATCGAATGGAAGTCACCACTGTACCTGTTTTTTATTGACTTTAAAAAGCCTTCGATGCAGTTAATAGAAACGCTACATGGTTCACTCTAAATAAGAAAAGAGTTCACAAATAAAATAATACATATCATCCAAGCTATGCACACCAACGCGGAAATGCAAGCAAGGGGAGCGTCCGACAAGTCTGCCCTCTATCGCCACTTCTCTTTTCAGTGGTAATGGACTGTTTTATGAAGGAACTGTGCAAGAAGACACATCTTGAAGATTTAGAATATGCAGATTATATTTTACTTCTTTCTCATAAATCTTCGGACGTGCAGAATGAAGTCAGCCAGAAGAGTTGACTTAAAAGTAAATATAAGAAAGATGTACGCCCTGCGCCTACAAAAGAGCAGCAATGCCCACATCACCATCGACAATCATCGAATAGTATAGGTTGACTGCCAAGTACCAGACTTAAGGAGCAAATTGTCGTCCAGCGGTGGCATTAATTAGGAAATCACGAATAGGATCAATAAAGCAAGATGTGAATTTGGCAGTCTAAACAATATATGGTGCCCACTGCAAACCACGAGAACAACTAAGATCCGTATTTTTAACGCATATGTCAAGACGAACCTTTTATACGGAAATGATATGATATGGCTGGCTAGTGAATAAATCAGGCAGCGACTACAAGTTTTTGTAAATAAAAGCCTTCGTATTTAATTCGACATATACTGGCCCAACACAATAATAAAAGAAAACATCTGGAGCTTGGCCAAAGAAGAGCACACACACATACAGATAAACCGCAGAAAGTGGAAATGGATAAGACACACCATAAGAAAGTCAGTACATTATGTAACCGGGATGGCGTTGGAATGAAAACCACATGGAAGTAGACAAAGAGGAAGGCCAAAAATACCTGGCGAAGGTCTGTAGGGAAAAAACTAGCTGATATCAATGAACCATGGGATGATGCAAAAAGAATCGGGAACAATTGATTAAGTTGGAAATATACCCTACGTTGCCTCGGCGAATAAATAAATAAAAGCTCGATAATTTAAACAACATGTTTTTATTATTATTATTATTTTTTTTTATAATGATCATGAAAACAATTTTTTATATGCTTGTAAATGGAATCAATGAAGCAAGTCATGTCAAGTTTTCCAATGAATTGTCTGTGATTTCATATTAATCATACGTCTATTTTTATACAACAACATGAAATATCGGTTTTGTAGGAGGGCGTATGATTAATATGGATTAATAGATAATTCCTCAAAAAAGTGTTTTAGTGGGCAAAATTTTATATTTATATAAAGATAGAATTTAAAGTTATTATTAGAATTAAGTGCTCAGATAGACCGACGAGTAAAATATTGGGTAGTGATACAAATGGGATAAAAGGGAATTCAACGACAAATCTCTGTGAAATCCTGTGATTAATTTCTCCTTCTTAAGCAGATATTGCTCGTATATGAGATAATACTACGGTATCTTTGATCAATTAGTTCTAATGTGGACTAAAAATCAGGAACCGATATAAAAATATTTTTGTTCTTTTATAGCAAATAAAATTCTTCTATTCATATTATTCTCAATGTTGAAACTTCTTTACCAAATTTAATTATTATCCTTAAATATGTACATTGTAAATAAATAACTACTTGCATTAAAATATTTTAATTTTTTTATATAAACATCAACACTGCGTCACTGCATTAAACTGGCGGCACTGAGTCGAGTTATTAACTTGAAAAATATTTTATTTATATTTTTGTTCCTGCTTTTGCACATTTTGTAGCATATTCACTGAAAAAACTTATGTGTATAAAAATTTTGCTTTAAATCTTTCCTTCAAAGGAAGAGCAAAATAAAAGGAAAAGACGAATTCAAATGTACGTATTAAGTATGTATATGTGCCATTTTATGTCTCTTATTAATTAAAATTTTATTACTTTGCTCTCTTACTTGTTAAAAAAAAGTGCAAAAACGTAACAAACTAACAAATTTTTCTTTAACATGAACAAGTAAAGATTCCCTCAGGAAGAATGCACTTCTTAAATTCAGTGTTAATTTTTTTGTGGAAGTTGCAACTCTGAAATTTGACAGCTGTCACATATTTTTATTCCGATTAAGAAAAATGGAACGCTTTACAAAAGAACAACGCGTTATAATTATGAAAACTTATTACAAAAATTTGGAAAGTTATGCTGAGACCGCTCGCCAACTTCGAAGAATTTTTAGTTGAGAAAATGCATCTAATGTGTCAACCATTTTAAAATTGGTCAAAAAATAAAACTCTTTTTTTGTTTTATTTAAATTTTTATTTTTTATTCCATATTTCGATCACCATCGGTTCTCTTCTTTAGGAATTTTTAAGTAAAGCAAATTACATGTGATAGTTATTAAAGAACAAATTACAACAAAGATCAAATGTGTAAATCATTCTGACAAACACTAGCAGAACGGAACAACATGCTGTTTTCACAGATTATGATACGATGAATAAAAAACAATTCTCGTATTACATTTACAGTGAAGATTTGTATGAATAGCTGAAATATACATCAACTGACACCACAGAAGTGGACCAAAACACAAGAACGCTGATGATGAAAGTGTAGCGGCTTTCGAAAACAGCATGTTGTTCCGTTCTGCTAGTGTTTGTCAGAATGATTTACACATTTGATCTTTGTTGTAATTTGTTCTTTAATAACTATCACATGTAATTTGCTTTACTTAAAAATTCCTAAAGAAGAGAACCGATGGTGATCGAAATATGGAATAAAAAATAAAAATTTAAATAAAACAAAAAAAGAGTTTTATTTAATATATGACCTAGAGCCGGAATAAAAATAAAAACAAAAATTACATATCATAAGGTCGGAAAAATTAACAAATATATACTTAACTAACGGAGGGCACACCGAAGAACATCAATATGAAATTAATAAAATATACATACTTATAGTAACAAACCAAACAAGTTTGTCATAAGTAAAAAATAAAATAAGCAAATTAAAAATAAGCATGTGTATGGTGGGTAAAGAATAGATAACAATGGTAAGACTGTTGTAAGTTAGTGAGGTGTAATTTGAGCTCTTCATTACAAAAAAGTTTTCACAGATTATGATACGATGAATAAAAAACAATTCTCGTATTACATTTACAGTGAAGATTTGTATGAATAGCTGAAATATACATCAACTGACACCACAGAAGTGGACCAAAACACAAGAACGCTGATGATGAAAGTGTAGCGGCTTTCGAAAACAGCATGTTGTTCCGTTCTGCTAGTGTTTGTCAGAATGATTTACACATTTGATCTTTGTTGTAATTTGTTCTTTAATAACTATCACATGTAATTTGCTTTACTTAAAAATTCCTAAAGAAGAGAACCGATGGTGATCGAAATATGGAATAAAAAATAAAAATTTAAATAAAACAAAAAAAGAGTTTTATTTAATATATGACCTAGAGCCGGAATAAAAATAAAAACAAAAATTACATATCATAAGGTCGGAAAAATTAACAAATATATACTTAATTGGTCAAAAAATTAAAAAAAAAAAATTGGACGGTAGCTCTCTTGAAAATATTTCTGCTGTAAACGAAAGTGTCGCCGAAAACCTAGAAACATAAATTCGGTATCGTTTTCAAGAAAAGCCTTCAAACCAGCCAACCATAAAAAGCGCCGGCAATTCGATCAATGGGTAATGGAGCAAAGTATAGTCAATGCCAAGTTTTCGAAAAAAGTCTTCTACCCCGATTAAGCACATTTCCATCTGAATGGCTTTGTGAATACACAAAATTCTCGAATTTGGGGCTCAGAAAGTCCTCATACAATCCATGATAAAGAAATGCTTCTACAACCATCGACTGTCTGGTGTGGATTTTAGCCAGGCGGTGTGATTGGTCCTTACTTTTTGGAAGATGAAGCCGAAATTGCAGTGACTGTGAAGGGCGTTCGCTGCAGGAACATGATAATAGAATTCTTGTTGCACAAGCTGACACGCCGCTCATGAATCATGCAATAAATTTATTGCAGCAACGATTTGCAGAAATTCTGATGTCAACCCAGATCATGCGTGGGATTTTTTCCTTTGGAATTTTGTGAAATCTCGGGCATACGAATAAATCAAAAATAAATCCTGAACTCAAATTCGAGATAATCGGTGAGATGATCTCTGTGAAAATTTCATGAGAGCAGTGGGCATCATTTGCCGCATTATTTATTGCAATAAAAAAAAATCACAAAAAATATGTGTTTTGAAAATGAAAAAAGTGCATTCTTACTGAGACACCCTTTATATTTGCAGCTGTTATAAGTACATATACTCGTATACGTTTATTTTATATCAACAAGGGTAGCGAAGCTTATGGTGTATATCCTAATAAATCTGTTTTAAGAGAGTAATTCAAACTCGCTTTTCAATTCATCATGAATCACATAAATAACGCGCGCAATTTTTTCTTAAAAAATTTTTTGAATACGTTCATATTACAAAAATTGCGAATTATACAAAAATTTTAGTGAATTCTTTATGAATTAAATATTTTTGAATGCATTAATTTTACGCAAAATAAATTTGAAGTAAATTTTTAATTAATTCATTATTTAAAAAAAGTATGTTAAAGCAAAAACAAATTTTTAAACTTTTTACAAATTTGTTTTAGTTGCTGATATAATTTTTTTATCGAAAAAAAAAAACAAAAATTCAACGTTTTTAGAATTTGTTTAGGAATCATATTGAAATTATGTTTAAGCTTTGAAAAATTTCGGTGCATAATAATTTAAATAAATTTAATTCTTAAGCTATACATTCAAATTTTAATTCATTTATGAATCCATTAAAAAATTTTAGTTCATTATGAATACATTCACATTTTTTTTTTAAATTAGAACGCATTTAAAACACAACAATTCACTGCTTAAACGACTCGCTGCTTTATTCAATAAAAGGAATCATTCGTTTACAGCTCTGATTTCCGTTGTCCTGCATATAAAAAATTTGTTTTCTTATCGAATACAAGAAACAGCTGTTGTTTTACATTGAATATATTTAAGAGCTTTTGTTGCCATTGCCAGTGAATATTGTTTTAAAAATCTTGTTATTTTTAAAAGTTTAGGGTTGATCCTCTGAAATGGCTGTTGGAAAGTTATGATTTTTGAAGATTTCTTAATCTTGTTGTTTATATTGAAACAACTTTAAGACTCATTTTAAATTTCATGCCAAATTGTTCGTATTTTTTATAATTTATTGAATTTGCTTGATGACTTTATGGCTTGATTTATATATAATCTTGTGTATATAATTTTTATTGAAATAAGATTTAGTTGTTATTTAGAGGAAATATTTTGTGAACATTAATTATGCTTTTGGATTAAAAGTTTAGACACTATTTTTCATAGTACAGTACACAATTTTATTTTGACTTTATTTGAAGAATAATTAATAGTATAAATGAATGGAATGTTTGGCGACAAGTGAGCACTTTGCAACGCTGGTATAATATCCGTCAACCTACCAAGATATCCTTATGTTATTGTAAATAGAACTTATTATTTGTTTTTGCTCTGTATTCTTATTCTTATAAACATTTAAACTTTCCTTAAAAGCAGCCATTTATTTTATACCTTACAAGCCAGTTTTAAGTACATGTAGATGAATGGAAACTTTTTCATTTAAAATAATTCCTTTTTTTTCTACAAAAAACTATTAATTTCAAAAGCAAAATGCCTTTCATTTTACTATACGAGTAATCACACTTACTTTTGAAGCATTTCTTATGGAACATGTGATTTTTTTATATATTTACTTTAATATTTCGCTCACAAGCACTTTTTTGTTATTTCCAACTGATTGACTTTAATTTCCTTTACATGAAACAAAAATTATCTGCTTAGCTTTCTGGCTTAAACCATTCCACTTCTGCTTATAACACTATTTCCATGCATGTGTACCGCTCACATGTACATAAATTGTTTACGATTTTTACTCGCAATAATACGACACACTTTTACAAAAAGATATTAGGCCACGCAAAATTATATGACGTTAGAAGACAAACATGTTTACGCTACGGAAGCGACGCTAAAACTAAATTGCCTTCCTTTCGTTGCCTTGTGTTATTGTTTGTCTGGGAGCTTGCCTCCCCCAATCACCATTATATATCCATCATATAAATTCTCTCGTTTGATGCCGCTCTCCCTGCTCAGGCGCTTATGGGCCAAAATAATAAGACCAAGGAAAATCAAACAATAACAATAAAAAGTCTACAAAAAGTTTCGTTAGGTTTCAATGATATTTTTTTTAACTTTGACCTCTCTAACATGTTTTTGCTGCCATGCAACAAATTAAATGTCTTTTGACTGCTCAACGTGAAGCTTGAAAAGCAAAAGAGGCTGCTTCTTGTCAATAACACATAAACAAAAGAAAAATTGTCTATTTATGTTAAGAAAGCATTTAACGAAGAAAATCATATGGGCGAAAAGAAACAGATGATTTTTCAGGATAAACTTAAGAAACATGAGAGATTTGAAGAAAAATTTTATTTGAACTTAAAGTTCAGTAAAATATTTCAATACAAAGCACGTGTTTGCAATAATTAAGGCCATTATTTACTTGGGGAAAATGAATATTTTACTAAGATTATTTTTAGTTGCAGTGTCTTGGTAATAACAAAATGAACATATATTTGGTGGGTTCGGACTCAAATATTATCAGAGTACATTGGAAAAAGATGTCTATTTTTTACATGACTAGATGTGACAAGGAAGGTTAATTTGACTGCTAAAAGGAAGAGCTTCTCTACTACACAGAGAAAAAAAGATTAGTTGAAAAGCATTTGGAATTATAAAGAGTTTAATACTGGAATAATATTTTCTCTGTGAATACTGAATAATTTATGGGTGATATAATTATTGTGGAATCAAAAAAAAAGCTCTTGATGTTTTTGGCATGAGAATTTAGTGTGATGTTCAATGGAATGGGCAAATTTTCATATCGGTAAAGTAACATTCCTGTACCCGGTTTTTTAAGACGGTGTAAGCAATAATTCACTCCTTCTGATATCCTTGCCATTTATACCACCTACACCCGACCGAAAATGGAATATAACTCTCATGTATGGGCTGGTGCTTCAAGGTCTATTTTGTAGCGACTGGGCCGTGCACAGACGAGGGCGCAAAAACTCTCTGGTGCTATAGCCAACTTCATTGACTCATTGGGGCATCGTTGCAGCGTGGGATGTGTTAGGCTGTTTTACTTTCACTACAATGGAAAGTGCTCTAATGAAGTAAGGGAATATGTTCCCGAGAACCGCTCATATTTGCAAACAACACCTTCTTCATTAAGACCGCATCCATTTGTGGTCGATATATCAGCGTATCGCACTACTCTTTACAGATACAGTTTGTTCTTTGTTCACCTCCAACGTGGAGAAGCTCAAATCTAATGTACACAAACACTACTCCTCCATATCATATTCTATTTTCGTAGTTACAGCACAATGCACTGAATAAATAGGGCTTATCCCCTGAGTACTGAACCTATCAAGAAAAAGGAAATTCAAGAAAATTTCCTTCATTACATTAACCCATTGGTGCTTCGTAAATTCGTTTATTAAGATTAAAATATTATTTTGGTGTTTGTAACTGACAAACATTAAAGACGTTTAAATGATCCTCTGACTAGCGTGACAGGCTACATAAAATAATTATAAGAAAGTTCCAATTCTAATTTAAAAAATTGGATATTTAAAGAACATTTTTCCAGGTGACAGCCGTAATCATTATCTATAGGCTGGCTCAGAGCAATGACACCTTTGATAATGTCATATAACAATAGACTGAAAATTTGTCAAATAAGCAGTTAAAGAGTTGTACATCGCTCTATGACTCGCTGACAACTAATTCTCTTTATGTTCATCATAAACTATTAGAGTAATACTACTTATATGGAATTCTCATATAGTATTTGTGAGAATTTTTTTTAAATATACAAGTTTAAATATTTTCCAAATATAATTCGTCTACGGTGCAATGATAACTTTTTTAACGCCAATGAAATGTAGGCATAGCGAGACCAATATCCGGAATAAAATTTTATAAATATAAAAAAACATTCGGAAAGTCATTTAATTGTAACTTTCTAAACTATTTATCAAAATGAGTGAAATTTCGCTATGGAATGCTTTTGAAGTGACAAATTTCAATGGTGATATTGTTTCTTATTTCTTGCTGCTTGCTCGAACAGTTTTCTTTAAAGATCACAAAATTATTTGTTTCCATTACAATATCTTTTTGGTTTGACAGTCTATGAAGTTTGAGAGCGGGAAACTATCATAGTAGTTCATAAATGAGTTTCAAATTTTTATTTTGAACCATTTGTTTATGTTGGTATGCAATAAAAATAGGTTTTAATAAAGTAGTGACTCTGCCAGGTGGAAGGTCATGATTTCATTATCTCTTAAGTTCGATAGGTCGGGCTTCAAATAAGGAAGCATTGTTTCCTGACATCACAGAAGAGTAAAATATTTCATGCAGGCGTTAAATTTCATATGAATCACGGAAAATTAAGAGAGCGTAAATCTTAACTCTCCAGACCTTCGTAATGGAAGTGCTTTTCTGCACATAAAGAAAGTAATCTAAATCCTACAAAATTTGATCACACAACTAAGAGGCACCCGAAAATCCTGGGATAAAAACTTTCCGTTTTCAGGTTTTTCTGATTGTATGGTCACCAAGACCTGGCTGTATAATAAATCTAGGGCCAAAAGCTATAGTGAAAGTGTCACACAAAATTTAGAGGCATCTTAAGTTCCCATTGTGAAAATTTTCTGATTATTTGCTTTCTAAGACTTAACCGCGTACATAGCTTCAGCCCTAGTGGGTTACATATATGTTCCCCTTACTCCTTTGGGGAGCATAAGGTCTAATGGGATAGTAACATTATATTGATAAGTGAGTCCATCAGTAGTTATATTTCTCTATCTCGGAAAGCTTTTGTGGTAAAACTTTCAAGCTCTATAGAGTATTTTTATGTTTTGAGTTTCATTATTTTATGATGAACTGAAAGTTATTCGGGAGTTAAAAACAGCGTGAGTGGTTTCGAGTATTGTACACAGGGTGTGCTAAGGTCTTAGACTAAGCTGGCGTATCACTATGTGCCTTAATACACACTGGCCTCAGAGATCGAAACTTGGCCTGTCAAAATTGTCCATCTTATTTATGAAGGAATAAAATATTATTTGATTTTATTAATAATTTTTTCTTTCAATCTATGCCAATTTTTCGTGAGTAATGAAATTTAAACGAAGAAGTGAACAAAAGCTCAATATTGTAAAACACAATTATGTCCAAAAACAATTTATACAATATGCTTTTTATGTACAGCATTTATAAAAGTATAAAAACTTACATTATTCCTAGAATTTAGTGCACAAAATTTAAAAACTTTTCATAGAATTTTCATCAACCAAAATATGAATTTTTTTATATCAAAACCATATAACATATAAAATTTAAAACCACATAAAAAATCAATTTTTATTAATATAAAATTCTTACTTTCCTCTTCCACAGCAGAGCTCATTTATCTTTGTCAGCGTCAGGTTTTAATTTGAATAAAAGTTGAAAATAAGAGCATAAAAATAAAGGATAACAATTATTATAATCTGGTTAAATTCCTTGTGTAAACAAAACGTCATATTTTTTATCCCCTTGTGTGCTTTTTTGTACCAAAACAGCTTTAGTTAATACTTCTTTAAAAGAAAGAAACAATTTATTTAACACTTTAGTGCCCAGTACTTTCTCAGCTGCTCTATTTTTCCATCTTTTACTACGCATGTATGTGTATTTTTTTAATCATCTTTAAATATATTGTAACTGAAAATCTAATAAAACCATAGTTAATTGTTAAAGAGGTGTTATAAAAAATAAAACCTCCAATTTAAAAATTTAAAGAAAAAATTTATCAAACATGCAAATGCAAAATAGTATCCAGTCAATGTGTATTTAAGGAAACCAGACACCAAAGTGTCAAAAGAACAAAAGAAGGCAAAACATAAAGGAGAGGAATAAAAGTGAACAATAGGCAAAAGCTCCACCCCTAAAGGAAAGTGAGATGAAAGCAAAAATGAATAGATTAAATACACTTTATAAGGTGATGCTGCTAGTTGAAAAGGTTGTTCAATCTAATTTCCTGTGTGCAAAAATAGACAATAAAATAGAGTAACAAAATCCCACTGTATTGAAAGACGTCGCATTTCAAAAGAAAAGGAAAAATGCATAAAACCTGATTTTTTCTCGTGTCAAAGTGTAGAAAATTAGAGTTGATATTTATTTGATTTTAAGAAAATTCTCACAGGGACAACAGTAGAATATAACATTTAAAAAAAGTGATATCCTTCACTGCAGTGCCTTGTTCCTAAAACAGATGTGAAGACTTTCGAATGAAAAATATTACTAAACTGGCCGACATTTGCACGAGAAAAGGGGCTGAGGGGAACTTCATTAGACCCACCCCCTCTTTTGGGTTCAACAAAAGTCTCCTCAAGGGGGAGATTTCGAAATGGACATCGTCCAGGATTTTACAACATTGGATTGACATCAATGGGTTAGGTCCTTCCAAAAAAATCCTACGCTTTGACGCTGGGAGGGCGTCTAATACTGGATAGGAAAAGCCTACGGATGCTGGTAGGGGCGCTCACAGGCCATTACACCTGCAAAGCCCACCTATACAGAATGGGCTTATCTGACACGGACATCTGCAGATTTTGCGGTGAAGATGAGGAGTCGATGGAACATTTGATAGCAAATTGTGGGACATTGTGAAACAGAAGACAGAGGACTCTACGTGCATATACGCTAAGTGAAAAGGATCTGCTAATGCTCCCATTGAAGGAGCTGATCCTATTTGCGAACGTATTGGACGGCTAGGAATAGGAGAAGCACAATAGAAAAACAATGGTCGCAGTCCAAAAGGCCATCCTGGGCCAAACCCCCATTACATTACATACACATTACAAACTGGCCGAGTAAGAATATATCTTTGCATGGAACTGATTTAATTACACAGTGCAACACGTGTCACGCGTCACTTTTTTCACTTTTGCGGCTACCTAAGCGCCACCTAAACGGTGTTCAGAATTATTCCCAGGAAGTTTATATGTTTTAAAAATTTGTTTATGAAGATCTTAGGTAAATTTTTGTAGTTGATTGTTTCCTTGAATTTTTAACGGTTTGCTACCTATGGACCTGAACAAGAGAAAAAGGTAAATAAATCGAATTTTTTTAAGTTTTTTGCGATTTTTATCTGGAAGGTGAAGTTCTTTTGATTTTATATGTTCGCAATTTTTGTTCTTTATGACAAGAGCTACAAGTTTGCCTCAGAGAGTAAATCGGAATTCGGAACGGTTTGCAAGATATGAGTCCGAGAAAATGATCACTTTTTGCGAAAATGATACCGAGGCCCCAAATCTTTGGCGGCCCATAAAAAAAAGTGCATGACTTTGGGAAAAATTGGGAGACACCGGTCTTTTTTTTAGTCTTTTATCACGTAGTGGTGTCCGTATATGGTTATTTTGCCACGACTTAAAAAATTACACACAGTGTTATTTTATAAATAATTTTTTTTCAAAAAAAAAATGGTACTTTGCAATTTTTTAAATTTTTTCGTTGCCAGAACTTTTCACAATTTACGCGAATAAGGCACTGCTTTATCTATCATATTTCTATCAAGATTTGCATAAGTATTAAGGAAAAATTTTAGTTTTGATCATGTTAGTGTATTCATTTTAATTTCATTTCTTTGCAATCTATTTTACAATAAATATTAAGCAAATTTTTAAGATAATAACTCCAATGAATTTCATAAACACAAATGTATTAAATAATATCTAAATTAAGCCACTTAAGGGTAAATCAAGAACATGAAAACTTTTGAGTCTACGTATGTATATATTCCTGTCATCCAAAAGCTTAGTGGCTTACAGATTTGTATGGCTACTATGTCTGTTCAGATATCTCGCATGAAAACTATTAATCTTCTCTGTTATTGTGGATATTTTTAAATCATTATGTACAAAGTTGTTGCTTACGTACCACTGTGCAATATTCAATCATCTTAAATTTTTTTATTGATATCTCTGAATCATCTCCAAAGTAGTATTTAATTTACTAGAAGTTTCCTAGAGTTGAATACTATAAGTCCAGGCCGTTTTCAGTATTATTTTATATAAAACAAACTTATTTTATAAACTAAGTTTCTATTTCGGGCTGAATACATTTTCACATTTTTATATTTAACTGTTGCTTTTTAAATCAGATGTGGTCTTTTCATAAGAGACTTGTATCCAAACAAATTCCTAAATATATCAAGTTGTCCAATTTTGGAATAAAATAGAAAAACCCCTTGCTAAGGAGCGGGAGCTAGTTAGCGGCTTCTGTTGCTTAGAAAGATCACCTAGAGGTCTAACTCTTAGTAGCAAGTGAGCTCGGAGTCCAGCCGCTATCACTGACCCAAGCTTACCTCCTTTAACTAATAAACTTCTTCCCACAATTTAGATTTCAAGCACAACCACTATGTGATCCCATAAAGGACCTTACCAATAATCACGTTTAGGATAAGCCTAGAGGCTAATAGTTCCCACAGCACTAGATAAGCCTCTGATAAACTATCAACTGAGAACACCCAATAATAATGGATGGAACTCAATACTCCCCAATTTCAATCCGCGTGTAATGAGAGGTATTGGTAACAACTCCTTTCTAGACGGTCAGGCGTAAACAGCTCTTGTTCTGTTCTTCCAAAGCTTAGGTAATAACATACAAGTTTCAAGAGTAATAAATAAAAATCTAAAGTGCGTAAACAAAAATAACCTCACGGCTACAGATAATACCCACGTGGTAACCCTGTATTTTCACCACCAACAGTAGATCATGACTACAAGGGGATGTTTTCAGTTGGTGCCACGATGGAAGCAAGGCATAGGGACTTGCAGTGGTATCGAGGGAGAGCTATATATAGAGAGCTTCTGTGCCACCAATGTTTACCAAGTGTGCTGTTCGTACAAGGACTTTTTGGGGACTAGTACTCTGGCACAGGAAGATCTCAGCTTTTTGCGCTGCGAGTCCATATCAGCATTTCTGTTATCACACCAGATATCCAATGATATATATATATATATATATATATATATATATATATATATATATATATATATATATATATATATATATATATATATATATATATATATATATATATATATATATATATATATATATATATATATATATATTTATATATATATATATATATATATATATATATATATATATATATATATATTTATATATATATATATATATATATATATATATATATATATATATATATATATATATATATATATATATATATATATATATATATATATATATATATATATATTTATATATATATATATATATATATATATATATATATATATATATATATATTTATATATATATATATTTATATATATATATATATATATATATATATATATATATATATATATATATTTATTTATATATATATATATATATATATATATATATATATATATATATATATATATACATATACATATATTTTACAAATGTGAGTTTTTATTTAAGGACCAAACTATAATATTTATTAAGCTTCATCATTTTCTTGAGCCTTATTATCATTATTATTGGCATCATCATCGTTATCATCAGCAAAATGTGAGTACTTTGCTTATAAATATTTTGTGTAATTGAATCTTCTGTTAACTGAAACTAAAAAATAACCACGGGCAGAAACAATTCATGTCTACTTGGATTGTCTTTTAGATGGTTGGTTGATTCTATAGAGTTTTTGTTTCTGTTTGATGTACTAAATCGTAGTTCTATGTTTGTGTTATAGTTTTATTTATGTTTTGTTATAGTTTTAAAATGACCGTGATTCTTTTCCACTACATTTTTGATATCCCAGCAATGTCGCGTTAAATTGAGACATACAAACTGGCAGTACAACAAAGCACACAATTTATTGCAAAAAAATATATTTTTTCCATTTCGAAACTTCCTACAGTAATATTTGTCCTTATGTCAACTTTTTTGTATGAAATTGTTTATATTCTCGTACATTTTTTAATGGCCTTCTATTGTTCAACAATTGCTAGTTCCCATGCTACATTGGGTTTTTGGGTAAGTTTTTTTTGCTTGCGAAATCTCAAATTTAGCAAATAAAAGAGTCAGATAAAAAAATCCATAATGAAAGTAAAACTTTAAATAATGACTGAACCATGTCCAGAAATGACAAGGACATGCGACCAATTAAATCTTGTTAATAAAGACATTTTATTGCAAGTTGTTGTCGCATAGAGAGGACGATGGAAAATATTGTCATTAAGTGAAAAAGGTGAGGATGCATTTATTCCATAACACGTTAATGAGAAATATAACCCACTGACTGTTGCTGAAAAGCGTTTGTTTAATATTTCCATATAATTAACCCCTTTTCTATTTTTTATAATTATAGTTCTGTCAATTAAAAATTTTGTTATTCATTACCTACAGAATTACTTAATCAGCTAGATTGATAATGATTATTTTGGATGTACAGTAGGCAATTTGAAAAAAATCTAAGAAAAATTATACAAAAACTGCAACAAATCTTGAAATCAAGCTCGCCAGTATTGGCCATGGTAATGATCCTAAAGAAAAGTCCTGCATGATGTCCTCTATGTAGATCTTGTATTAATAATATGAAGAAAAATTTGAACAGAATATACGAAACCATTTCACTCATAACTTGCCAAGTGAAATGAATCGTAAAAGAGAAAAATATAAAATGAATTGTTTGTTGTAGCTTTAGCTGTTCATATGCCGACATTACATTGGTCGCTAAACCAAATCGTCAGTGAAGTTTAAGCAGTTTGAAAACATTCAACCTCGGATGTTTATGCCATACAAATCAAATACAATATCAGAATTCAGTATTGTATATGAATCAACTGTCTGTTTTTACGAATTTAAAAAAAAAAATCCATTAGATGATTTGTATTGAAAACAACAACAAAAAGCGTAAATTTGCTTTTTGTTTCAACTCAAATAATAATTGTCCAAAGTACAGCTGCCGCAAGCACAGGGAGACTTAAATGTTTCTTTGGAAAACAACATTATTAATGACTGACATCAAACTGTTGCTCTTGGTTAATGTTTCAATTCGTAAAAAAAAGTTTAACACGCTAAATATATTAAAAACAAACATATTTGTAAAACAGCACAAATGTTTATAAAATTCTGTACAAAATAATTTATCAGTGGTACATGTAGGCGCGTGCAATACATTTTCTTATTTTAAATAATGAAAAATTCAATTCAAAAGAAAGAATGACATGCTTTTTTGTGAATGTTTTTTTTCTCTAACAAAGCTTATACTCGTATAAAAAAATATATACATACAGTGGAGTTCGGTTGAAACAACTTCTCCGATCCCAACAATTTTGTACAAATATTTCATATGTACATATTATTTATTACGGCTATAACGCACTTCGATTATAGAAAATTTTCGTGAGAAAAATACGTGTAAATTTAACAGAGAACTAAATTTTTTTAGCCAATTTTCTAAGCCGTTAGAATAATTATTTACGATTCATGTAAAAAAAATGGAAATTGTTTTTGAGAATGACATTTTCAATGCTTCCAAAGAATCCAAAGTTAGAAAATCTTATATAATTTTAAAATATATACTCTTTTTTCTATTTAAGATAAAAACAATATTTTTTAGCGCTTTTGGTGCTAAGGGGATGCACTAAGTTTCTTAAGCTGCATATTTAGCTATAACATTACCGACAAAGCGGGGAACCGTGATGCATTAGAGCACATTAGCGTAGAAAACTATCAACCGCTACCGATACTGTTTAGTGACCAGTGTGCTATTTCTTCATCAATTTAACAGTACAACAAACAATTAATCTAATGCCACGCTAATGTAAATCAGAAAAACTCATGATGTTGATTACTTGTCCTGAACAGGGATCGAACCCAAGTTCTCAGTCATAAATTACTTTGTAGTCTCACAACGTTAACTACTTCAAGCAACAGTGCCTTCTTCAATTTTTAATTGGAACTGTGTATTAATTTCACTTTAGAAAAAACCGTGTCTGCTAGCAAATTTTCAATCTTTTCACACTTCGATTCGTAATAGTAGTATATATAACTAATCGTTATTTAATATTAAATTATTTTCATTGCAAAAAAGAAAATATAGTCTATTTATTATATTTAAGATAAATTGTGATTCAGTAAAAATTAATCTAAAAAATAGAACTTTATAATGTCTATGGTAGAGAAATTCAAAATTGTTCTAAATTCTTTTGCATCAAATTAACTGCATTGTCATGACTTCCTTGAAAGCTCTTTTTACTGCATCCAAATCTAGTCGACAAAACTACAAATGAAAAATTTAATTATGTGAACGAAAATCAATTGTTTGATCGAGAATGATATACAATACAATGTAAAATTTACAGTGATATTATTAGCATTTAAAGTGCCTCCAAGAAATTGTTTTTTCACAATACCTTAAACATGACTACAAATCCAGTAAATAGGATCAAAGAAAGAGAACATCTTGCAATGAGAAGCTAATGTTAAAGTCATTGTAAAAGATAAACATTTTCAAAATTCAAGGATACCCATTTGTTGATCTTATTGACTTCTTTGGAAGTTCCATTTTTACTCGTATTATACGACAAAAACGTCGATCGCCTTAATATAAAAAAATGAAATGTGTAAATAAATTGATTATATTTTGCAACATATCAAAACATGAGAAGTAAATGTAATCTATTTAAAAAATTTTTATTATTATTTATTGGAAGAAAATAATTTTTACTTTGGTTTTAATAAATTTCGTCTGTAATGAACGAAATTGCCGCTGCCTCGGATTACGTTATAAGCGAACTCCACTATACATATAAGTGTGAGTAAATTATTGTTATTAATAATATTTTTTACAACACTCACTTATCTTGCTTCCTGTCCAGTTGTGTGTTTCCGACAAGTGGTTTGTGGCAACTTGCTACAGAGCAAAATAATAAAAAAAGTTTGACATTTTTGATTAAGGTTGGCAAAATTTACTTTTTCTTTGAAAAACATAAGTTTTTAAGGGATTTCAATTTATACTGCATGCGCTAAGAGTTTGTCGACTTATGTATAAGTATGTGGTAATATTTTTTTCATTCATTTTCATTCAATATTTTAAATTGTTTCTGTAAACAATATATAACCATGATAGACCATTTTTTAAGCAAAAGCTACAGTGGCACTATCGAAAGAAAAAATAGGCGATATTTAGAAAAATAAAAAATATAAAAATATATTTATTCAAAATTTAAAATTATATAAAATAAAACTGAGTGTGCTGGCGTGGTGTAGTGGTTAAAGAGCTTGCCTACAAAACCTAGTACCCCAGGTTCGCCAGGGAGGCAGAGGACAAAAATTTTTCACCATGATTTTTCAAGTTTTTAAAAATTAAGCATCTTCAACCCTTTCCCAAAAACCCATCCAATGAGCCTCTTGACCACCCCTTCTCCCAGGAATAGAGAATAACATCATGACAAACAAAGGTTAGGCAGAGCCACCTTCTGGGAAAAAATACAAAATAGTAATCAAAGATTAGCGACGTTCCTCACACCTACACCAAAATACAGAGGGGACGTTGTTTCTAGGCAGCGACAGATGGCAGCCCCATTATCCTAGACCTGCTACACCAGACCAATCATCTACTTAACTAGAACAAGAACCGATTACCGAAACTGATACAAGGAAAAAAATAAATAAGAAAAATACGAAAACTACTGCAACAACAACCCGTGTAAAGATAGATATGCATTGTAGAAGCCCTATGCTCCCCATCCAGGAGTGAAAGGAACATATAATATAATAATAATAATCAAACTGAGCAGATATTTTTATGGTATAGATGATATCTGCATCTTTTATTTAAAGCATATATCTCTCTATAACTCCTTAACAATCAAAGCTAAACAAGTGCTACAAGAGCCATGCCTCATGCCTCCTAGCGCTAATAGCGAAGTGGTATGCCTAAATTAAAGCAACAATGCTAACACAACAAAAACCGGGTAAAAAAATATACAAATTCTATGTAAATATTTAACGGCAATCAAATTAAACTGTGACATGTATTAATTTAGGGCATGGCTGTATGTATTTCCTTATTTCTTAGTCGTTTACCAAATCATCAGTACACTTTAGCCGAATCATGTTTAAAAAAAATTCATATATTTAATCATATACTTGATTGGGGCAATACTCTGAACGATTTAAGAGGATAATATTTACAGAAAATTTAATTTTTTATTTTGCATTATAAATAACATTCATTAACATCCAAAGGGAATATTAATTCTAAAAATATAATTTTTTGCTGTGTTGTGTTTGCACAAAAGTTTCATTTTACGAATAATTGAATTTTTAATTCACAAGTAGAGAAATATGATTCAATTCCATGGAATTCTCGTATAGTATTTGCTTTTAAATAAGTATATGAAACCTAGTCATATATAAAAATTAACAAAACAGTTTTTTAACAAATTAGTTGAGACAATATATTGAATAGGTTTTAATAAATATTGTCAAAAACATTAATATTAATATTTAGGGTAATTGTTTTATTGAATTTTGTCGTTTGATGTCATTTTTTTGTAGCAAAAGAACGCCTGCCGCCTGTTTAATATTATTTAAAGTTTGTGATTAAAATTAATATAATTTTGGTTTAAGTCTTAAGTACTTTTAGTTTATGTCTATGTAAAAATTTTAAAATTGTAATTGAAAGTTTATCCGTCTAACAAAATCCTATCATTAACTAACGCCAAGTTACAGCATTGGCCCTAACTAAGAAAAATTTTAAATAAAGAAGTTTTATTGCACACTTTATTTACTACATCTCCAAAAACGATTACAATTAAGTGGATTTACTTAAGACCCCTTAACAGCACTAATGTAATTTTCTTGGTGCGGGTAATTAAGGGTTAATTAATAACAATATATTAACATATGTATATAAATCATATTAGTCCTTAATTGTTCCATATTATGTGGCGTATAATGTAGGTTTTCATTCCATTTCGCTTTAAAATTTGTATTGAAAACAGCAAAAAGAAAATGAAATTTGTTTTTGTTTACAATTCAATTACTCAAACATACTTCTCTCTAAGATTTTATAAAAAGGCAGTAAAGTTACTTTCATACCTTTAGATATATTGACTTAATGAGAATGTTTATATACATGTTGGTATCTTTTAAATTTTTATATCCATTAATTTTTTATATTAAATTCTTCATGAAAAATTAATTTTTTTAATTACATCCCTTATTATTTTCGTGCGTTTGCAGTAGAGCCTGTTAATTAATTTTGTTCTCTCCTTTTCTCTACTTTGCGGTTATTAAAACCTAAAAGTATGCAGTATAATTAACAACAAGCAATTTTTTAGAAACGAACGTTAATAAGAACAGATGATGAAACGCGAGCATTTTGCGGATTCATATAGGACACTCATTTGTTTAAAAAAAAAATGTATAAAACACAGAAGCGTAACTCGATGTTTGGAGCGAAAATGCGAAATTGCGAAATTTTACATAAATCGTTAGCGCTCTGTTTTGTTCACTTGTAAAACTACTTGAAGACTAGGTAACAGCTGATGCAAATCTGTTTAATTGTCAGTGCTGCAAACTGTGTTATCAATTTAATGGTTTATAGTGATTTTGAAAATTTTCAATGCGGAAAATTTTTAAGTTAGGACTTTGCTTTTTTCGTAGATATTAGTGCCCCATGAAAATATTTGTATAACATAGATTATAGATTATAAAATAAAAAAATAAATAAGAATTAAATGAAATAAAAAGAGAATTGAATAAAAATTGGTATAAATAGGACAAAATTTTTTTAAAGAAAAGTGTGGATTTAAAACTAAAAATATACTAAAAAGGATGTGCCATAAAGGCTACAAAATGTCATATGCAAACATTATAATCTTCAAGCGAGCCGGACACATGAGACTAATTGTGATAAATGCATATTCTGTAAGAAGGAGAGTAAGAAAGAGAACACTAATGGTGGCCTACAGCCGAAATCGGTCTGTTTACAAACCAAACTTGACGTGAACTGAAGGAAAATCATTAGAAATTATTCTTTTAATGAAGATTGTTTTCCCAAAGAATAAGGATATAGTCCTATCACATGATCACATATCACATGATGGCTGTCTTCAAAAAAAAAAAAAAAACAAGTCTAATATGCAAGTCCTGCCTAGATGCACAAATATCTCTTTTGTATTCGAATTAAAGTCCATTAGAGCTAAGAAATAATTTTAATTTTAATATTATTATTTATTTTTAAATACTTAATACTGAAATTTATTATTTCGGAATATTCTCCTCAATTATAGGAAGCTGTCTACTAGATTAAATTTCTTTCTATGTAATTATTTCATTTATTATAAAATATTATGATACTCCATGTCACCCACCTCAGATATTTTATGTGTAACTTTTTTTAATATTAGAATAAAATAGTTTGTTATACAAATGATTAGCAAATACGTTGCATAATAACTAGTAAGAGTTGTCCTAAAACGTTTTGTGGAGAGTCACTAAAAAAGAGGGGTTTCAAAATCTAAAATCCTATATCAAATTTTTTTTGTAAATTAACTGAGATAATTTTTTCTTAATTGTCATAATACTGGGACCTTTTTTATACCATTAGGCTTTATTGAATACATTCTCTTTTCTGCCCTCTGATGTATAACGTTATTTATATATGATATATAAATACATATATACATAGATTTAAAAATATATTTAAAATATATAAATAAATATTACAATTATTTAAAGCCTAGAAAATACTTTTCCTGTGAGAAATTCCATTAAAAAAAGAAATACAATAAGCTTTAATACCATATTCCCCACTATTAGTTTTTACAAACAAAATAATTTAGCATTCCGAGTATGTCCTTTAACTACAACATGCTTTTAGCCACAAGAGCTTCATTTTTGTTGAAAACTCAAACAAATATGAAGCAAATCTCTTATTGGATTTCATTTGTTTCTTATAGTTTACAAAGTGTAAAACCGAGTCGAAAAAATCATAAAAAGATGAAAGAACAAAAGAACAAAACGAAAGCTGCCATAAAAAAAGAAAACTTTTTCATTTTAATTTTGTTGCAAGTAAAAAGAAATGATTTTCCTTAAAATCTGCATTTATTGCAAATAATGGCTGAATCGACCATTCTACTGGCTTAGAGGATAACACAAGAATAAAAAAAAAATAATTTCTTAAAAATAAGAAACAGAATTTCAAATAATAAGCCCAGAAGAAAAATGCTACTTGTGTTTTCAGAAAAACTTTCGGTTGTATTTGAATTGAAAGGCTTTAGGGGAGAAAAGTTAAGTTTGAGAAGAAAAAAAATTCAAATTTTTTTTTGGGGAAAATTTGTCATTATAATCTCTTTTGTAGGTAGTATGAAACATAAAATTTACAAAATATTTATATTCTAATAAAAAGTTAGATGGTGGAAAGCAGTCAAAAGGATATAATTTTATTGATATGTAGCAGTAAAAATAATAATAAAAATAAGTTGCTTTTACGCGTCTAATACATGCGTATAACCTTCAAAAGCATCTCAATGCCTTGCTTTACTTGTGCAACACCATAAAAAGAAAGAATTTTCATATCCTTCTTTTAAGGATATCTAGAGAAGAGGTCCAGTTCTATAAAATAATATTATTTACTTCTCGATTCAAGGTCAGCTTATTTAACTATTGCATGACCTCATGATGGTTTTTTTAAAGCTTTCGGAGAATATTAATTCTCTACTTATTAAGTATTTTTCTAGTTGATTAAAATTTATTTTTTATAACAAAAACAATTTTGTCCTTCCTACGATATCCTCGTTTATATATTCAAAAACATATTACAGTAACAATTACAAAATGTTTGATTTCACATACGAGTAGAATACAAAAGCCAGGTGTGGGAGTACTAAATACATTAAATTAGTTTCATTATTCTATATTAAAATTGCTCAACTGTATTATGTTTCATATATTCAACATTTTACGGGCATGAACAGCTTTGAAGAGAAGAGTCCTCTTATCAATCACACCTCATCCTTCTTCGTTATATTAAAGTAAAACTGGTAAAATGGTAAAATGTTTCCCACAAATCCTTTTTTTTATAACAGAAAAATTAATTTTATAGGCATCATTACCATCTGCATGAAAGGGTGACAGACTACAATTGAAAAAACAAGTCATTAAATCAATTTGTAATTATTTTTTTTATTACTGTTGCTCGTAAGAGTATTTATTATTAATAACACTGTGTGTAACTTTTTAAGTCGTGGCAAAATAACCATATACGGACACCACTACGTGACAAAACACTAAAAAAAAGACCCGTGTCTTCCAATTTTTCCTAAAGTCATGCACTTTTTTTATGGGCCGCCAAAGATTTGGGGCCTCGGTATCATTTTCGCAAAAAAGTGATCATTTTCTCGGGCTCATATCTTGCAAACCGTTCCGAATTTCGATTTACTCTCTGAGGCAAACTTGTAGCTCTTGTCATAAAGAACAAAAATTGCGAACATATAAAATCAAAAAAACTTCACCTTCCAGATAAAAATCGCAAAAAACTTAAAAAATTCGATTTTTTTAACATTATCATGTTAACAACATTTTGACAGCTTTGTTAATGTTAACATGCTAATGTTAAAAAATCGATTTTTTTTTAAGTTTTTTGCGATTTTTATCTGGAAGGAGAAGTTTTTTTGATTTTATATGTTCGCAATTTTTGTTCTTTATGACAAGAGCTACAAGTTTGCCTCAGAGAGTAAATCGAAATTCGGAACTGTTTGCAAGATATGAGCCCGAGAAAATGATCACTTTTTTGCGAAAATGATACCCTGGCCCCAAATCTTTGGCATTACTTTGGGAAAAATTGGGAGACACGGGTCTTTTTTTTAGTCTTTTATCACGTAGTGGTGTCCGTATATGGTTATTTTTTTCGTGTTGCACTGTGTAATGAATTTTTTTTTTCAATGATGTTGTATTCTCAGAAAGTATATGTGTATGTATATAAAAATAAAATAAAAATTATTAAAAAAATTAAATATGTTAATTACACTAAAAAATTCGCTAATATTATAAAATATTAAATAAATGTGTATAATCCTGAATAATGTAATTTAATATGTAATTTAATATGATCTGGTGACAACAATGCTGGTAACAGCTTTTCATTAGTCGAACCTACTGGCCGATTTTATATATAAAAAGACAAGAGCAAAATCTTTTTCTAACCTATATGCCATCCCGACAATATGCTCTTGATAACCAACAACAATATACTTTGCCTCATTAATTCTAGATATACATACATACGTACATATATGTGTATATATATCTGGCTTTATTCTGAAGTGTAGCTGAAGAAGCCTTAAATGCTAGAAAACAAAAAAAAATATTTTGGAATATTAAACTACGACTACGTAACGAGGACAAGTTACACTTAATTGAAAAACTTTTGTGGTCTACATCCATGAGGATACACATACAAACACAAAGCACCACCACAGGAATGCATGTATCTCTGCATGTAAGAAAGTAAATGAAATCACACACACACATTACAACGTCGCGTACAACTTGAACAGTTGTGGGTTAGTTGTATCATTTGGAGGTTTATTGTATGAAGTTAAGAAAACTTTGATTTGTATGACATTCTGGCAGAAAAAAACTTCCAAAAAAATTCATTAAAACGCTGAGATTAGAATATGGAAATAATACGTAGTCGGATCATTTCCAATGATTTTAACAAAAGCTTCTCATTGATGGATGTTTCCTCCTTTATATTCCTGTTCGTAGATTTACAAGCTATTTTTATTATGTTCTGAAAAGTAAATTATGACTTATTTATTTTAATAAAATAATTTTGTATATTAGAGTAACCTTCAAGTCTAGAAGGTGTACAAATTTTGCCGGTAGACATGATTTATTTTGCCTTTTATTCAAACAATTTCCAAACCTGAAGAACTGGCTCGTCGGAAAGTGATTTGACCCCGATAAACCTTACTTTTGGAAAGTATTAAATTTATTTTTTTATCCAAAAACCTGTTTTACATTCAAAAAGTCAAGGACTTATTGACCTGCCCTCGTAGAAATATATCTAGCTTACATCAGCTTAATATTGTTGCACATTTGCTCTCTACTGTACAATATTGGAAATGTGTATCTAACTAATTTATTAAATTCAGAAATCGCTAAATATGCTATCAATTCCTCAGTTGTGCCTGAAATATAAAATTGGCAACTGAACATTGTTGTATATAATGGCAGGGGATTTAATTTTGGAAAAATTAACATTTTGTTGGGAGAATACCATATTTCTCAAACTACATCTAAATCATATTTTTCAAATTATATTGCACATGTATTATTCGAGAGCGGTTCGATTTCAATTCACTCTCAACTTGAGATGAACCCTTTGTGTCTGCTGGGCAGTTGCCCGATTTGTGTTATATTTGTTGCTTAAATTTTTGTTTTTTTGCTGACACATAGATGAGCGTACGTCGATATTAATAAAGTTTATTGATTTAACAATTTTTATACAACACTATTTAAATACTGAAATGTATATGTGTTGTGCATTTATATCTTCTTATGTTTTTCTTTTCCTTTTTTCTTCCTTTTATTTTACTTTATTTTAAAATGTTTACATCAATTTGTAAATGTATGCTGATGACAACGATGGATTTACTCAGTAAAGAAGGATAAAAATATAGTTGTTTTTTCAGTTATGCTATAGTTTATATACTTCTACGTACTTATTCCCACCGAGTTTTTAAAACGTCTTTTTTTAATTATTAACAGTTGAGTTATTGTTTTAACCTGGTGTACAGTATTCAGAAATTGTTTAATAGTGCATTTATTCATTAAGGTGGTTCAGTTTAAATATTTGACATAAAAATTTAAATCTCTAAAATGTCAAAAACGATCTGTAAAAAGACACGGTTGACCATGGAACTTGCTGTCAATATCAGGCTAAATTTTAAAATTATTTTCAGAGTAATGAAAATATACTGACATTTCTCTACAATGACATCCTTTGAAATAATTAACCAATTTTGATTTATCTAAAAGCATTCGAGGCAGTTTCAAAATTCCAAAAATACCTGAGAATACCTGAGAAAGAAATACACAGTCTTAAAGAATTTCGGACAATGATATATCTTTAAAATAATAAACCTACCCTGCAGAATGCACATGTTATAGAGGGTCTGAAAAATTTCGTAAAAAAATAAAATTCGGTTGGGCAACAATTTTTGAAGTTATTAAAAGGAAATCTCTTTTCTACGAGTAAATCATTTTTAATTGAATTTGTGATAATAGGAAATATTTTCTTACCTAAGATCTGATTAGAATAATTTTTTTTCAAAAATATATTTTTTGGAAAAATATGTATATTCCTGAAATATATAAAAATTTACTACGATTCGCTTCAGATTTATACGATATCTAAGTGAAATAAGGATTATTATACCTTTGTCCGGTCAGTCAGTAATTTAAATTTTTCGAACGGTTTTCACAGAGTTTCACATATAGCGACCTTAAAAGTTCATTTTTTGATCACAGTCTTAGCTGGAAAATTTCCGATTTTTCTGCTTTTATATTACTTGCGTCAACTACAGCGTGGCTGTTTTTTATTTAGTGCCCGATATTTATGCATACAGTCGTCAGGACAGCTTCCTAATTCCTTAAAGGGTTTGACACGGGAGATTGAGAATAATTATAAATGCGTTTGTATCTCTTGTTTTAGAAGACCTGTAATCTAAAATTATGTCCCTGAGAAAGCATTTAAAATCAAACATCAAAAAATGGGTCCATATCATTGAGCTGAGAACTTATTTTTTTCCTACTTTGGGTATGAGCAAGAGCATTCTCTTAAACTGGCTTATGCCGGAAAAGCATATTTTCATTACCAGATAAATTATTTCTGCTACAAAAACACATATACCTTTTTGTTTGATTTCTTTCAATATGTACATATTTTCATACAATTTCGTTTATTCTGAAATATTGTGTGGCGTTTACATATTTAACTGCAGTCGTGCGTGTTTACCTTAACTTTCCTTAACATTTTATATTGTGTTGCTTTCCCTTTTACATAGAAACTGTAAGCACACGTTTTTTTTGTGTCCTTTTATATTAAGCAGGAATGGTTGACATAAAATATGTATTTTTATTTATTTATTCCATGTCAGTGACGTTATTGAACAGTCCGATTTGTAAGACATCCTTGAGACCTAATCGTCGCTTTACATAATGATATCCTATACACGTCCTATTATATGTTATTGAACTTTCCAAAGTAAGCCTGTTTAATATGAAATGGTAAAAACAAAGGTACTAAACATTGGTCCCACTGTTTTAGCTCTTAAGATTTATTAAAAACGAACCTGTCGATTGTGGGAGGAGGAGCCTACTGAACTTTCATAGATATTCCTTTATAACGTATTGTCACTTAAATAGAAGTAAAATGATATTAAAGTTATTACATATTACAGTGGATAAAACAAGCAAAAAGTTATCACATGGAAAAACTTGTATTAGAGTTTTGGAAGTGTACATTTTGCATACATGACATAGGTCGGGCAATGCCACCATCTTCTGGGGAAAAAGATAGCAATCAAAGATTAGCAAGATTAGCGAGGTTCCTCACCACTACTCCAAATATTCCTAGACCTGCTACAGCAAGACTAATCATTTACTTAAATGGAACAACAACTCGTGTAAGATAGAGATGCTTTGTGGAAGCCAAATGCTCCCAACAGGGGTAACAAAGAAACAAATCTCGTCGCGATATGGGGCTTTTTGTCCCTTTTATGAAGGGTAGTATAGAAATTCTCCTTACACTGTGAAATATTGGACTCAAATGTCCTACGAAAATATTTGTCATGAAGTTCTGCGACAAGCTTTCAAATGCAACAAAGCTTTAAGGTAATCTTAAGTTCCAGAAATAAGTCAAAAATTAAAAATATAGTTAACCTTTATAAAGAGGGAAAAAGCATCAAAATATACCCGAAACGTAGCAAAATTTTATGAATACCAACTGCAATTGAACGAAAGCACAAAAACTCACTCAAATAGCAGCACATACACACCCACATGTGCATACAAATTTACGTCATTCAGCTGTCCACACATCGTCTTGACGAGCCATCATTCTGCTCAGACCAAAAATATACTCATTGTACAAATTTGTATAGTCTAACAATCAACTTGTGTAGAATGAACTGACATGCTGTTCGAACATGTATGTGCAACATATTCGTTAGCACAGACGCATTGAACCAATTTGTGCTACTCTAGCCTAATATATACATAATTATCATCATACCAAAATAAACAATTAATAAATCAAAATTGTTTTGTTTTTAAAAAGCAAATGAATCACACCCGCATTGACCATAGAAACGATGTTGCCATAGGCTCAAAAAATTCACAATAATTTCCCTATATTGAAATTTATTATTTAGGGATTGCTTCCAATTAAACACTTTAAAGAGCCGACAGTTCATTGTTTTATATGCATGTTTGTCGAATTTCAGTCGAATTTTTAATGATCTTCAATATAAGCTTAACATTTAATATTAATTAACATTGAGCATATAAAATATGAAAAACCAAAGCTAATTAGACAGACAATTCTTCGGCTATACAGCATCTTATTTACCATTTACGCACATATATAAATTACATAATTTATTATGATGTACTTATGTATGTATATAATTAGAAATAAAATGAACTGCTGTTCTTAAGGTAATTTTTCCGAGAAACAAAGCTATACTACTTGTTGGAGATTTTGGGAAATTAATCACAGTTTCTAGGTACCGTAACTTCATTCTTAATTCATTTTTCTGCCTTATCCAAATACCACAGCCGACAGTTTAATGGCGCTTCGGTCCTATGGTCAAGCTCGTATGCTCTTATAAAAGTTTCCAAATACAATAGTATATAATTTTTTTTTGTGATATATAATATAACATGCATTGTGAGCATAGAAGATAAAAAAGTAATAAATAAAATTTATATTATCTATTTTTTCGCAAGAAAAAACTCAAAACAATAAAAATTTACGTATCTACGCACTAAAGACAAATTTAATTAATTTTCGTTATATATGCATGTATAACCAAAGCGGCAACGCTGCATACAAATGAAGCAGCCGAATAATTTATATTGCAAAGAAAAAAACAACAAAACATAGACTAGAAGAAAAGAATAATGCAAAAGCACAAGAACAACATCTAAATGTTAACTGTTCCGCTTGTTGTTAAATGTGTGTGGATGGGTGTATTTTATTTATTAAAGACCATTGAAAGAAAAAAGGGAATGAATAGTTACACAAGATGACAAAAGTTTTCAACAACTAATAAGACAATATGTGTTTTACTTACATTAACAGAGATGATGTGTGGCGAGACTTTTATAACGAAGTGTGTTGACCTTGAGTTAAGACATCAGGCCACACAATAGAAACAACAGCATTAGAAAATTATTTAATACTTTTATTGGAAACCGAACCGAACCGAGAAATTATACTTATTTAAATGAGACTTGTAACACATTAAGGCTTATTTTGCTTTTACAAAAAGATTATATACCGGTATAACTATATTTTTTATTCACCTACATACATACATACATATGTATGTATGTACATACAAATGTATGTATGTAAGTATGTAAATACATAAGTACATACTTATATACATTCATTTGTATGTACTAAACTTGTGGAACTAGAAAATGACTCTTTTCTTTGTGGGCATTTATATGTCTCTTTATTTTTAACACATTTTTATATTTAATTTTAATTTTATTAACACTTTTCACTGATTACACTAATTTTTCCACTTTAAAACAAACTTTTAACGGAGATGCGATGCGAACGTGTCAAAAACTTTTTCCAACTAAATTAAAGTCATTGTCTTTCTCCTCAGCTCTTTCTTAATAATGTTTTGTTGATTATATTCTTGTGAGTACATACATACATACATATGGATGTGTGTGTGTGTGTGTGTGTGTTTGCACGTACTTCTTGCAATTATTCGTAGAGAATCAGAAAGGGAGGCAAATAATTTAAGATTTTTGGGTTTTTTGTTTTGAATTGTTGTTTTAACTAAATCGCTGCAGGTGCACAGCAACAACAATTACAACTAACATATTATTTGTAGTCTATGATAAACAACAAACAAGTGTTTGTTGTTTTTTCTTAGCAATCGTGGGCTCATCTTAGAATTTGTAATATTTTCTCGAGAATTTTTGGGAATTAGATTAAAACTTCATAATTAGTACAAGGAGTCAACAATTTATTAATAAATCAATAGAAAATGTAGTTGATGGAGTTGATCACCGTTCATATACTTACATAAGTATGAACATAAGTACATATGTACATACTTATGTATGTACATACATACCTATGTATGTACATTATATTCAATTAAATTTTGTTTCTTTGAAATAAATGAGCGCCTTATTTTAAGTTGTTATGACGAAGCTCCTGTATTAACAATAGGACGGATTTATTTACCAACAGTGCGATTCAGCAACTACGGAGTAAAAATTGTTGTTGTTGTTTATCATAGACTAAAAAAATATGATAGTTGTTATTGTTGTAGTTGTACACCTGCAGCGATTTAGTTAAAACAAAAAAACATAAAAATCTTATATTATTTGCCCTTCTTTCTCATTCTCTAAACGAATTATTGCAAGAAGTTCATGCAAACACACACACACACATCAATATGTATGTATGTATGTATGTAAGTATGTACTCACAAGATAATAAAAAACAAAACATTAATAAATATGGAAGAGCTGAGGAGAAAGACAATGACTTTTAGTTGGAAGAAGTTTTTGACACGTTCGCATCGCATCTCCGCTAAAAGTTTGTTTTAAATTGGAAAAATCGGTGTAATCAGTGAAAAGTGTTAATGAAATTAAAATTAAATATGAAAATATGTATGTATGTATGTTAAAAATAAAGAGGCAGATAAAAGCCCACAAAGAAAAGAGTCATTTTCTAGTTCCACAAGTTTAGTACATACAAATGTTTGTATATAAGTATGTATGTATGTACATACTTACATATGTACATACATTTGCATGTACATATATACATATGTATGTATGTATGTAGGTGAATAAAAAATATAGTTATACCGGTATATAATCTTTTTGTAAAAGCAAAATAAGCCTTAATGTGTTACAAGTCTCATTTAAATAAGTATAATTTCTCGGTTCGGTTCGGTTTCCAATAAAAGTATTAAATAATTTTCTAATGCTGTTGTTTCTATTGTGTGGCCTGATGTCTTAACTCAAGGTCAACACACTTCGTTATAAAAGTCTCGCCACACATCATCTCTGTTAATGTAAGTAAAACACATATTGTCTTATTAGTTGTTGAAAACTTTTGTAACTATTCATTCCCTTTTTTTCTTTTAATGGTCTTTAATAAATAAAATTCACCCATCCACACACATTTAACAACAAGCGGAACAGTTAACATTTAGATGTTGTTCTTGTGCTTTTGCATTATGCTTTTCTTTTAGTCAATGTTTTGTTGTTTTTTTCTTTGCAATAGAAATTATTGGCTTGCTTCATTTGTATGCAGTGTTGCTGTTTTGGTGAGATGTGTAAAACCAAAATTAATTCATATGTATACATACATACCTATGTATATTTCTACAGTGCGTAGACACGTATATTTGTATCGTTTTGGTTATTATTATTATTATTATTATTATTTTTTTTAATAAAGGTTGTTAATTTGAATTTTATTTAAATTCGTTTTAAATTTTCTAAGCTCACTATGCCTGCAATGTTAAAAATTACAAAAAAAAATTTTAAATTCTATTGTATTTGAAAGATTTTATATGTACATATGTGCAAACGAGCTTGAACAGAGAGTTTCCATTTTCCATAAGAAAATCGGCTAAGCCGGTTGAGTGAACAATTACAAAAATGTCTAAGTGTTGGCTGCAGCAGAATTTACCCTTAATATGATAATATACATATAGAACTTCTATGTAAGTATATACATACATACATACATCTTATGTATATTCTGTCAAGGAGTTATTTGCTTCTAAGCTATTTTATATTCATCTCTTTATTATCTTTCTTTATTATCTTTCTAAATATGTTTAACCATCCTAATTTTATATAAAATTTTTACACTCTAGAACCATCTTAAAAACACATATGTTCTCCCAGTATCATTATTATTTTTTTATCTTTGATTCTTGGGGAAGAAAATCCGCATAAACGTTTCCAACCACGTCTATTTCCATTCCGCTATATCTACTAAAAGTTTTTTTTTGCACTCTACGTATATCAATGCAACCACTGTGCATCGTGACCTTCTTCTTCTTTAATTATAACAACTATTTTTTTTATTTATAAAAAGTTGTTTTTTATAATAATAATAATCCTTATTAAAAATGGAAAGACCCGGGCACTCCAAGAATATGTATTTAATCTATAAAAATCTCTTACATAGATATACTCTTGCAAAACCTATGACACACATTCGACCGTTTATCAACCTTTAGGTCATTTCCGGAAACATTTCCGAAGTAGCTTTTCTAAAAAGTAATTATGTTCACACATAGAAGGACACGAGCTGAAAATGTCGTTTAACACATGCACATGGACACTTACACCAACAAATTAAGTTGAAAAATTTTTAAGCACACATACACATTAAAGAAAAATTGTATGTGTGTGTGTTGAAATAAAAAAATGCAGAAACCAGAAAGAAATACTGAAAAATTGAGTGCGGAATTTGCATATAAACGTGCTTTTATAAAGTTGATGACACTTGAAGGACCTCCTGTCTGCATTTTATATACATTTACATATGATATACTTATATACTCGGATATGTATGTATACGTAAATGAGATAATAATTGCAAATATGTTAATATCGTTTTGTGTGAATATGATTAAAGGGGAATATCTATCTATGTATGTGTACTAGTGGCAAAAGGACGTAAGCCTAAATGGCGCGCAATTAAATCAAAAAATTATTCACATTGAAATTAAGAAATAAAAATGAAAACTTAAAGAGACCTTTGAGCAATAAAAATATTATCTTGTTAAAGAGATGACATGAATTAGAAACCAATTGAAAATATTGAATTTTTTTTTTCTGAAGCCTTCTAAAGCTTTCAGTACGTAAAAGATTTCTTGATCATAGAGTTTTTGGTTGTACTTACTAGTCAGCTCAATATAACCAAAAATATAAGAAATACTAAAAAGTTTCAGGCTTAAAGGAAATTTGAAAAGGAATTTGAAAAGGAATTGAAAAATTTGAAAAGGAAATTAGGCTAGATACATAAAAAAGAAATAGACAAGCATATTTGCTGTTAGAGATATCATCTCAGACCGATTCCTTATAAAGTTCGTTATAACCGAAAATAAATTTTAATGATAATTAAAGTAATAAGTTCAACATATCAATCTTAAACGAATTCGTAATATTAATAGCCGGCTCGTGACATTTGCAATGACACTATCATTCTGAAATCCTTAAAAGCTAAATAGAGAGTAAGGAACTCTTTACTTGAAAATTGGATGTTTGCTTCTAATTTAGCGTTAGGACACTATTAGTCCAATTAAATCTATTTATTTTTATTACCACACAACGTTACCACAAAAGTTACAATTTTTTCCACAAAGTGAAAACCCTTAACAGATAACTCAGTAAAAAAGTTAGGAATTCTAAGTATTCCTTTACGATACTAAGAGCAAATGAATCAGATTTAAATGTTCTTCTTTGAATACTAAATAAAAGCGTTCTGAGGAGTAGCAGAGACTTTGGCACAAAAATTTTTACATCTTAAATTATAAATCAATTGTTATGGACCCATTAATGTTCAACTAGATCCTTCCCGGCAATCGTAAAGCTTCTTCACACCTTCTTAAATAAAAATTTTAAGAAATGGTGGGCACTTTGGTCGTCTGATTTCTACTTTCTGTGAAATCATTCATTAAGCTACACATTCAAAGAAAAGATTAATTTTAAAATCGGTCCTTTAATCGGGTAGCTAGGCGATAATTAAAATTGGAGGGAGGGCCGTATTGCAAATCGCTCATGCGATTTTCGAAAAAAAAAAATATGGAACCAAACTACAAGCTTACCCTTTCATATAAAAAATAATTTTGCAATTCGGCTGAAAATGGAGGGGTTAAGCGAAAATCAATATTTCGGTCGGGCAAAATGCCCGTCCGATTTTCAAAAAAGAAAAAAATTAATTAAATTCTTCATAAAAATAAAAATTAAATATGTTATTATACTTACTATCAAGTCTCTTCTCGGAAAGTTAACGAACAGACCCATTATACTCAACTTGAACAAGCTTTCAGCAAATCTTTCTTTGATGAGTAATTTTCTGCATTAAACTATACACTTAAAATTTCAAATTGGCATTTAAAGGCGAACAAATTTCATAAAATAAATCAATGTACTGCAAGTTAGATCGTGATAAGTAAAATGCTTTTCAACTACAAAAAGCTAATAAACTTCAAATCCTTTTTGGTGTACTTTAAAAAATACCAGCATATTTTTTTCCCATTTGATTATCTTAGCATAAAAATCATTTTCTCTTGTAGTTGTTTCCAACTTTACACCAACTGCACTTATAAACATGGAAGCGAATACACACTGCGATAGACTCCTAAAAGTGTGCTAATGCACACTAGAGTTGGATATAAACTGCAAGACCATCACTTAACGATTTAAATGTGTGAAAACCACAAATCAATGTACATCTATGGGTTTCACCCACGAGCATACATACATTCAAACTCGTACATATGGTATATATTAATCGAAGTTTATATACTCTAGTAACGAGACTTTTGGCTGTTAATGTAGTTTTCTGTCCGAGTACATGTTTCATTAGTCCTTATAATCTGTACGCGTGTGTGTATGTGTGAATGGGCATGTTCTTTAGCAGGATGTGTTTTATTTGAAGTTAACAATGTTTGATGTATGCCAACGATAAGCTGCTAACAGTTTTTTTCTGTTGTTTTTATTTTTCTGTAATGAAAATGAATAGTGTATGTAGACTCGTGCAGAAAGCCAATGTTGAAAGCTCACAAAATAAAAATGAAATAAAAGTAAAATAAGAATAAAGTTTGCTATATATAAATAAACACAAAAGCGTTGCTTGTGGTCAGTAATGTATCAAAGCTTTCGGGATTGTTAATTTTTATTCAAGCAAACCTTTGTGCATTTAATCCTCTTTTCCTGATAATAATTTCCTTTTATATTACCATCATACAAACCGTTCTAAAATATTTGCATTTTTAAACAGAAAAGCAGTACATGAAGGATACATGTTCAGTTCGTGGTGGCAGACTAAAATTTTTTGTAATTCGCAGGATTTTCGGTTAGGAATTTATTAAAATTTAATTTTAAACAAAATATCATACACGTAATACTCACATTAAGAAATTCCTATTTTTTAATACTGAATAAGAAAATATTTTGAAAAGCATTGTAATTCTTTGACAAATTAAAACAAAATTCTTTAATACTTTATTTCAAAATCATGTTCGAAGCTTCTTTTAATAATATTACATTAGTATTCTTAACTGAGTTCATTCAAACTTTCATAAACAATAATATTTTAATTATTTAGATAAGAAAAATCCTCGATCGCCAAGCAGCTCTGGGCAGCTCTCTTGTCATCGTAATTATTTTTTAGGAGCGGTCACGGTTGATTTCTATTGCTAGACTTATTTCTATCGAATTGTTCAAAGTCAAAATAATGCTGCTGCTTAAACGAAATTATTAATTCCGGTTTTCTTTAAAAATTGTTGTATGATCAGTATTAAAAAGTCCTATTAATAAAATAAAACATCCTGGCATATGAACGTGCAAATAAGTCATGAAATTGCTGAGACTGATTTACGAACGTGTAGTGAAAAAACTTGCATCATTTCCATTGGTTTTATCATAGAATTGTTCTCCTTGTTGATATTTATTCATCAATTTTCATGCTTCCTGCAATATATTGAAAAAATTTCGTCTTTTACCTAACAAAATTTTTTTTTATATAACAAAATATTTTTGTATTAAATTACATTTGGTTTTTTATCATTGGGAATATAATATAAATTATGTTGTCATTTTGATTTAGACAAATGCGAATCATTCTACATAGAAAAGCTTATAGTTTTCAGTTTGGTTGATTAAACCGAAAGTCTAAATAATCTGTCACAAGCAGCTTAATAATTTGCTAATTTAATTTTTTCTCTAAGTAAAAAAGTCAAAATGAGCCAACTAATAAACCAGCAGAACGGAGTAGTACTGTTTTCGATGGCTGTGTCACCATGAGCTTGCCTTTTTGGCCACTTTGGTAGTATTTGGTATGATAATATATTTAACGTATGAAAAAAGAATACTAGAAGTGAAATAATTCTTTTATTTGCTAACAATAAAATATATTAGAAAAAATGTCCCACTTACTTAATATTTAGCCTTTTCCCTTCTAGATTTCCTTATGGCTCAATACTTAAACCGTCGCTTTGATGTTGTAGAGACCTTAAAACAGTACAAGTCCGTTCTGTATGTGTGAGAGTATTTTTCTCCTTAATTCTTTGTTAGAAAAAAATTTATTTGAAAGTATTATTAAGAAGGGATTTGAACTAGAGCCAGATTAATGAACTAAAAAAACTATTTTAAAAATCTACTTACAATTTTTAGCAATTTTCAGAAATTGTTCCGCTTTTGACTTCTTAGGAAGTTGAAAAGCTGCTGTAACATATTTATGTAAGCAATTAAAATGTAGTTCTTTTTTCAGTAGGATAATCTAATAACAATAAAATTTAAGCTGGAAATTCCCACTGCTTTATTCAAAACAAAAATTGTATAATTCAATGCCTTGATTTAATTTTTATACCTGCGTAACTTTTTCGAAACACTTTATGAGTTTTATTTAGCAAATAGTTCATAGCAGAATCTAGTATATACATTTTTATTAAAATATAATATATATTACTTTTGCAGTTATTTTATTTAATACATAATATTTAAGTAAACATAACCATTTATTTTAAAGTATTTTCATTTAATTCACGTGTGTCTGAAACCTTTTCAAATCAACCATAAAAATGCTTTTTGCCAAAGAGTAAATAAAATACAAAATGAATAAACTATAAGGAAAAATGTTAGTAATTTCAGCCAACAAATACAGTTTTTTGCAACTAACTGATGATTTAATAAAATATGTAAAAGGATTTCCAAAAAAAAAAAAAAATATACACAGCAATGACCACTAAAAAGCTAAAACTTTAATTTTTTACGGTTTCAACATTAAGGGTTCAGCAACAATAAGAGAAAAGTGGAAAAATGAAATATAACATTAATTGCAAAATTGTTATTATTTCAAACATTTAAGCTTTGTGGAAAAAATTGAGAAATATAAAAAAAGGAAAAAAAACACCCACTCACTTCAGATAAAATACACTTCTGTTCACTTGACTAAATGAAAATATTTTTTTGATGCTTTGCGAGCTGAGATTTTACAAGAATTTAATTATTCCACATTTGGTTCTTAATGTCTTGATAAATTAGTTCAGCTATTAAATGGTAAGGGATACCCAGTAGTCTTCTTGAACTTACTGAGAGGTTCTACAACAAATCATTGCAAGTAAAATTCAATATTTTAACCGCCTGTCTCTTTTAAGCGTATTGAGTCTAGTAGCATCTGCTATAGAATTGCAGATTTCTTGAAATTATACCGCTGAAAGTTCATGCCATCCGTTCTATGCATATATGCATATACATATATGTGTTATATGCGTTTCTGTGCATTCTGTTCGTTTCTAAATTCAAACTAAATACAATGTATTTTATGCGCCAAATTTTCTATTTTGATCAGCTGTAGTGTAGATATTTTTAGCAAATAGAAACGATTTTGTCGAAAATGGAATGTGAAATTGTGGTTTTAAAAGAATTAATGGAAGTCATTGATTCCATATAAATAATATTTTGGGCCTACAAACAGATGCAAAATACCACAGAATTCAATAAAATACTGCTCCGTTATAATTGATTAAAAAATAATTAATACAACAGAGGGGACACTCAGCACATAAGAGTAATCGATAACAAGAATGAAAATTAATTTAACTAAAGAACTATATTAAAAATTGATATTGATTTGATATTGTAAACAGTTGTAAACTTTATTAGGAAAGCTTTTTCATTGAAAGCAAAATATAATTTGTCATCAAAAACAGCTGACCTTTTTACATGATGCATGAGACGCATACAAAAACAGAAAGTAAACCTTTTATGCGTCCTATGCGTCCTATGCATTTTGCTCTATAACTTCTCACGTACAACTATTCTGATTCTACTTTTTTGACACATGCATAAAACGCAACAATGCATAGAACGGATGGTATGGACTTTCTGCTTTAACCCCGTAATCTTGCAGGTGGTGCCACACTGTCTGCACTGTCACTTCTAACTTCTTTTGAACTTATTGTTTTCAGCATTTTAACGAGCTGACTTTTACTTTTTACTACTCAGTCGGGGTAAAAAATTGACCAGCTTAATTCGTAATATTATTTCGAGTCGTATTTTTGCCCATATACGTTAAATTGCAAAATATTAAGAGATATCCAGATTGCAAGAAGTAATCTTTGGACTTCGGATATCTTCACTATATATCCTATTGTACCTCATAAATGTATATGTTTCCATCGATCCTATAAGGAGCATAGGGCCTCATAAAGCTCGACACTTATTCTCTTTTAGTCTGGGGTTGATTCGTTAAAAAATGTTTAGCAGCTTTTTTTTACGTAGTCCGAAATTGTGTAATAACTTTTTTGTTGGAAAAACTACGGAATACTTGTCAATATAACCGAGCAGGCTTGCCAACCACATGTAGTTCCTAGTCATCAAGCGTACAATTCATCATGGAAAGACTCACACCGAGACAACATTTTCCAATAATTCAGCTGTAATACGAAAAGCATCATTCAGTGAAAAATGTTTTTTGTTTACTTCGGGCCACATGTTGTGTGCACACCAGTGACCTTTCGAACCCACTTTTGCAAATACATACACAACGTAAATGGGAAAATATTGCTGCTCCAGCGAAAAGTGTGTGTGAAGACAGTGATTAGCCGATTTAACGCCATGTGCAGCACGTTGGCCTCTTGGACATATTTTTTCATTAGAACAACTTTAACTATTATATTCCCGGATCTTGGCTTAAAGGCTTACAAAATTTAGCTCGTACTGCAATTATTTTCGCGCCGTGTTTCTCTCAGTGACGTGGTACGCTTTTAGATGCCAGTATATTCACAAAAATTTACTATTTGGTGTGGTTAATGAGATGCTGGAATCATTTTCTTAATAGTGGGGACGGACAGAACATACCTTTTCATAGCGAGCGCTACCGATAAGAGACTTTTTGTAACTGAAAACTGTAGTCTGGCGTGCTACCGACAGTCAGTTTTAGCAAGACGAAGCTTCCCTATACATACACAGTGTCTACAAAAAAGAAATTATTCAGGAGTGATCTGTATTCCAGACCTGCAAACTGGTCACTTATATCATGTGATATCATAACTCCGGATTTTTGTTTTTGGAATATATTGCTTTTCGATAAAACAGCTACCGTTTAAGACCTTAAAACTATTATTGCCTAAGAAATTCATGAAAACTCGGTAGCAATGCTATAAGGAGATCGAATATCGCACCTTGCGAATAGAACATCAACAGAGTAGTTGCGAAAAATATTTTAGTAAGATTATCCTTAAGAAAAAAATGATAGAGATTATTTTTGCGCACCACATTGGGATTTTTTGTACCCATATATATTGTAAGTGTTTTATTTATAATAAAAAAGGGCCAAATGGATCACGTATAGCCAGCGGTATAGAAAGTGCTGCTCTATATCAATTCTATGGTCTGACGGGTTTCGTCTATATGGGCCATTCTTGAATTTTCCATCTTAATGGATTTCATAAATCGCCAGAAAAATTACAAAGTTCGTGTTGAGCCAAAATCTACATAGTTCTCGTTTCTGGCTTCCCAGAAATTATATTTAAAAAAAAACCTTCTTCTATTTGCTGCAGGAATTAAAAAGTTGGAGTTATTACATTCATAAAATACATATCAACTAGTAAAACATTTAAAGTGCAAAATATTTCGAAAATATTCATCAGTTACAAAAATTATGCGAGTCTAATCAATCAAACTGGAGTGTGAGCAAAAGAAAAAATATTTCCATTTTACTTTGTTAGAAACCTGAAGCAATAAAAAACTTTTAAACAAAACCACTAAGTATGAAAAAAAGTTTGAAACATTTTTTGTTTGTTTTCTTTTTCTAATGCATGTTTTTTTTTTGGTTTGTGAAATTTGTTGGAACTAGATATATTGTTACATTTTGTTATTTAGTAAAATATTTATGCTTTTAATTTTGTGTTCACTTCAATAGCTTTAAAGGAATTCAAAATATAAATTTTATATGGATAAAAATTTAATTGCATATAAATGTATATCACTTTACAACATATCCGTGCACAGTGGGGGCTTTGCTTAAAAAAAAGTCAATATGAAACGTCAGTACTATTGGCTGAATTTGTGTGAAACATAACAAATAAATAAGTAAAGAGTAACATTTCTTTTTATTATCATTAGAGATTGTAAATCATGACTCTCTCTCTTTAGCTCTTTAGCTTATAAGTCTAGACCTTAAAAATCGGAATATGAATAACAATAAAAACTTATTGACGCAGATTTTTGCATCAAGTTGAGTATTAGAAAAATATAAATTTCTAAATTGCAGCATTTTTTGATGATTTATTTTGCAGAAATTATATATTTTCCTTGAACTGTTTTTAAAATTATTTCCAATGGCCATTTGTCTGCTGCAAAAAATTGTTCAATAAAATTATTATTAATAATTATTGATTGATTTGGCAATAAACACAACCAAATAAAATATCCATTCATGCAAAAAGTTTAACAAAAATCAACTATTCATTCAATAGAAAGTTTAAATGAAATGTACACTCATTGGAAAAAAGTGAACTTTTCAACTTCTGTGCTAGAAAATCATATTGAACTTTTTGTCTTGCTACTGACACTAAGATTTCACCATAAATGAAAAGTTTAATATTATTATTAATGTTCTTCAAAGCAAGTCACTAATGTTTAAGATATGATGAATATCATTTTCTTTTTACTTCAAAAAATGTTTTAAATATTTCCAAAAATATTACCCGGTGACTTGTCTGACATGAAATAGAATATTTTTTGGAGAATTATTCATTATTTTCATTTGAAATTTCATAAAAACTGTTTATATTTCAGACATATCGTATCAGATCAATCATTTTCTTTTCTCTACTGTCTTCTTTATATTTATTATTAAATTTTTTGTTCCTAAGGCAACGATACAAGGTAATCAAAGATTTTCGTTTCGATGACTTTGAATGGCTGCCAAGTGCTTTCATGTATGCCATATTCCGTCAGTTAACTGTAAACGGCATCGGAAAGCTAAGAGCCATGTGTCAATAGAAATCAACATAATTATTTTTCTTCTTTTATTTCCTTTAGAAAAAATTTAATATCGAAATCAGCAGGTAGTCAATAAATACAAACACAGAAACAATAAAGAGTGAAAATCATGAGAAACAAAGAGTACATATACCATGTACATATTCATACACATTTGTACATAAATTAATTGTATAATGCTAAAAATTTAAGGGAGGATTTTTCTTAAATATATATGTGTATCTGTATGTACGAGGGCAGGTGAATAAGTCACAGCCATTGATAGCAGGCTACCGTGAAGTGAATTTTGTGTGCCCATTAAGCATTATAACTTGCTATTGCATCTTCAATGGTAAAAAGTGGTTTACTGAATTCCGTTGTGGCCGTGTAATCACAAAAGAGTCCTAACGCCCTTTTGAGGTCTTTACATCTGTAACAATTGAAAAATTCACGATATGGTGTTGGTCAATCGGAGATTGCGGAATCAATTGGTATGTCACATGGCCCATTGGCTTCAATTTGAAATAAACACTTGGGTAGGAAAAAGCTTTCTGAGTTTCTCACGGTGCGCCAGCGGCAAAGATCGCTTTTGAGGATACACACGGTATAATCTACATTGACTACCTTTAAAATCAAAAAATAACTAATGGGAAACATGGTGCAAAAAAGGGTTTAAAAAAGCATGTAGCATAGAAAGAAGTTTTTATGCAAGCATGCAAAATTGTGCAGTTTACATAGTGAAACTCCTTCATTCACCATTTTTTTTTTTGGAAACAAGAAATAGTCACTTGGGGCTATGTGAGTATTTATTTTTTCCAAACCCCAAGAAATGACTCGGTGAAAGGAATTTGATTTCAACGATGACCTCGAAAAATATTATGAAAGGGATAAATATTTGGGGAAACTTTGACAAAGTGTATAGAATTCAAAGGGGACTATATTGAAAAATAAAATGATTTTCTTTCAAAAACCTGTAGCCCTCATATTAGGGATGTAACGAATGTAATTTTTATAAGTATTAACGAATATCTGATGCAATATTCGCGAATACAAAATATAGTCTGAACATCAAATTAAAATTTTAGAGAAATTTATACAGACCTTTGAATTTACTTCTGTAAATTAAATATTTGAAATTTTATTGAAAGACTTACGCTCAGTATAACTGTTTGGTGTTGTGCTTGTATAAAAGCATTCTAAGCCTGATTATGTGATTTGTTATAATCATATACGTAACAGAATTCTCAAATTGTATTTGATTCGTTCAGCATAAACATAGGAGGTTAAATGTTTTCAAACTGATTAAAGCTCACATACAATTTGGTTTAACGACCAATGAAATGTCGGCATATGAACAGCTAAAGCCACAACAAACAATACATTTTGTAAAACTCTAATTGTTTTTAACAATTTGTTAGTTGAGGAAAATATCCTAAATAATAAATTTCAATATTAAAACAATTCTCTTTTCATCAAACAGATTCTGGTTGAAAATTTCACTAGTTTTCTATTGTTAAATTTTATTAAATCTTTCAATGATTTTTTTTGTTGCTGATTTTTATATCACCACACATATATGTATGTATTTTGTTAATGAAACAATGTTATTTGTTTTGTAATTTCGTAGACAAATACAACACAATATTCATTTACAACATACCCAAATTTAATGTAATCGAGATATCCGTTCACATTTAATAACATCCTGCTCTTCCAATTACGTACCTAAAAATATATTGAAAAAAAGTTTGTTAACATTCAAATACTTCTGAGTAGGAGTAAAATAAAGAATTATATTTATTCAAAATAAAATACAATTTGTGAAATCAGTTTCTTTCTAAACTTTAATTAAATAGAAGAGGATATTACACAAAGCAAAAACCAAAGTAGATAAAAATAACTAAGATAAGGATAATATGATATGAAATTGGAATTTCGTTTTTGAATTGAGCAAAAGGGATAAGCAAATTCAAATATAAATGATTACGATAATATTGATTTTACATACTTTTTTATATGTACGAGTACTATGTATTTGAAAATATTTTCAAGCCATATGGATCTTTTGAGCACTTAAAGAATACTTGTACAAAATTTGTTTATCTTAGCAAAAATCAAAATGTTTCAAATTAAAACCCAGCCAATAATATTTAGTACAAGAGAATTATATTTCTTGGGCTTCGCTGAAACCAAAACAGTCTCATCTTCTTAATATATCAAGTCATTAAAATATAAAATCTAATGGAGTACAGCATTTTACTTAAAACTGTCAAAATAACCCAGCGAAGAATACGAGTATAAACATCTAAAAAGCCAGTAAAATACGAACTTTGTAATCCAGCAATTATACGGATTAGAATCTCTTAAAATAATTTCTATTTGGATTTTCAACTGAACAAACATTGATTATTATGGGATGCAACCTAAATTATTTTAAGAAATAAAATGTTCTTATTTAGGCTTTAATCCAGTCTATATAGAAGGAACTCGTGCTATATAAAGGATGATTTTTTAACCGTTTGAATTTTGAAAATTGAAAAAAAAACAGAGAAAAACTGCAAAAGTGAATGAAATATTTATGTATGGCGATAAATTAATGCCTGCCATTTTAATGCTGCCCGCTGCTACGACGTAAATGATTTATCCGTGAGGTCCGACTTTGGTATACTTTTTCCAGCATTTTGGACAGTATTGCAACAATGGCAGCTGTAAAGTTGTCTTCCAGGGACTGGCCGGAAACGGTTATCCCTGTATACGAGAGATTTAACGTATTTCAAAAAAATAGTCTAGTGACGTCAAATGGTATGATCAAAACGTGAAACTAATTGCTCACCAAACTCTCCTCTCAATAGATTCGTGGTATCACGTACAATGTGGCACGTGGCACTACATGTCAAACAAGTCAAATTCTTCCGTTTGTAGCAAAAAAAAAAAAAATTTGCCAATCATCCCACGGTACGCCGGCCCACAAACCTCACCAAACAGTGGTCTTGAACTGCCTCTGGCTACTCTTGACACCATTTAATGTAATGTAATGGAATTGGGGTTTGGCCCAGGATGGCCTTTTCCATTGCGACCATTGTTGACCTATTGTGCTTACCCTGTCCCTAACCGTTCAATACGTTCGCAAATAGGATCAGCTCTTTAATGGGAGCGTTAGCAGATACTCTTCACTCAGCGTATATGCATGTAGAGTCCTGTGTCTTCTGTGGCACAATGCCCCACAATTTGCTATCAAGTGTTCCATCGACTCCTCCTCCTAAGATAAGGTCATTCTGTATAGGTGGGCTTTGCAGGTGTTATGGCCTGTGAGCGCCCCTACCAGCGTCTGTAGGCTTTTCCAATCCAGTCTTAGAGCCAGATCCGCCCTCCCAGCGTCAAAGCATAGGAATTTCTTGGAGTGACTTAACCCATTGATGTCATTCCATCGCTGTGCAATCCTGGACGATGTCCATTTCGAAATCTCCCCTTTAAGGAGACTTTTGTTGAACTAAAAAGAGGGGGTGGGTCCAAGGAAGTTCCCCTCATCGCGTTTCGAATAATTAAACCTTTTTTTAGGTTTTAAATTTTCTTTATGATATTTATTCTTTACAAAATGCATTATTTCAACGAATAGTTGGGGAGAATATCACAAATAATAAGTTTTAATATTTATTCTTAACCTTAGAAATTGTTCTGATATTTTAGCCTTAAATCTGTTAACAGTTGCAAAAATGTCAACTTATAAAACAAACATTAAAAATAAAATATGATATGATCAATGTTTTCTTTTTGCGTAAAAGATATCCAAAATGAGAAAAATATGTGCACATTGGAGAAATAAGTATATAACCGAATTTGGTTAAATATTTTATATTTATTTGCAACGTCAATAACAGAAGGCGTTTACACTTTGCCACACAAAAAAAAAACATATTAAAGTTAAAGGACTTGCTACGAAGCGTGAAAGCCCCTACTTTAAATAAAAAAGTTCTCTACACAAATAAAGAAATCAACCTTTAATTAAAATGAAAAATAAGTGTACATAATTTAAAAAGCAAACATTTCACAAATTATTTGCTGAATAATAAATAAAACAATGGCATACAAAAGAAAATACGTCACTTCGTAACATGACATCCTCAAGGATCATATGCGAGTACAAGTTTAAAACGAAAACTTGGTCATGCACATTTTAATTAAAATAAACTAAATATCTCCTCTTTGTTATTCCATAGACTATATTTGCTTTTCACATAAAGTGAACCACATCGTACGGAAAGGTCATGAATAAATTAATTGTTAATTTCTAAAGACAATTAAAACCACTAAACGTTTTTGGTGAATGCTCGAAAGAATTTTTCCTATTATAACGATGGATAGACATAAAAAAGTGTATTTAAACACGTGACCGGGCAACAGAGACTTTTTATATTGAAGTAAAATTATGCACTGTAACCCAAATATGTACACATGTATAAGTATATAAGTATATATATAAGTATATATGTATGTATGTAAGTACAGAAAATGTGAATATATACCAAATAAAAAAAGACTTTCTCTAGGCCTTAAATAAGGATTTAGTAAATATTTACATATAAATGTGTGTGTGTGTTATTATTGACTCCCATGCTGAACATCACATGGTGCCATTTATATCAATAAAAATACGGCAAATGGTAAAGGGTGTTCTTAAAGACGTTTAGATTTTTAAACCATTCAGGCAGCTGAAATTTGCTAAGTGATTAGTTTAGCTTGCCGTTTTACAATGAATAAATTTATTTTTGAATTAATTCATTTATTGATTTATTTATTTCTTTGCATTTGTGCAAATTTACTTGACTATGAATCTAAGCCAGTGACAATTGTACACCTGTACCATAGAATTCAGAGAGAGCTATGTACGTGTGACCACGTTGGCCGATATATTTCTCAAACATTAATAGCAAGACATTATCTTACCAATAAAGTTAGTTTTATTAATGTTATAGATATTTTTTAGCGTTATAGGTAATTTAAAGAGTTATTGATTCTGGTTGGATTTTAACCCTTCGCAATTGCGTTGGTGCCTGAAACAACCTTATAGCTCCCATGGTTCTCATCTTGTAAAAGTTCTTGCAACTCCACTAGGAAAATTGAATAACTTTGAAACGCAACATTAGATTCAAGTCAAGGTTGGGTTATTGAAATAATTCCGTCTTTGTTTCTTTTTCTTCCAAGGAGATATAGAAAAGAATATGTTTATTTTCTTTCTTTTTTACAAAAAATAGTCGTAGACAACTACTATATCTCTATGTAATAATAATTATAAATTCAATGGGTTGTGATGGTTTTTTTCAAATCGTAAACAAAAATTTTTTCATACAAACTGTTTGATTCAATATTAATTTGGAAATTTCGAATATAAAATATATTGCAGGTCCCGAAAAATATTTTCGTTCCAATAGAACCTCGATATTAGAAAAGTGACAGCAAAGTAAAAAGTACCAAATATACGCGTTTATAAGAATGCAGTCAGTTTTATTCTTTTGCAAAGTATAAGTGTATAAGTGTAATGCACCAAAAAAGCATAAGAGTTTCAGATTTCAATAACTTTAATATAGAAAAATATCAAAATGGAAATGGAATATTTTGTTAAATGAACACATCTTTGGTAACCTTTAGTTCTTGCAATGTCCTACCAGAAAGAGCCAAATGTGTAGCACTATTGCGCTAAATGCTCTTCAGGCATATTAAAGTCTTACATCGCCAGATAATTAATATCAAAACAAAGCCAACAAAAAATCGATCTCGCGCAAGAAATGTATGGGTAGAAAATTTAATATCTTCTTTCTCTTGACATCTCTGGTCTACTTTGTGTGGCCAGGCTGTTAGCACGCTCATTTTATATTACGCCATTTCTGTCCGGCAGACATAAGAGACGATTCCTGCCAAGCAGAGTGTAATTGTTAATGGTATTTTTTCAATCCAAGTACGTCCTAAAATCAACCCTCTGTGATCGAATTCCTCTAATTGCTGAAGTTGATCGCCATAGGGCGAAAATTTTTACTGACCCATTTCACGCACTCTGTAATCGCATGGGCTTCTGCCTGCGAAGCCGCAAAAGCTGCCCTTAATCACTTCCGTAATACCACACAAGAAACAGCTGTTAAGATAGCGCCCTTTTTTAAAAATTTTATCGAATACCGAATCAATATTGATGCTGAATTTTTTACTCAGCAGTCTGTAAATTGTTACTGAATCGCACCCCTGGTAAATAAATCCGTCTTGTGGCTACTTTACGTAGCTTTGTCATAATAACTTAAAATAAAGCACAAATATGTACATACATATACATACTTCACTATTTTAAAGAAAAAAGTTTGAAATAAAAATAAAGTTATAACGGTTTTCAACTTCTTCGATCTCATGTTCTCTTGATTTATTAATTAATTGTTGATCCCCTTCTAAGAATGAAATTTTAATCTAATTCCCAAGAATTTGCAAGAAAAAGCTTCTAAAATGAGCCCAACCACAAGGTACTAGATGCCGTTACATACGACTGCTAAGAAAAAAAAACAAACACTTGTTTGTTGTTTATCATAGACTACAAATAATATGTTAGTTGTTATTGTTGTTGTTGTGCACCTGCAGCGATTTAGTTAAAACAACAATTCAAAACAAAAAACCAAAAAATCTTAAATTATTTGCCTCCCTTTCTGATTCTCTATACGAATAATTGCAAGAAGTACGTGCAAACACACACATATCCATATGTATGTATGTATGTATGTACTCATAATAAAAAACAAAACATTAATAAATATGGGACAGATGAGGAGAAAGACAATGGGTCTCATGCATAAAACGTGAGCTTGAGCTCGGACTCGATTTTTTGAGTAAAAGGTGCTTGTCGTATGCATAATAAAATTTTATGTATTTGCTTTTACTCACTGCTCACGTTTGATCTCGTCTTGCTCAGTTTGAACTAAGTTAGATGAGCTTGTGCTCATTTTCATATGCATAAAAACAAGCTTTTGCTTTCTTTTGTGAGCTCTTGCTCAAATTTTGTTGAGCATGCCTTATAGTTGACTCGCGTACAGTAAAAAGGAATCATGGCTGAATATTTTATGCCACAAAGAAATACAAAATGTTATCAACAGCGTAAAGCAAATTTAGCAAGTGAGGATAAAAAATTATACAGGTTTGTATTCTTAATTAATAATTTATTTATATAATTAATAATAAAATGATAAATACATAGGTTTGATGATAGTAGCATCTGCTGGTTGCCTAATTATTTTTTTGAGAAGTCAGAAGAAACACGTGGTGGTGTCCTCAGCAACATTGATAAAATTCGACTGTATTTAAGATTTTGTGCAGATCCTGGATTCCAAAATGGTATAGCCACAGATATTGAAGTCCATCAATCAACTGTGTCGCGAACTATTGCGGAAGTTGGGAAACTTATATCTGCCAAAGCAAGCGAGTGGATAAAATTCCCGAAAGATGCACATGAAATAAAAGATGCTCAAATGAAATGGGAAGGAAATTATTGCTTTCCATTTGCAATTGGAGTGATCGATTGTACTCATATAAAAATTAAATAACCCACAAATCAAAGCGATGAGTATATTTGTAGAAGAGGCTTACACTCTATAAGTGTGCAGGCAACTTGTGATGGGAAAGAACTTTTTACAAGCGTTGACATATCCTGGGCTGGTTCAGTTCATGACTCACGCACCTTACGAAACAGCGAGGTATATAGAATAATGCAAAATGCAACAAATAATGCATTAATTATCGGGGATAAGGGCTATGGAATATGCCAATGGCTAATGACACCATTCCGGAACCCAACAACTGACATAAAAAAAAAAAACATTCAACAAAGTGTTTACAAGGGAAAGTGTCATTATAGAACGGTGTTTTGGGCAATTGAAGTAAAGATTTTCGATACTTCACTACAACAAACAGCAAGAAATTGACCCTTTTATAGTAAATATTTTTGTTTTAGTTTTTCTACTAAAAATTTTGAAATGTCGTCAGTTTCTCTTTTATTATAAATATTTGATTATACTTCTACTTCACATTCACTTGACGACATGCTTGTACTTCAATAATAATTAGACGTTTGATCTCCCTTTGCTCAAGTAATTGCAATTGGTTTGAACTCATTTTTATGCATACGAAATTGAGCAAAAGCTGTTGCTGTGTGATCGAACTCGACTTACGAGCAATTGCTCACATGCCTCAACTCAGCGCTTTTACTCGTTTTTATGCATGAGACCCAATGACTTTAATTTAGTTGGAAGAAGTTATTGACACGTTCGCATCGCATCTCCGCTAAAAGTTTGTTTTAAAGTGGAAAAATCAGTCTAATCAGTGAAGTGTTAATGAAATTAAAACTAAATATGCAAATATTTTAAAAATAAAGAGGCAGATAAATGCCCACAAAGAAAAGAGTCATTTTCTAGTTCCACAAGTTTAGTACATACAAATGAATGTATATAAGTATGTACTTATGTATTTACATACTTACATACATACATTTGTATGTACATACATACATATGTATGTATGTATGTAGGTGAATAAAAAATATAGTTATACCGGTATATAATCTTTTTGTAAAAGCAAAATAAGCCTTAATGTGTTACAAGTCTCATTTAAATAAGTATAATTTCTCGGTTCGGTTCGGTTTCCAATAAAAGTATTAAATAATTTTCTAATGCTGTTGTTTCTATTGTGTGGCCTGATGTCTTAACTCAAGGTCAACACACTTCGTTATAAAAGTCTCGCCACACATCATCTCTGTTAATGTAAGTAAAACACATATTGTCTTATTAGTTGTTGAAAACTTTTGTCATCTTGTGTAACTATTCATTCCCTTTTTTCTTTCAATGGTCTTTAATAAATAAAATACACCCATCCACACACATTTAACAACAAGCGGAACAGTTAACATTTAGATGTTGTTCTTGTGCTTTTGCATTATGCTTTTCTTTCAGTCAATGTTTTGTTGTTTTTTTCTTTGCAATAGAAATTATTCGCCTGCTTTATTTGTATGCAGCGTTGCCGCTTTGGTTATATATTACGAAAATGAATTAGATTTGTCTTTAGTGCGTAGATACGAATTTTATTTATTTATTTTTTTGCAATAAAGATAAGCAATTTAAAATTCATTTACTTATTTTTTAATTTTCTAAGCTCACTATGTATACAATAATAAATATTACACACTACAAAAAAAATTTAATTTCTAATGTATTTGGATTCGGCTGCATCCGATATTATCCTCCATATGTTAACATATGAAAATTCTATGCATATTATATCAAGAAGATGTTTATAAATAGTAAACAGTTTTTGATTCGACTTTGCTAGAACAAAAATATAAAACAGCACCAGCTTTCATTAGAAAAATTTTTTATATAAATCTTTCTTTTTGTCAAAATATCAATCAGACTGTAAACATCTTAACTTAAGCTTTGTTTCGATCTCCAACGAAAAACGCACAAACATATCAGCTTAAAAGAAAACTACAAAAAAGTTTTTTTTTATTTAATAATTCCAAAATGAAGTAATTGATAGCAAAATACTAAACCTTTTAACTTTCGCATAAAATTTATTAGTGTTTTCTGATAGAATACGGTTAGGCGAATTATTTTACTATTCATTTTTGTTATGAAACTAGACACAAAATATGATTAAAAAACCAATAGAAAGAATATAACTAAAAGTTTTGTCAGCCATGCCAATTGATTTTGGAATTTTCTTTTCAATATTGCCTTTAATGGTAAAATACAATATTTTCGCTTAATTAACACTTCAGCTATAGCATCTTTTTTCTAAATTGATACAAGCATGTCTTAAATGTATTAAACGTGATGGCAAATGATCCAAACTTTTGTAAAGGTAAAATATACATACAGAAAATTTAAATTTTAATATATAAAATTGTCTATTTTCTGAAGAAAATACATGAATTTTTGTATGTAATTAGGGTATTTTTATTCCTTAGTTTTGTAAACCCGTCTGCCGAAAATTAGTTGGTCTAGGTCATTTCTCTAGTGCAGATTTTGATTAATAAAAACAGAATTTGGTAATTTTTAACAAAATGCCAGACATATAGAGAGAATCACTTAAAGCAGAGAGGAAGAAAAGGAATGAAATAGAATCCGAGGATGATTTTTAAACCCTAGAAAGTCTTAGATGTCCAAAACAAGAAAAAATTATTTATACATGAATGAAAATTGCAGCCAAATTAACCCTCGGAGGTATAACCAGGTCTGTGCAGACTTTTTGCATATAAAAGTGCATATAACTTTATTGTTTTTCATGTTAGAGACAAATCCTTCCATGACTTCTTGGAGCAACATTCTCCGGACAAAATTAGCAAAAAATCAGTCCAATTTTGGGTCCGAGTTCATGTTAATCCAGGTTTTCAAATTTTTCCTTTCAAACGTCATAACCAGGTCTGTGCAGACCTAGTGGAATTAATTGGGGGCCAGGTGATTGAAACCGTTTTTTAGTGAGATTTTGTAAAGTACATGTATATAAAATGTACATATTGAATAAACCGCAAGAAAAATATTAGTATATCAGCAGAATTTGAGCAATTGTTTCCGTACCGCGGCCGCACGCGCTTCACCCAGTATATTCCATCAAAACCAGCCTAATTCGGCATAAAAATCTGGTGGGTGTGCGATTTCAACTCCAATTATTCACTAAAAGGATTTTCTCGCCCAGATTTGCACATGTGGCAAATTTGATTTGATTTGCCACACGTGCAAATCTGGGCGAGAACGTTGTTCTGAAATTAGTGGAAAGGTATTCTGGTTCTGGACGAACAATATATGCGGATAATTTTTTTTCGTCATATGATTTGGCTACAATTTTGATGACAAAACGATTCGCGTATGTAGGAACTATACGAAAAAACAAAGCCTGCCTACCGAGGGAGATGTTGGATCCTAAAAGAGAGGTATTGAGCACTTTATTCGGCTACCACAACAATAATGTCGCACTATGCTCATACGTGCCAAAAAAGAAAAAATTAGTTGTTCTCATCTCGACGGAGCATTATAATTCCGCCATAGACTTATTGAAATCAGCTAAAAAGCCATTTCAAATATTGGATTACGATAAATATAAATCCGGAGTGGACACCATGGATCAGATGGTTGGTGGTTACACTTGCAAACGAGCCACAAACCGATGGCCGTTAGCATTGTTTTTCAATATGTTGGACGTTGCGGGATTGGCTGCATTTGTAATTCATGACAAGTTGGGTCACCTCAAGCGAAACGATAGAAGACGTGTCTTTCTTATGGAACTGGCAGAACAGCTGGTAATCCCTCACATGGAACAAAGGGCAATGAATCCAATTGTGCGAGGCATGCAACACGTCAAACAATCAATGGCCTTCAAATTCAATTTTCCAACTTATTTTTTTCCAGGTAGCTGCAGGCGAGAGGAGAGGTGAACAACCAGCCCATGCCGTATCCTCTTCAAGTCGACCATCGTGTTCACTTTGTTATAAATTGGACAAAAAGCAACGAAAAACACGATTTCATTACATGTATTGCAAAAAGCCGGTATGTTTACAGCATTCACATGCCAGGTACTCGTGCTTTGAATGCCGTACATAATATTTGTTTTGTTACTTTTAAATAATAAAATAGCGTATATAGCTACCTAAGATGTATTTTAATGTATTTTTGTTGTTAATTTTGTATTTGTACTAGCATAAAACACATTTACACACACTTTTAGGACACCTGGATATGTATTTTCATACAAATCCCATATAGGTCTGCACAGACCTGGTTATGTCGTTTAACGCCAAAAAACCCCTATACCTCGGAGGGTTAAGGAGATAATTTAGAAGCCCTAATTAGTAGCTTATATGTTTCACAAATATTTTAAACTCAATAAAAAACTTTGTCGAAAATTAAAATTTCAAATACCGCTGAAATTTATTTAAATTTGAAAATCCCAGAGATTTTTTTATAAAGCTTACAAGCGAATTGTTAGTGATTAATTTTACATAAACTCCAAAGTGGTCCAATTTTTAATTTCTAGAAAAATTAATTAAATATTTATTTATATGATAATTAATTTATTTACATGATAATCAATTATTTACGTCATATCTGTATATAAATGGTATGTATCCAAAGAACTTCCATTCTACTTACTTTTTGGTTTTTCACTTATTATGTCCTCAATGTTTATTTATAATAAGAATTGGAAAGCATTAAAACATTAATTTGTTTCTAACAAATAACAAATAATGACGGAACAATCCCCACTAATGCCGATAAATAATTTTCAATATCAAATAAATTATATATACATATCGGATACTATAATTTGACTTTGGCAACATTGTTTGCATATACCAACTGTTTTTAGTGGTTTAACATCAAACACATTGTGAATGATTTATTTACCTATAATCAAAACAACTTGCAATTTTTTTTGTTTTATCGGTTGGGTGTGATGATTATTATGTATTGGGCTTGAGTAACACAGATTGGTTTCAGGCGTCTGTGCAAACGAATATGTTGCACATACATGTTGGAACAGAATTCTGTTTCATTGTGGTTCAAGTTGATTAGACTATAAAAATATGTCCAATGAATATGTTTTTGGTCTGAGCAGAATGGGGGCTCGTCAAGACTGCGTGTAAATAGTTTGAATGACGTAAATATGTATGTACATATGTGTGTGTGTGTGTGTGTTGTTTGTGGTTTATGGATATGGGTTCGTGTATTTTACGTCAGAGGGAATGGGTTTTCCTGATTTGGATAAATTGTTCTTGGCTTTCATGTTTTGATACGTTTTGGTTTTATTTTGATGCTTTTTACGGTCTCATAAACGTTAATTTTTGCTTTTTTTAAGTTTTGACTTATTATGTTTAGTTTTGTGTTTTGGGGTATTCCAAATTTTATAGCAGAATTTCATGACAAATGTTTTCGTAGGACATTGGACCCCAATACATTACACTCTGAGAAGAGTTTTTCTGCTACTATAGCAAAAGGCGATAAAAAGACAAACAACGTGAAGAGTTAAGGCGTTGACATGTTCCAAAAAAATTTTCCTCGTAGTGTTTTACGTAAAAATACTACATACACATTATATCTAAAATGTAAAGGTTGTAACATAATGGCAATGAGGATTCAATATAAGAATGTTCGAAAGAGAGAGAGAGAGCTTTAGCTCCAAGTAAAATGGATAGAAAATATATACTTGCAAAATTCTAATACAAGTTTTTTGTTTTGATAAATTTTTGGTACACGCTGTGCATACGTCCCTCTTGGTCGTATTACACGCAGTTCCGCTATTCTACACTGTTCTGAGTGCAAGTTTTGCGAATCTTTGCAACTCGGTTCTCACAGCGTCATTATCTGCAACGCTGTGGCTCTCACCCTGCCACATACCGTGTAATCGTTAATGTTATTTGTTTATTCCAAGGTGTTCCTAAAATTAAACCCCTCAGACCCAATTGCCCAAATTTCCAATTGGCTGCCCGTGAAAGAGTTGACCTTCACAGGCCTAAAGTTTACACTGATACATCTCATATACTCCTTAATCGCATTGATTTCTGCCTGCGGTCGGGCAGGCAGAATTAAATTTCGATCTTTCGGTTCCACTGTAAAAAATCCTAAGCCGGTCCTTTCCTCAAGTTTAAAACTATCCGTGTAGCATGGCTTGTTAAAATTTAATAAAAATTAAGCTCGAAAAAGAACTGATAAAGAAAAATATACTCGTATAGTAGGAAAAAGCTTCAAGACTATTTCAAAATCGCATATATATTTGGTTCGACATTTTTATATTATCTATTTTTAATTATTTATGCTTGGGATATGTTTATTTATAAAGTTATTGATATGCCAATAAATCGATACCCTTTAGGAATCTTTCAATGGTAATTATTGTATTTTAAAACTCTTTTGTAAATGTTTATCAATACTTCGATAAATTAATTAGTTTAATGCGTCAGAATAATATGAAGCTTTAGAATATTTTTTGCTTTCTTACAACAGACTTAGTTACCAGCGTATATGAAGAGCATTTTTCTATATTCCATCCATATTTTTTTATTTTCAAAATGGGGCTTTAGTGAAACGTTTTTTCAGACTTTCAGAAGAACGATGTTTGAGGTGACCTTTGCTTTTTTAAAGGATGCTATTGGATCTTTGTTTCCAGAATCAATACTTCTGATTAAGGGAAAACTTACGTAAACTTTTGCATATTATAGAAGGAAAAAAGGAAGAAGGATGCAGTCGTCTTGCTTCAAGCTTATCACTAATTTGAAAGACCCGATTATGACTGTTTTACAATTAGCTGGCTCAGATTAGCTTGAAGCATTAGTTCGTCGAATCTAAAAGACGAGCTGACTTGTCTAGTTCGTAAAAATAATGACAAGCCCGTTCATTTAATTTTAAAATTTCGTTATAAGTTTATATGTATAAAACTAGTGAAGCTTTATTACTGATCTACTGCATTTCCCGTGCATACTGCACCCGACTGCAACAGGATTTTCCACTAGTGGAAATGTCATTGCTTGCGATATTATAAAAAAAGTTGTAATAATTAATTTAAAAGAAAATACTATAATAATATTAAAATATACAGGACGCTGAGCGTCCTGCATATTTCTATTCTGCTGAAAGCATACATTAGCAAAGTAAGAGCTGTGAAATTGGGACACAAGAAAGTTTTCTGGTATCAAACGATGACAAATGTGCTTCCACCATCACTATTTTTCAAAGTCATATATGTAGGTTTTGGGTTCTATTAGCAAACGGTTGCTTTTTGTGGATACCGTGATATTATGACAATAGTTTTTATAATATTTTTAAAAGTTAATCGTATAAAATACATGCAAAACTCAGTACATCCTTATAATCCCTTAACTGCTTTTGTGCTGTGAATGCAACTTTTTTGTTTCAAATCTTAATTATTTTTTGAGTGTAGGCTTTGCACATGCCTTGCAATATCTGTAATATGATCTTACACCACTGCACTCATTTACAAAATGCCCCGAGGATGCATCTGACCTAGGCTTGCCAGATGGCCGGGAATGAGCTTGATTGTCAATATATTTTAGTGAATGTCAAGTTTCAAGCTCAAGCAATATTTGTCAAGCTGCAATTGAACATTTTCAAAATTAAAATTTGCAGTTGGTTACATCTAAAAAATTTCGTTTTTTGGCAGTAAAGTTTAATTGATGGCAACATATAATTTTATCCCTGTATCAACACACATAATTTGACTCATCACTGTATTTAGTACGAACTAAGTCCATTTTTTTCCAAATTTAGTTTTCATTGAATTGAACTCGAACGGAAAGAATATAAAAGGTTTTTTAGTTTTATTTTTTCTAAATAAATTTTTTTATCGCTTTTAAACAATATTAAGAAATAACTTTCTATTTTTGTTGCTTTTTTATTGTTTAAAACATAAAAGACATTTCTTTTGGCGCTTACTGTGCATACACCTATGTATGTACATTTATAAGTAACGAACTGAATGAATTTTATGTAATTTTCCTGTAAAGAATTGAATTGTTGAACTTTTTATGTTATTCTTGTTTTTTTTTTTTTTTTTTTGTAAGTAAACATCCTTTATTTCCGTTTTTAATAAATAAAGAATTTTTAATAAATTAAAAAAATTGATATTATCCCGTATTTTTAGTTTTTAAGCAAATATTTCAATTTGTCCAGTTCTCTTCTTAAAATCAAGCTCATTTGCACTAAACGTCAAGTTAGTGCTCATATTGAATCTGGCAACCCTAATCTGACCTCATAATTATAGCGAAAAATTAAAACTTAGTGGGCACTCATCATTTTCACATTTTTGGATGAGAAATACATGAGAAGACTAAACGTTATCATGAAATAATTAAAAAGAAAATTAAAGCCAGTAATATGGAAAATGTAAATATGCCCATTTTTGCAACATTAAGTTGACTTAAGGGGGACATTTAAATTAACTGTTGGTGCAATCTGTAAATTTGTTAAACTACCATCCGCATTTCACTACTTATTAAAAAAAAATTCAACACTTTTGCTGTGGCCTCATTTATATTTGTTAGTGGCCATAGTAGTGGCGATTCTGGTGGTTGCGAAAGCGAAGGTGGTCATAGCAAATGTTGCGGTTGTAATTATGGCATAGTCCAATTTACTACAAGAAAATGCGTACATGTATTTGTTTATTCATGCTATAAATTTTGTATGAACAAATGCAAGTTTGTATGTTTCGGCAGAACACATTTGAAAATTTGCATATTTGCGTGCCAACCAACTCACCCAATGACTCAGTCAACGACAGTCTTTGTCAGCAAAGCATTATTTCAAATGCTTTGGTGTAACTATTGAAAGAAATTCAATAAATATGAAGGAAATTCATTGCCAGGAAATATTTTTTGTATAGATTTTTTTAATTTTACAAGTGATAATTTTACGTATTTTGCCAATAAATTTGTCCAATAATAAAACAAACAAGAAAAAAATACACTTCTTAACCAAACCCAATTCATTAAGCATTTTCTCGCTGCTAGAAAAAAATTTTTGTATAAAATTTATAGAAATAACATATTATAGAAAAATTTACTTGAAGTTAGTAAAATTTTTACTGAATTGTATAAAAATTTGTGGAAAATGTCGTCGATGAATTTTGAATTTAATTTTTTGCAAATTTTTTACATTAGCAGACCGCGTGTTCAAATTTAATAAATTTTTTCAGACTCCAGTCCACTACTGCCTTCTTAACTGTCTATGTTAATTTTTTTAAGGAAAATTTTGTCGTAATATAGTATATTGAGTTATAATGAAAGTTAGAACTAGTGTAAAAATGTTCATAATACGTTACTGCATAAATTTGAGAATTTGTAACTGATCGATAGAAAACCAATTGCAATTTTTTAAAATGACCGTTTCTAATCTCTAAGTATTAAATCTTGAATTTTAACACAAATACATATCACGGGATAGTGTTTGTTTTCAAGTTTAAGACACATTTCTGCAATCCAACAAAAATAAAATATTTAGGAAAATTCACTCAATTTAAGTTCAAAATATTTGCCGTAGGCGCCAAAGCCATTTCATAATGCAAAATTTTATTTTATAGAAATAACATATTATAGAAAATTTTACTTGAATTTAGCAAAATTTTTACTGAATTGTCTAAAAATTTTTGAAAAAATTTTTTCGATGACAGACAGACCGCGTGTTCAAATTTAGTAAATTTTTCCAGACTACAGTCCACTACTGCCTTCTTAACTGTCTATGTTAATTTTTTTAAGGAAAAGTAGATGAGTAAATACGGCAGCAAAGTTTTTAATAGAACTTTAAATTCGCAATGCAATGAAGACTTTCCTTGCATTAATTAGAAAGTTATTAAATTTTTGACTTCTACTCGAATTCAGCCATTTTTAATAAATTTTTGTCCATGATCACGTAAATAACTTTTGTTACTGACTTTTTATTTCGTTTTGCCAGAGATTCTCAGCAAGTCCTCATTTGATACCATGGAATGCCAATATGTACGGTATATCCATCGTAGCCATTCATGAATACCTGGAGTTTGCTGCATATGACATCCTTTACTTTCGAAGTTTCAGAGCCATACAATAAAACTGGTTTTATACTAGTATTGAAATTGGCTGACCAAACCTTGTTAAGTTTGTGATACACAATACGATAAGGAATTATAAAACTAATTTTTGTCAATTCGCCCATTAATGGGATTGAAACCTGAAACCTTCAGTTTGAGAGTTTAGAACTCTCTGTCTGTCTATCTCTGAACTGTTTATAAATGAAACAGTGAACATTTAAGTTCAATTATTCTCCGAAACGACTAAAGTCTTACCGTTTCGTAACTTTTTTTATGATGCAGTAAATCATGAATTAAGAAATAAGTACCTTTGGGAAAATTTGTTCTTAGTTCTAGGAAAGTTACAATAAATTAGGAAAAAGTTTGAACTAAACTTGAAGACAAAAGCTCACAACTTTTAGGAGTATAATATTGGATGAACTCCTTGTGAGTAAATCATTTCCCACGCTTAATTTCTTCTACTAAAATACATAATTTATTATTATTATATTTTTTTTGACACAAGTGTCTCAGGTTTAATAAAGATTTACTAAATTTCAGAAAATCAATTTTTTAAATTAATAAATTTGAAAAAAAAAATTTAATAATAATGTAAGCAATTCCTTATGGTGCATCTACACGAAATATTTTTAGTCCAGTTCTTAATAGATTTAAGTAAATCTTTCCTAGTTTTAGGGAAATTTTTACTTATATTAAGGACATTTTTCAACTAACATTTAGGAACATTTTTTATTTAAATTTTATATATATCCTTTTTCCTGCGTGTGGTTGACAAGACAAATTTTGTATCACCATTTAAAAGTACTATGACATCAACAACAATAACTATAATGACACCATCTACAGCATCATTGTAGTCATTGTGACATTATAAGGAAATCTTAAAATGACTGACTCAAGTTGTTGTAATAAGAAGTCTTATAAATAAATGAATACTTGAGTAGTACAGGCAGACACGAGTTGGGAAATAATGCAAAATAAAATACATAAAAAATATAAATGGAATGCATTACAAGCGCAAAGGCATCAAATAAATAGAAAACGGAAGTGTTAAATTGTCAAGTGAAATAAAACAATAAAAATTTTAATGCGCAACAAAAGAATAGAATATTTAATATTAAGAACTTAAGCACATACATAAAATAAGCAAACAACAATGATTTAAAGTAAACCAAAAGGAAATAATAAAAAAAGAACAAAATAATTCGTAGACAGCATCATCATCGTTCTACCATTCACCATCCTGTTCGCCAGCTATGGCAGGAGCATTTGTAATATTTGTTATCTCTACCATGATACCATCTTACTACAGATAAACTTTTAGTGCAAGAATGTGACACATTGTGACATGTTATAGTTTTCCAAAGGGTGAAATAATAATGCAAATGGATCTGTGTTGAAAAAACAAAACCACAACTCTCCCTCAACTAGTCATGCATTGATGAAATACTTTTGCTTAGTGCCAGAAACAGGAGCGTATACCAGGCTGTCCACAGAGACCTTAGTTTAAGGTGAAATATTAAAATCCTGGCGTTAAATATATATTTCTTTTGGCAATTTATTTTAATTTGGGCTTAAATAACGTTTTATAGCAATTTAACGCATGTATTGCACAACATTTAGGGATTTTTTATCAAAATCAAAAGCTTCTGGCGTATTATTCTTTGAAAAAGTGTAGCAAAGTGTAATTAATAAATTTATAAAAAAATCGATTGATTGCTTTAATTTAAAAAATTTCACTTCTATAGAGGATTGCGTAGTTTTTCTTAAAAAGTTCTCCCCTTTTTAAAGTACAATACTCGCACAGAAAAACGATAAGCAGGAATTCCTTTGAAATTATTTCATTTACAGAGTCTTAATTTTAATTTGCAACTTTGGTTGTCTAATAATTTGGAGTTTTTAACCACTTTGTTGCCAATGAAAATTATCATCAATTATAATTGAATGGAAGTTTAATATATTTGATTATTTACGAGTGTATCAATTTTTTTTTTAATAAAATTCAAAATTGATGTTCTAGATTTTTGACCATTTTTATTATAATTAATAAACTCAATTTATAATACATATATATCATCTGAGATCGGCGAAATGGTAACATCTACCGATGTTTGACTTGATGTAGAAGTAGTTTTCCGTAACTGGCTTTTGTAATGTAGCAAAATAAATTTGGAAATCGATAAATAATGCTTCTTGCACAAGAAAACATATACGTATGCGGATTGGATTATTTCTATATTTATATTTTGAATGGGATTTTACACTTTCTCCAGTCGACAGATATTTTTAATCAGTTTTGCCTACTGCAACAATTCGTTGTTTTAACCAAATATTATGACAGATAATGCAACCGATAAAATTTGATTAGTTTGAATTAGATTACCCTTACGAATGTGTTTTCTTATGGGCTTTTTTGCTCTTTGAACGGTCAATTGAATTATACTTTTTTTGAAAAGAAATTGAATAGAAAACTCAGCGCCTGTTTAGATATTGAAACGAGATTAAAATGTGAGTAGCAAATTTGGATTTATCGATTTGGATTTATCCTTGCCACCGGTCAGCTCCTGTTTGCCTTTTCTCTTTCTCTCTATTAGGACCAAATAACTAATGTCAAAATTGTATGATGGTGAGAAAATTGCAAAAAGAAATATATAAATTTCTGATGAGTAGTCTGTCATGAATTGGTAAGTGCACTTTTTTGTGGAGAAGACATGATTTTTCTACTCTTTGTCGGATGTTGGTTTTAACAACTCGTAGAAAAGTTCGTTCCACATACACATGTAAACGTTTACTAACACTAACGTGTATGTAGCAACAACACAATTACATAAACATTTAAATGCACTTTATCTATACATTTGATTATCATTTGGCAAAAGAAACAAAATAGTATAAAAATATTTACATTTTCTGAATGTATACTCGCATATACCATATACATGTGTGTTTCATTTTTGTTGTTTTGCCACACAACATCTTGCTAAATATATTTATTTAAACCGTTTTCATTTTTATTTACTTATTTTGTTTTTTTTTGTGGCATGTGATACGAGTAGTTTTGTTATTGTGTAGGTCGTTTGCTTTTTATCATCATTTGGGTTTTTTTCCATTTGTAATTTTTATCATGCCTCAGGGCAATTGTATGTAAAGTGTGCATTTCCTGTTGCTGTTATACAACTTCGTATACTATTTCCTTCCTTCCTGGTGCAAAAGTCAGCTATATATATATATATATATATATATATATATATATATATATATATATATATATATATATATATATATATATACATATATATATATATATATATATATATATATATATATATATATACATATATATATATATATATATATATATATATATATATATATATATATATATATATATATATATATATATGTTAGTACTTTGCCATACGTACGCAAGTGTCTATATTCATGGATATTTCCAAAGGAGAGGACTTTGTTTTTGTATATTTTTTCACTTGCTGTTGCAATTGCAGACAGACCTTCACATATTTCATTTAAATGAAAAATATATATATGTTACTTTATATGTTGTTGTTTTCTTATGTGCGCTTTTACACAAAGTCTTGTGTCTCCGTCTGAGCCTTCGACTGTTTTGTCTGGTGCATGTTTAACAATTTTTAATATGCCCAGCATACCATATACAAGTCTCGGAATTGGAATCTGTAGCAAGTGCCCTTGTTCAATAGACTGAAGTGTGGAAATTTCTTCAAGTGTTTTCAGACGCTTATTGCATATTTTTAAATAGATTCTATTGCACTGATTTACTCTTTAGTTTTGCATCGTATTGTTTGTCAAATGAATAAATAATACTTTTCAATAGGAAATTATTATAATATCATCTGATTGTGGCTCATTTTAAATTTCTATTAAAGTAAAAGTTATTGAAAGTATATCTTATAAACATTTATTAGATGAATTTGGCTATAAATTCTTTATAAAAATTATAAATTTTAAATATTTCTCCGATCTTTTCAGGCATATATTAAAAAATGTTTATCATAAGTATAAATAAAATTGTCCACTTGGAAAATTTTCATATTAACAGAAAATTAAGAGGAAAGTTGTATAATTGTCGGACAATCTTTTCGTCAATCTAATAGTTTTAGCAAAATATGAACGATTATGCTGCAGAGGTGGTACTGCTTTGACCAATATATTGGTGTTCAGACTGGCTTGGAAAAGTGTTTCAGAAAATGAAAATTTTTAACAAAACATTTAAAATTTATACAAATATGAGGATATTAATAGAGATCCAAGATCCAAGGCTGCAGGAGCAAGTTCCCTGAGTTTCATCAGAGCACCTTATATTAGAGTAGTGAGCTTCAGTGCTTCGGTAAGTCAATAGTGTTGGCTGCACTGCCATCTCTGAAGATCTTCTTGGCCCTCTCCCATATGAGGTCGAGTGAGTTCAAAATAGGCTTTAAAGTGCCTACCCATACATGAGAATTGTATTCCATTTTGGGCGGCTTAGGTGATATAAATAGTAAGTAGATAACACGAAGTGAAGTAGTCGTTGCATACTCTTAAATAAACGACGTTCTTGAATGCTTCTATAGCTTCTAAAAAATGCTCTTCAGTTCAACGGACATTGCGCCGCAAAGAAGTTAAAGCCTTTTTGGTTCTTCAGTATTAATATTACTTACAATTGCAGATGAGGCATCATGTTGCCTCATATGTTTATGAATAGCACTGGGTCCTGTGAGCATTAAAATCGGCCATATTTGCATAAACCTATTACCAGATTGATAAAAGATCGTAACGAAGAGAGTTCTTTATATTTTGCCTAATGGCTCCAATCCCTGACAAGCTTGGCATATTGCTGAGTGATTACAAATGGCAAATGCTGCTGTAATTGGTGAGTGTAAAAAAAAGGAACAGAGCCTTTTTGCTTCAGTGAATTAGTCTTGAAGTCCCACCTAAAAAAACTTGAGTAAACCCGCTCCAAAACAAGCTCCATATAAATCGGGAGAAGTCATCACCGAAATGCACCATGCTACTCTCTGTCAAACACCTTGAAAATATTTAGAGCAACAACATTACTTTTGCCAAAATTGTGAATGGAATGTGTAATTTTCATCGGTTGAAGTATTAGCGGGCTCATCTTAGAGCGTTGCTTACGGAAATTCAAATGGTGGTCTTTAAGTAAATTGTTGGACTCTCAATATTTTACAAGATGGAAATACATTTACAGATTGTTAGTTTTCTTTCGGGGAATGGCGGTTCCCTATGACTGAGTTCCATACCACCACATTGGTCTTTAAATCAAGCTTTGAAGCAAAAATTTCAAATATGGTCTTAGTGATGAATTTCATTCCTTAAGCCAATTTAATTGAATAGTTTGAGGAAAAATTGTGACAAAACAGAGAAGTCCTTACAAGCTCTCGGAAAGTTTTTGGTTTATATCGTTGCAAAGTAAATTTGAGATTCAAATAATTATAGAATTTTATATCGATAAATATTTTTGAAAATTTTACTACAATTTTACTAAAAGTTTGTAACAGTTAATTCGAAAAAATTTTAATTTATGTATGTTGAAAATAAAAATAACAAACACAAATTTGTATAAAAAACAAAATCTTACTTTATTTTTTTCTTCTTCAATATTAATGTTCGAAGGAGATTTTCGTCCTTAATATCTTTTTTCTCTTGTACGGTCTGAAGATGGATGTAATAAAAATTCTTTCGGTCTTAGTTCCTTAATGTAAATTTGTTTATATAATTCTGTCTAAATTCCTTTTATAATTACATTTTGGGTTTCAAAACAAAATTGCAGTTCGTACACAGGAAAAATAAATTTTTCGTTTTCAGTAAATATTTTGTTTGAATGCGGACCTGCAAAGAATGTTGCAAATTCAGACAAAAATTTTGTTGAAATTTAATTAAATATACGAGTATAATTTTTTAAAAAGTGCAACTAATAATTAACAGGAACAGTAACAAAGTTTTACTGAAATGAAAATTTCCCTTAGACAAAATGTTTGTTTGAAATTGCCATAAAAAATTAGTCAGTAAGACACTGGGCACTTTTTAAGTACCTTTAAAAAGTCTAAAAATTTAGGAGTTCTCCATAATGTCTTCGAAATATTTGAACTATTTTCGCTGAAATTCTTTTTATATAGCAGTTACAAAAAATGCTTTTCTTAAATAAGGATATAAATTTGAAAACACTTTTGCTCTTATTGCACTTTCGATGTAATTGCAAAACAGCACTTAAACATAAAAAACAATAATAGTGTTTTTATTATGCCACCCCAAGAGAAACAAAACTGCTGAGAATTGAACCCATTTGTAAAATTGACTAATGGCTGTTTTTTTGGAAAACAGGGTTTTCAATGCACTTGTTGTTCATTTGGTTTTTTGAAACGAACACAAAAGAGTGTTCTTTTAAGCACTCAAGCACTTTCAAGTGAACTTGGCAGACACTAGACAAATGTATTTTGTTTAATTTTCAAGTTGTTTTTGAAAACCTTAACAAAAATTTAAAGGGTTTGTTTAATCAATTGCCAAAAAATTACATAATTTCTTGCGAGAAAAAAGTCAAAATAATTAAATGTAAAGTTGATGTCGTGCAATTTTCTAACAGTTCATTAAATTATACTTTTAAGTTTTAAAAATAAAAGTATTTTTTACTATTGTGTGCGAACCTAATGAGTTTTATTTTAATGAGATATTCATTTTCCTTTTAATAAGCTTTTTTCATAAAAAAAATTATTATTTTAAATATAATTTTCGTTATACCATTTTAATTAATTATTCTTCGCCTTGCAGCAATCACCATTTACGTACATTTATGCCACATTTATTTTGCACTATTTTCATCAACACACATTTAAAATATCTAACCTTGAAATGTTTAAATAATAATTTCATAGGAACTCTTTTATGGCAAATATTACATGACACAAATAATTAAACAACTGCAGTGAAATAAATTATGAAAAATTATATTTAAATGGTAATGATGTCGTGTACTCTACCTTTAAGCTGAAACGCATATTGTTGAAACGAAATACGCAGAAAAAAATGGAATTGTGTTTAAATTGAGTTCAAATTAAATGTGTAAATAATAATAAAATGTTTATGCGATGATTTTCTCATAAAAATCAGCCGGTGTTGGAAAACTGTGCCATCCATGTTGCTTTATCATTTTTCTTATGTCTCGATACCAAATCAAATTGTCATTGAATTGATTGAACAGAGCAGATACCTACTAATTCATGAAACAAGAGGCAAGAGCAATGATATGAAATCAATTTTTTTGTTCTTATCACCATGAAATTTTTTGACTTGAAGCTTAAATTTTTTTCTAAATTGCATGTTGAGTCATAAGATTTCAATTAAAAGCCATTGACAACTCCAATTTTAACTCGAAAGCCATCTTTAGCAGTGATGAAGCAGTAGATGCCGAAAGCTTCATGAATAAACATAAAACAAATCCAAGAGAAATGATAATAAGTCTTTTTCTCTCTTCTTACGACCCCAAAATTTGCGGACTTTAGTCAGCAGCTTAAAATTAGAAGCCACTGGTTACACTTTTTAGTTTTAAGAATATGCCTCAAAACTTCTTTGAAAGGACTCTGATCTTCAAAGTTATCTTTGATCAAAATGTATGAGTGTTTTTCACAAAGAATAACTGCACCATCAGATAATAATCATATTTAAATCTGAATGTATGAACATCAACAATACAATATTTTAAAATTAAATATATTGGTATTCATCTTGGTTGTCCTTTAATGCAAAGTTGATGCAAATAAAGTTGATCGAAATTCAGTTTGATTGCCTTAAAGAGACAATCAGCCTAGAAATTTATAGCGTGATTTTAAGTCGAATTTGCTGCTATGGAACCCTATTGTAGGGAACTGCCATTATCAGAAAGAAGGCTAACGATCTCAAAAATGAAAAGACAGTTTGATGTATTTTCATCTTAGGAATTAATGAGAGTCCAACAATTTGCTTAGCCACCGACGCAATGATTTCCATGGGCAATGCTCTAAGAAAAACCTATTAGTACTCCTCTTGGTGTCATTCATTTGGTGTCATTCCATTCATCATTTTGTTCAAAGTAAAGTAGCTTTAGATATTTACAAGGTATTGCATAGGTTGTGGCATGGTGCACTTATATTCAAATTTATTGCTTTTGGTGTCGACTTCTATCGATTTATATGAAACCTGCTTAGAAAACGTTTTGTACAATCTGTTATAGATGGGATCGCATATAATGATTTCAAGTCACATTGGTATCACAAGGCTTTATTCTTTCTCCTACGCTATTTCTTAATTTTCTTAATGACCTTGTCTTTAGAACTTACAACTTTGTCTAGCCTTTTACGGATCACAGTAGTATTTCCGATTCATAGACACCCAGCCTTTCAAAAATGGGTTCCGAGGAGTAGATTATAAATAATCTGATTGCAACGATCTCGGATTATGGGGTTATATGAATGGGGTCGATTTTAATGGTCGCAAAACCCATGGTTATATCGTTAAGCATAAACGTGTAATGGGACATGTTGCTACTGAGAGATGATTCACTCCCTACTATTTGTACTATCTACATATATTTGATAAAAATTGAAAGCAACTTTCATGTGTTTTGAAGTCTATTGTAGTGCAAAAATAGCGCTCGTAGCGAATATCTAAAATTAAATCAGGGTATTTATTCCCGAGCCGGACTATATTTTTGCTACAAGCAGTCTCCCGAATCGAACGGGGCACGAGTAAATATTTTTAATGAACCATTTGATCATATGGTTTTATTTTCCCAGGGCCTTTTTAATTTACTGCCATGAGACTTAATCCTCCAGAAAATTTCTTACGCAGTTTATTTAAGAAAATTATTTACAGTGAGCCTAGCCAATCGCTTAAATTCACCCTGGCGCATGCCACAGAAACTTCAATGATGCTGGAATATGCAACCAACAATGTAGCATGACTAAAGACTTAAAATGTCATAATTTTGCAATATGACACTATAAGAAATATATAAATAAACGAATTTAGAAATTATATAATAATATTTAGGAAAAAAAAACTCTTCCATAATAAAAACATTTTTATTCATGATAATATGAATTATCAAGTTTTTACACAAAATTAATATTAGTCTTTTTAAATATGCATTTTGATGCAAAGTTCTGTTTTATAAAAAATAATTAATTTAAAAAAATAATCAATGTTTGTATATTAAACATTTTTATGTAAATATTCATAATAAATATGATGTTTTTGGTAATTTAATTAAATTTTCTTTAAAACTGCCAAAAACAAAACACTTCCATAAAAAAGCAATAAATTTGCTTATACCGGGTGATCATTAGGATCATATAAAGAAAAGGTAGTATCATATAAAGGAAAGGTAAGATATTCTTGGCAAATTCATCTATATCGGGTCCAACTGTTAAATGTGAAAAAATCGGTTTTCAAATTCGTCGTTTTGAGCATGCATTGGTTACCACAGTTATTTAAAACTGTTATAGCCGTACCAGAGAAGATTTAAAATTTGGTAAACAAAATGCAAGAACGTGAAGATGTAATGATTTTGCGTTCGCAATGGAAGGCGCCGTTGTGTTTCACTGAAACGTGCGATTTGTACATTACACAGTTGGACACGGTAAGGATGAGTTCTAGATCAAGTTACATAGTAAAAAAGGGTTATTATTATTGTATAGAAAACAAATTTATAAACAAATTCTTGGTAGAATATCTCGAATAATTTCAATAAATTTTTTCCTTACCTTATCAATGCAAGCATTGTAACCTATTAATGCTGAATTCTCCTAATGGTATCTTCATTAATCCCTACTTTTTGTAGTATGTTTTTCTTTCAATTAAATTTATATTTTTCTAAAAAAAAACAAAATAAATAAAACTTGGCTTAAAGCCAAAAAACAAAACAAAAATTATATTTGCTCAGCTTTCAGCTTCACTCAGGAAATAAAATAAGCTTTTTTAATTTTATCTTCTAGTACACATTAATTTTTTCTTTCCCAATATTTTTTACTACTTCCCATTCTGCAGATTTCATCATGTCTCCAAATTAAATTCCTTATCATCACCTAAATAGCAACTGAATGTATTGAAAACAAGTTGTTTTTTGTGTCGCTTGTAAAAAAGATTTTTAAGTGTACTATAAATATATATTTTTTTCATTTGCAAATAAAGGTGACTTTTTTTGTAATTCTCATATTGTATTTGAAAGTTTTTATATAAGTATACGATGTTGAATGCCTATCAAACGTGACCCTTGAAGTCTACTAATAAGTTGGTTAGCAGCAATGACATAACAAATAAGAATTTACCGAACAGTTTAAATAAACTTTCTAAAAACACTTGTTATTTTTCTTTAATATTCCAATGTGTTTGCCAATCCTTGTAGCATTGATCTTTTTCAGCGATGTACCGTTTATTTTCGCAATCTATGCAAGTTTCTGGCTTTTCACTGAAGCAAACAAAAGTAGTTCATATGCTGCCAAATTTAATGAACATATAACACATTGGTGTAGTTTTTGCGCCCAGAATCACTAACAATTAACGATAAGTGAGTTGGTGCATAATCGTGATGCAAATGCTATGATTAATTATTGGCCATGCAAATCAGTGGTAAAATCTTTGACATTTGAGCAAACTCGGCATAGTATTTTCGGTTCTACATCGTTTTGGTTTTGGTTTAGAAGTCATATCCATATATTAACAATCTATCACCACTTATCATTATTGCGAGCAAGTCAGGGCCATCATTGACATTATTCAACCGCTTCCAGGCGATGATCTTATCAAAATTGCCGAACAGACCTAGCGCTTCTCACTCTGATTAATATGATAAACAAATAAATAATGCTATATAATTATGTGAAGCTGTGAGGTTTCGTTTTGGGATGAAAGTAGTAATAAAGGGTTATTTTTTAGCAACTTTCTTTTTTACAACACTGCTTTTTCATTCGCATCTTAAAAAGTGCATAGTCCACTTTTTTTTATCGAAAAATTGTGTTCCGCGACGTAGCTCATTTCTGGTTGAATAGATACGTGAACAAAAAAAAATTGCTGTATTTGGTATGAAGAAAAGCCAGAAGCATTACAAAAACTGCCAATGCATCCCGAAAAATTCACTATTTGGTGCGGTGGCATCATTGGACCTTAATTTTTTAAAGAAGACGAAGGCAGGAACGTTACTGTGAATGGCAAGCGCTACCGTGCAATGATAACAAAAATTTTTGTTTCCCCAAAATAGAAGAGCTAGATTTGGCTGACATGTGGTTTCAACAAGACGGTGGCATACAGCATGCGAAAAAAGGGCCAATTGAAAGGCGAGTTCGGTTAACAGTTTATTTCACATTTGGGGCCAGTCAATTGGCCGTCTAGATTGTGCGATTTAAAGACTTTAGACTATTATTCGAGGGGCTGTGTTAAAGCTCGTATTTATAGGGACAAGTCCGTAACGGTTGACCCACTGGAAGCGAATATTGAAGAATTTTATCGTGAGATTCTGGCCGATATGTTGGAGAGGCTATGCTAAAATTGGAACCATTTGAGGCGTAGCTGCGATTAACATATACATGAAAGCATCTTTAAACATTGAATTATGTAGATCTTTCTATTTTTTTTCTTTTGTTTTTAAATCAAATCCAAAGGCTATTAAAAAACACACTTCATAAGACAAAGTAATTTAACTACAAGTATCAAACAAATGTAAAAAATTAAAAACTAAGCAGATCCAGCAAATATTGGAGAATGGGAAGTTCTATAACTAAATTGGTCTAGAATTTCATGATACAAGACAACAATTTTATCCTATTTTTCATACACAAAGAAAATCAGCAAATAAAAAAAAAACAATAATATTTTTCAGTTCTAGTTTAGTTGTTCCAAAAATTCTCCTATTAAAGCATTTGATATGAAAGTAAAATAATTACTATTCAATCAATAAAATAGTTCTAAGCAAAAAATTAAACTCCATAGGAACAAAGGAAGATATAGAAAGTAGTTTTACTGGGGAACTATCAAGGAAAAATAAGTGATTACAAAAAGTCAGAGGTCCTAATCGTCAAACTATGAACAAAAAACTTGACGAAAGTTTTTTATATATGAAGTTTGAAAATCAGCTTTTCTTCGAGTATTAACTGGGCTGTAGCTTACCAATGGATGTACTATAGTAAAATATATCTTCACTTATTTGCTTTATTTTTCTTCAAACCACTTTTTTTAATCAAAAAAATAATTATATATTATAAAATCAAATAAATTAAATTCCAATTTTTGGCAATAAAATCCAATCAAATATAAAGTTATTCATTCAATTGGTTTAAGGCAAACCAATTTTTCTAGTGACGAAGAAAAACATAAAATAATCACGTTCAAAAGTAAATAATTTGCTGGTTGAACACTATCAGGAACATGGGCATCAACATTAACTTAGAATGCAGTTCCCATTGCCATCTTCATCATGATGAAAAGGCATTGAGGCAAGCCTCAAAACGACTACAAATGGCTAGTCGAGCATAAATGGCCTCACACGTAAAACAAGAAATACTTGCTACAAAATAAGTGGAATTTGTGCACTTCTTGGTTAAAAGAAGTTCTGTTAGCCAAAAAAACAAAATCAAAAAATGTATACATGAGATAAAAAATCCTTAAATACAATGCTGTCCAAAACCTAAGGAAGATTTTAAAACCACATTAATGGCTGCAGTAAAAAGGAGAAATGGTGAGAACAACAGGACTTAAATACACAGAAAATATTAAACAACATGAACTTAAACACTTCAGGTAAACTTATGTAATCAAAATTACATTTTTTATTTGTTATTTTTTAACAACTGCGAAGCTATTTTCGCCTGCCTGCAGTTGCACATGGAAGTGTTGGAGCCTCCTCCTCCTTCTTAATGTTAAAAAAAAACAAAATGCTGCAATACATCATTATTTTTTTTTTTAATTCATTTGAAAGACCATTTAACGCCATTATTAATAAAATATTATATCGTGCAATGTCTGCTGCAGCTTCGCTGAGCGGGGCGCATCAGAAACGTCTAATATTTCATGACTCTGGCGTATAAATCATACGAAATTTGTTCGAAGTCCTGGGTAAGGTTGGCTTTAGAGACCACTGTGATTTGTGTCTTATTTGCATAATCCTGCGACTTAAGAAAATCTCACAAGAAGAAGTCTAATGGAGTAAATTGAAAAATCTCTGTGGCCAGTTCACATCACGTACGTGTGAGATGGCCATGACCTAAAATCGTCTTATTGAAACTGCATGTAGTTGGTAGCCATATCATCCAATTAATGCCAAAATAAGTTAGTAATCATCGCCTTATAGTGTGATGTACAGTCATATTTAGTTTAGTTCATTTTTTGTAATTATAATTTCCACTAAAATACGTCACACATTATTGTAAAAAACCAAAACAAATTCTTAAGATATCGTTTTGTATATTTTTAGACACACACAAAATATTATGACACATATGGTCAACACACACATTGTAACATTATTAACATTTCATTCATTTGCCCACAGACCTACGTCGAAGCGAAACATGAGTACCTTCAGTTTACTCCATATGCAGTTCATTGCCTGGGTACTTGACCGTACTTAAGGGGTATTCAATAGCAAGTCAAATTTCATTTCTATTCTTGATATGTCAAATATCATAAATAGGAGAAATGCATTTTTGTGTTAAATTGATGACTATGCTGAACACTGATTGATTAATCGATCGGTAAATGCAATTGTAACATAGGTGAACAGTCGAACACTGTGTTACATAGGTTAATATGAGTAAATGAATGAAATGCATGATATTTTAGATAAATGTAGATAATTGTAAAAAACACTATATAAACTCAAACTTTGTCAGAAATAAAACAGAATTAATTTAGAACTTCAACACTCTTCTTTAATTTTCAAAGGCATCTAATGTGCCTGAATGTCTATAGCATTTCGAGTGCTTAAATGAACGGCTAGTGGAAGCCCAGTACAAATCCACCTAGTGTTGTACACGGTTAGATCCAACACTTGCCAACATAAGAAAATTAAAAAAGGTCTTCCTTCAAAACATTTTCCCTTTACCTGTATAATAGTGCTTATAGCGCCTTTCATGGTAATGTCATAGCCAACGTTATTTTCAATGAAATATGGACCAATGACGTCGCCAGCCCAAAATCCCTACCAAACAGTGACATTTGGCGCTCTTAGATTTTATGCGAATTGATATTGTTCCAAATTCAACAATTTTGTTTTGTTTGTTGACGTACTCATTCATCCAGAAATAGAGGACGATTATGGCAACCGTAAAATGGATGAAGCGAGCGGAACTTTGACCGAATAGAACACCCATTGTGATAATAGAATTTAATAATTTTTAAGTGTTTTTAACGTTATATCCATCAAAGGTGATTCGCTAAAACAGATTTAATAAATTGCAGCCAACTCAACAGATGAAACTTCAACAATATGGCCGCTATCAGTTATCATAGTTCGCAAGTCCCTATTGGAAGACCCGCTAATTATTTGGAGAAGTCCTAACAAATTTCTGCAGTGTAAAATACATAGTTCTTGCAACAATTTATATAACGCAAAATTACACAGACTCACTGTGCGGAAGTTCAACCACAGCACACACTATCAAGCAAATTATACATAAAAAACCACAAAACTAGATGGCTGAAACAGATTTGAAATCGTTTTTTACTGCCATCCTGCCTATTTGGTTAGTTTTTTCTTTACGGCAACCAGTTTTAATCTTGTGTCTTAGTACGGGCTTAGCAGAAAAAAAAACCGATATAATGATGATTTTTAGTTGTATGGGTATGTGTGTCTATGTCCTCTTTTATCTTCAGGTTTATCTACCAAGTTTAAACAGTTGCCAAAATGAAAGCAAATAAAGAAATGAAAAAACGTGGTAGGAAATGATTGCAATTGCATTTTCATTGAGCTTGAACTTAATCTAAAAATAAATGTAGCATTAGTTTTATACAAACACAAGCACTGAAACCAAACACACACACACACACACACACACACACACACACACACACACACACACACACACACACACAACTGGGGCCTTAAAAACAAATACAATCAGATGAAAATACGAAACTAGAAAAATACGACTGCGAAGAAAATACTGGGATAGTTGCCCATATTTTTGTTGGTAAGTAAGAGACGCTGACTCTTGTAAGCACTAAAAAAATATATACGGTGGAGTTCAGCTAAAACGTTCACCGGTTATAACGAATTGTTGCGTATAACGAACAAGTTCGCCGGCCACAAGAGGTTTGTGCAAAGATTTTAGAGAAATTTTAACGGGGTTAACGAACTACGGATATTGCGAACTTTTCCTTTTAAACAAAAATTTTTCGGATAGATATAGATATTGTAGTATACGTTAATTTTTCCAGCTTTTATTCATTAGAATGAATACAAGTATATTCCCCGGTTGTAGCAAACTCCATCTATGATTAGCTAAATTGTCCGATGGCACTTAGTTCGTTGTAACCGAAATCCTCTGTACATACATTATCTTCCATAAATGAAATGTACGGGTGTCTAAAAGGAAGATGTGTATTTTAAACTTTCTTAGTGGGACTAATATTTAGTAGACAGAGTTCTTCTTTACTACAAGATTTAAGCACTCCTATTTGCATCTTTAAACACCCAGTTAGAAAATTGAAAAGTTCGTGCTTTTTTTAGATTAGATGTTGCTAAGGTATCAAATAATTTATATTTTTTTCTTGATTTTGTACAGGGTTATCCATTTTTCGAGTTCAAAAAGAATCATAGACACAGAAAACTATGATTGCGAAAAAACTTTTATTTAGTACTATTGCGTAAAAAATACAAAGTCATTTAAATGATCGCCTCTACATTGATTGCAGCAATGAATCCTTTTGAGGTAGTTTTCGTCCACTGTTTTGGACATTTCGATCGGTATCTCGGCGATAACTTGACGAATGCTGGTTATCAAGTGCTCCAACGTTATGCACTTTTCCGCGTGGACACGTCTTTGACTTAGTCCCACAAAAAAGTCTGATAATGTCGATGTCGCCAAAACAGGAAATTACGCATTCTGGAAACTTCCCATGCAATAAAGACAAAACAGGTCATGTTATGTTTCTCGTGGCACCGTCTTGTTAAAACAACAAATCGTCCTGTTCATAATCTTCAATTACAGGCCAAAAAAATTCGTTTATTATACGGCCATATTGCTTTGAATTGACGGTAATGTTCTTCCAGCGTAGTTTTCGAACAAATACGGCCCAATGATACTTTCAGACCATAATGTGCACCAAACACTCACTTTTTCAGGATTCAATGGCTTTTATACAATCAGTTCTGGGGTCTCCGATCCCTATATGGGACAATTTTGCTTGTTGACGTAACCCCCGAGTGAGAAATAATCTTCATCGCTAAAGAAACTTTTTTTTATTGAAAAACAACATTGAAAGGCTGTTGCTCTAGCACACAACCAGCATATCTATGGCGTTGTGAAAGGTCAGCCGGAGTTGAACTTTATTCAGAAGGAGCTGCAAATCCAAATGTTAAATAAGTCGTAATGAGAAATAAAATTGGCTCTACTGCAAAGGAAGCCATGGGATGGACAAATTCGGATTAACCCTCACACTTTCACTAACAGAAGCGATATTTTCGGCAGTGCGCATATTGAAATATTGCACAGGCCTGACACACATCTGTAACGCTTCCAATCTTTTCATATTTCTTTATAATCTTGCCGGTTCCTTGCCCCAGTTGGTCGATTATCACGTACACAATTACCCTGAAATGCTCGAAGAAATGGTCACATTTAAATCAACACTTTTGTGGTCATTTTAACTATTTTTAACGTTTTTTCGGTTGTTGAACAAATAGCAGCTCGTTTAATAAATAACATTTAGCCATAATATTGATTTTTAGAAGTAATAAAAGAGTGCTGAGAAAAGTCTTAATATGTGTTAAGGAAACCTGATGAGTAAATGTGAAAGAAGAAAATATAGGACGACGACTGAATGTGTTGGAAAACCAGGAAATATACAAATGAACAGATGAAGAATGCTTTAGATTTAATATTCTTACCATTAAAGGATTTTTACATAAAAAACAAAATAACCCATTAAAAGTCACCAATGCAACAACCCAAGATTACCACACATATAGAAAAGGAATACCAGTCACAATAGGATACAGAATACAAGCAGATAGAAGGCGCGTCCAAATAAATGAATAATGTGGAGATAATGACACGAATAATTGGAAGAGATGTCAGGACACACACAAGCGAAAAACGATGTGTGGGCAGTGATCAACCAGAATTTAATTTCGTAAGAAAAATAAATGAAAATGGTACATAATAGAAACTGTTTTGGTCATAAACCGAACTTTACGTGGAATGATGGAAAATCGTTCCAAATTCACTTCGCATATACGTATTGGGCAGTTTTCTTCAGAAACAGGGGAAGCATATCTGCGTCCCAATTGTTGATTTAATTAATTTTTTTTAAATTCAAAAAGTTTTTATATATTCGATTAATTTTTTTTTAATATCTTGCCTGCAGTTCACACAGCACAAAATACAATTAATTTGTACTTTAAAATTGAACTAAAATTATTTCGTTTCAAAAAAAAAAAAAAAAAAAAAAAACTAGCAACCACTAGTCTTATTCTCTTGGTCGTGAATAGATTAAAGTAAAATGGTAATCTCAAACAAATATCAACTTTAGAAAGCTTAAGGGGACTCCGATGCAACAATAAAACCTCAATCGGTATAAAATCTCATCGATGATTTGTAAAATACCGATCAAAAAGTACGGCAGTATTCCCTCCTTTAAATGATTTTCTAACGACTCTATTAAATTATTATAAGTGTCCACATTTAAGATTTTTTTCCAACGGCCAGACGATGTTTTAGGACGATCTAAAGAAATGGATGCTATTTTCTCTTTTTCGGAAAAAAGTCGTATGTTTCTATAATTTATCAATTTCCACTTCTAATATTTTAAAATATCTCGACACCTTTTAGTACCCTGGAGATGATGTTTAATATTTCCAAATTTTTATTGAATAATACCTTAAGGCTAAATAATTTACAAACTCAGAAATATTTTTATATAACTGAGAAATACATAAGCACAAATGAACACCATCAAGAAAGTGGAGTAAAAATAAATATTTTTACATAGAATTATTACGAAAAATAACTCAATTGATAATTTGTGCAATTACACATGTCGCACAAATATTGCTGCTGTTCATAAGACTCCTCTGAGGCATGTAGATCCAGTATGTTTTTTTGTTTGTTTTTTTACTATTTATAAACAAGAGTTTAAGAGTCTGCTTCTGAATAGTGTTTAAGTAAAAAATTTTGAAATTTCTTATTTAAGCACGTAGAGCAAACTCTTCTATTCTTAAGGGCATATTTTACTTTGAATTTCCAATTGCCAGCTTGCATTGGAATATGTGTGTGTGTGTGTGCACCATATGTGTGTATATCGATGTGTTTGTAAGTTTTTCTTCTCGTATGAATTCAACTTAAGTTTCCTATTTCAAATTAGTTTCTTTATTGCAACTATCCTTGAGGGTGTATTTATAAATTAACTATTTCAATGGGAATTGAATGACTTGCCATAGAGCAGCATGCCGCATTTGTTTCAATTTTAGACAAACAGAAATGAAGTTTAATTTATTACAATTAATGGGTAATAAAAATAAGGCCGTGTTAATTTATTTGCTGTATGTGTGCTGTGTGTGCAATATAAGAATATTGCAAGATCTAATTAAAATGCTTTGTTTACTACAAATAGAAAAGCTTAAGTTCAAACAATACGAGTATAAAATACATAAGTTCATATTGAACTTTATGTAGAAAAAAATAACACGTAATTAGCAACCATTATTGTAAATCTTATCATTCTTGTTTACACCACAGGATTTGATGATGCATACATTTCCCATTTTTCGAAAGATCACATAAATTATGTCTCAGTTCTAAAAAAATTCTTGTAAAGTCCAAGCACTGAACGAAATAATTTTTGTTATCAAAATCATAACTTGTTGTGTATTTTTTTAACTTTACGTTTAAAATTGAAAAATTGAAGACCCTGTGTATTTTATTTGTATTAGCAACACCATCAAGGAAGAAACTTCTTGTGTACGCTTTACATAGACGAAAACGATACTCAGTAAAATAAATATAATCTTTAATCAAAATTTTTGAAAATAAGGTTCAGTAAATTAACAACTAATCGACTCACAAACCTATAGAAATTTATTCTACTCTAAAATATCAAACAAACAAACACTATGAATAAGACCACTTCGAGGCGCATGATAGAAAAGAAAATAGGAAAAAGAGCATTTATTTAATCAATTTTTCGGTTGCTTTTTAGAAGGAGTGAATTTTAACTTCAAATAAATAGCAGATAAATACATTCAATATTCATGGAATTGTATTTTTAAGTAAATGATGATTTTTTGATCTTAATGTTGGAGCATGAGTTAAGCTGCTTAACCATCGAGACTCCACTCACAGCTACCAAGAGTTCTATAGAGGACCTGGGAAACGAAACAAAAATTTTGTTAGTGCTTAAAAAACACACCTCAAAACGGAAAAAGTGCACAAATCCACGAAATATGCACCAAAAATTATATTCCCAATAAAAGAAGTATATTCCAAAGAAGGTTAATAAGAACCACAAATTGCGTTCCGGTAGTGGTGAAAATTCGGATCGCTTAAAATGATTTTGATACAGGAGCTGGCTTGTCATTGCAAGATGTTCTGTTTTGTTTTGTGAGCAATTCATTAGATCTGAGGTCATGTTGGGAATGTTATGAAAAAAGCATTTCTTAGAAGTACTTTAGATGCTATTCGTACCACAATACTTCATTTATTTATAAATTATCCTTATTACCCATTTAATTTTTGTTTGCATAATTGAATACGATTTCTTAACTTGTTTAACTTGAAAATTTTTACTCTACAAACAGATTTATATTTATGCAACACCAAAAATCATATTTTTATTAACTTCGCATATGCAACATTTGAATGTGAACTTGCAGTTCATAATGGTAAAAAAAAACTAAGAAAAGAAAAAAAAAACAAATGGAAAATAGACAATTTAAGAAAGGAATAAACTAATTTTCCGATTATCGTTTGGGCTACAACACAACATTAATTTATTTTTTGATTATAGTTTACAACATCTAGGTGTTGTCAACATCTAGGTTATGTCACAGAGATGCATTTTATTTGTAGTACATATTTCCGTATAAATACATACCTGCTTGACAAAACTGCTAAAAAAAGATATTGACTCCAAGCACTTCTAAATAACAAATTCGTTAAGAAGTTATAATAGTTTAAAAAGAGAACTTTGAAAAGAAATAAAAGCAATTTTCTTATCTAGATCAGTTTGGGAATCAAACTAGAAACTAGTTGCGGGTTGCGCTGTTTTTTTCAAGCGAAATCCTGAAGGTACAGGTCCATACATACAAAATACCTGTTAGTTATGCCAAAATTGGAGAACTGCAAAGAAGGCTACCTTCTCACAAGTAAATTATCCTTCTTAGAGGGAGGACTACAATATCGAGAGAAGTTGTTGTAATGATTTCTTTTAAAACAAAGGTTGTGGTAGAAAGTTGAACGGTTGAAGAGTTGATTGTAAGAAGTTCTCTTTATATAATTTGTCCTTGTTTATTTGATCATGGTACTGAAAGGTATGTAGATATTTGGAATCAGTTTCCGTCGTCCACGTCAAACATACTTAGATACTTCAGTGAGAGAATGTGTCTTTTTATAAAGAATGTGAGGGTTATTTAAAGCTTAATCATGAGAGCTAAGTCCTTCAACATTAAAAAAGTAATTTAAAGGGGAAAATATTACTGAAATAGTCACACATTTTAATCCCTGCCGTAGTCATGCCACATTTACATGTTTACATGTCTTTTTAACAATCTCTTCTAATGGATGGGTGTCCTTATAACCTCTTGAAGTGCTTTACGCAAAGGCTACATATTCATTGAAATAATTACTTTTTTACGACTTGAATGAAATAACAAATCTCATCTCAACATAAATGTCAACTAAAGTTAAAAAGTTGATTTTAATTAAATAACAACTGGTAAGTTTTTATTTTTACAGTCAATATGACTCTTGATGATGACAATGACAAGCCACAAATGCGATAAATATTACACACATGAACACATATCCAAATATACATATTTTTTTAAACAATATCCTGCTTTTGCCCAGTTATTTGTTTTTCTCTTGGTGTGCAAATAAACATTATTGCATTTAATTATACCAAAAATCTACATAACTTTCAACCATATTATTGTGGTTAACACAAATAAAAATGTGGCACAAAATGAAAAAGAAAAAATATTTTCAAAATTGAAAGGATGGCTTTTTGCTATAAAAAGGACTTTTAGGGATATAAAAACGATATCAAAGGTAGAGTGCGCATGCTAATGAATATATTTTTGGGTTTCTTTTGTATTCTTTTATCACTGGTTTTGTGGGGTTTGGTTTGGACTTTTAGAATTTTTGGGAAATATTTCAAATATTTTTTTGTTTGTTATTATTATTATGTTAGACCTTTGTCCAAATATTTTATTGTTATTATTATTGTTACAACAAACATCGATTTTTAGCAAAATTTTCCCTCAAAACAAAATCGACAGTGCCCAGAACAATAAACGCTTTAAAATTTTCTAAACCATTATAATTATTTTTAACATTATTAAACAAAGATATCAAAAATATTAGAAAATAGATACAAATATGGAGATATAAAAGTCTAGAAACGTATCAAAAATTAAGAAATAAAAATAATTTATTACAATGTTGCTCATTTTTTATATATTGGGAAAAATACATTTACCTCGGCAATATCGAACTTTGTTTTGAACGGTCCCGCAAAATTCATTATAACCGAACATCACTTATTGGGTAGTAGAATAAATAAGAACAGTGCCACTTTAAAATATGTTTAATAAAGTGTCATTGACGCTTATGGCCATCAGTTTAAATCTTAGATTTAAAATTTCTCATTTATTTTTACAAGGATATATATTATAAGATCAGATTAAATTTTTCTCTTATTGGACGAGGCATATAGCCTAATGCCCCTAACATTTTTAACTAAGAAGGAACTAAAATGTGGTTTTATATATATATATAACAACCCCTCTACGAAAATTAATACAAAAATTTTTAACTTTCAATAGAAAAAGAAATATTGTGCAATATGTTTACCACGTTCTTAGGAATCAGTCATAGCAATGAAATGTGAAAAAATATCAAACTGTCACTCTTCTCGTACTTTAACATGTTTCTTAGGATTATATCCTCCTGAAGTTGTGCAACTCTTTAACTCTTCCCTTAGTTTTTTAATGGACTTACTGGGAATTAATTGCAGGAATAGATAGTGGGAATTTTTCTAATTAAATTCGATTTTTTAAAATATTGGAAAGTAAAGTGAAAATTAAAACATTGGAAACATGTGAAAGATTACAGAGTAAAAGTAAATAGAAAATAAGTTCTGTCTGCGTCTTTTTGACGCAAGTCAATTATAATTGTTTGTTGTGTTGTGTTTTCACAAAAGCTTTCTAAAGCTATTACACTTTTGAGTTTTTGTTGATTGCAAATAGAAAAATATGATTGAGTTCTGTCTCAATTCTCATATAATATTTGTAGTCTGTGGCATTAGTATACGAGGTTGAATGCTTTTGCAATCATGATTTGGCTAAAAGGGTACTGATGATTTGGTTAGCGCCAATGCAATGCAGCTAACAACAAACAATAAAATATTAAAATAGTTATTTTGGAGAATATCTCGAATAACAAACTTGATAAAAGAAAAAATATTTTTAGGGAACATAAGTTATTCTTAAATATATGGGAAATGGCACTCAAGCAATAACATAGACAATATACATATAGTTCTTGCTTATGTATGTGTTCGAATGAAGTTATGCAGGATATTCTACCTTGCACAGAGCATCCTCAATGAAGAAACTCTAAATAGGACATAGTGCTTTGTGTATTTTTAAAAACAAAGGGAGTGTTTGCCATGAAAAATAATAAATAATAATAAATTCAGGAACAGCAAGACACCCGGAAAAGGTGTCTTACCAGCCGAGTGTCAAGCAGAGCAGCTACTTTAGTTACAAATTGTTTCTAGTAAGACGTTAATTTTTTAATTTTTGAGAGTATGAGAGAAAAGTTTGGATTTTTGTTTGTTAATTTCTCCTTACAGGAAGGTATACGAGCACAGCTAATTTTATAAAACATTTTTATCTTTAAATTTCTTCTACGGTTTCATCACTCTCTCGTCAAACAAAGTTTAAAGTACATGAATGCTTTCCAGTAACAATTAGTAACAATTTGTAAAACTTTTTACTTTATTAAGCGGGCTAAATTATTTATTTAAGTTGCATGTGGTAGGAAAGCATTTCCTTTTCCCTACAGTTATTGCTCGCGCAGTTACTTGGAAAATATTGAATATTCTTCCACTTTGTTTTATTGATGGCAAAAAGTCATAGATGTCATAAGAACTTTAAGGGTTACATGAGAATATAAAATGTTTTAAGAGTTTTTGTTTTTTAAGAGTTAGACATCATGCATAAATTTGTTATTGTAGCTAAACTTTTGCGAAAGGGGAACTGATACTTTAAAAACTTTTTTGTCTGTTTTCAAACTTCTGTGAAATTTTAATTTCATTAAAATTTCCATATTAACAGCAGTTATTTCCAGACACAGTTGACATTTTTGTAAATGTCATTATAATCATCATAGCTTTGTGGCAAACTTCAATTAAGAAAACAACAAAAATTTTGTTTTCAACTTGATTAAATCCAAAAAAAAAAAACTGTTAAATTTCTTACATGAAACTTCGCTACCGAAAATTTTTCATAATTTTGTGGTTTAACGTTCTGGTAGCTGCATACTTGAATAAAAATTTGAGAAAATATGATTTTTTTAAATATATTTTTTATTATTATTTTTTAATTTTTTAAAGATAATTTGAATATAGCGATTCGCTAAGTTATTGAGTTTTTGTTTCAAATATAAGTTTTGCTTTTATTTATGTATTTTTCTTCTAATTTTTTTTATTACAAATGGGACCGAATGATGTTTTTCAATTGAACGAAAAATATCCGTTAAATTGGAAAGAGTCACGAGTGATTAAATTCTGTTTATTAAAAAATATTTATGATTGGTCGCTTAGAACTTCCAAAAAAGTTTATTTTAAGGTTTATTTAATGAAATTGTATTTCAAAACTTTTACATGTCTATTTGGATTATTTATTATATTTAGAAGCATCTTATTTTTCATTGTAATAAGAGCTGAGCTAAACTATTAAAGGAAACATTGACTTTATTTTACGCAAAGGCGCGTGGAATTAGAAATATCTTTTTACTACACGGCTTATTCATATTGTTTTTAAATTATTTCTTAAGAAAATTGCTGGAATCAGGCAATTAATGTATTTGATATTTTTTACGCGAAAAATAAATAAAAGGTTAAAGTAAGTCATCAAAGACAGCAACAGTAAGAGCCGCCTTAAACTCTTGAGCTCGATACGATAAAATGTTAATACACCCAAACACCTGAAAATACCATTAATTGTAAAGCAAACGACCGTCCAAAATCTTCAGTATTAGTCTACGAAATATTGCTTAAACTGCAAATAGAGGAACATTTTCACGCTTATAAGCATTTTAAACAACGTGGCCAAAGTTTCTTTCTAATATTTTTTTAGACTTTTTAATGACATTTTCTTTTCTGAGAGGAAGGTATTTTCTTCAAACAGCCATATCGAGTAAAAGTTTTGGAGAAACTCCTACATAAACAAATAAATACGGTCTGTTTCCTAGGATACGATTTGACTTTCGTATTAACCATAATTGTTTGACAGCCCTTGCAGAGTTGACTGAAAACTTAAATGGAATGGAATTTTGGTTCAATCCGAGGCTTTTAAAGTGATAGATCATAATATGTTTTAAAAAATATTGGAACTCATTTAGCATTTAGCGGAACCATACCGCTGACTTATTAGCTCGTATCAGTCAGACTGAGCCCAGTTAATATCTGTTATTTGATCTTGCCCTTGTGTCTCAAATTTCTGTTTCTGCGCCACCTCTCTTTTCATTTTATGCTATTAATTTGCTGAATAATCTTTAAAAATGCCACCGATGAAGAATTGTTTTTGAGAAATTATGCATTTAATGTTGCTTCAAGCACTGCAAGTCTTGCTAATGATCTGGTTGAAATTTACCTGCATTCATAAGTTTAAGTTCATTATTCTTCATAAAACGATCGTTTGAGTGAAGTTGTAATCATTGCCTGAAAAAATGCAGATTGTGAGTTCTGTAAAAAATCTTGGAATAATTTTCAACAATAATATGTTATGGGATAGCCAATGCCACATTAGATCACTTATGGGTAAAACTTATGTATTCTTTGGTCCGCTAAATATTATACCCCCATAACAAATCGATCTTTCCTTCCAAAATCATATTTAAATTCCGGCTCAAATTGCATTAAAAAATTAATTGTGTTGCATGATAATATTATATAATGTTTCTAACATACGTTACGGCCTCTACTTTGAGAGGCTGTTGAAAATTCAAAAGCATATATTTTTCCATAAGACTATGAACACTAGAAATCTTGGATACTGATTTCATAGAATTAAATTTTCCAATCAGATCGGGAAAATATTATTATAATTGCCTAATATCTAAATGTAAGTCTTATATACATGCCACACGTTTCCGCAATAACCGTTTCCCAAAAGCCAGCAGTTAAATGGCCATGGTAGTGGCTTAAAAAATTCCTTTTTAACAACTTTTCATAAATTCCCTTTTAATTATTTTTAAATACGTATTAATGTTAGATGCTTTTTAAAATTGCAACGTGAATTAATTTAAACAATTTTAAATTTATTGCTCCTCTACTATAATAATAAAACTTTCGTTATATTGTATAATGAATAAAAAGATCTCGAGTAACTAATAAAATATATAAAAATCTACTCAGAATTGGAGTTCAAAAAATTATCCCTCGTTATGAAAATTGCATGATTTTTCCTTATAAGTTTGCGTTTTCTAATGAACATTAAGACACCACAAAGGTTTTTTTTAAGAGAAACGCTTAGTTTTTCTTGTGAATGATTAGCGAAGGAACTAATCAGGGCTCATTGTGATGCGTAATGACGCTGCATTAATGCAATCTTCATGTTGGCAAAATAATCTGTATGAGTTTTTTTTATTTTTTTAACGATTAGATGGGGAGAATATCACAATAAATTTTAATATTAAATATATAAAGATTTAATTTTTGGATTCATTAATATCCAAACAGCTTTCAATTGTATACATGTTGCATGAAAAATAAAGTAGATTAATGTTGCATACAATTGTTTGTTGTGCTGTTTGTATAAAAGTATTGAAAGCTTTTTTTGATTATGTAATTTGTAATAATTACATGCGATAGAGAATTCTCATATTGTATTTGATTTGTTTTGGCATAAACATATGAGGTCGAATGGTTTCAAGCTGCTACACCGACGATTTTTTTTACTACCAATGAAACGTTGACATATGAACATCTAAAGCCACAAGAAATAATACATTATATATATAATCTATATAACTTAAAAACAAATGATAATATAAAAAAACTGACCTTATATTTGCTTAAACAAATTAGTCCAAATATGAAGTAGAGTACTCTCGCAGACCTTTGTTCTAGACTAGTGAGAGCGTCGCAGGTTCTATTCCTGATGAAGCCTCTGGTCCATTCTGCTTTCGGTTTTCTGAACTCCTGTTTCTAAATTGCCATGCTCTGTCTCTCAAAGGGACCAAATTATTGATCTATTTGCGTGAAGGCTTGAGTAGGGGACATGCTTTATATTTACATGCAATATGTGCAATATATTTAGAAAAAAGCATGTTCGTTTTGCACTAATGCGTATTTTTTTTAACAGAACAGAAGCATGAAGGAAGGGCGAAATATATAATATTTTTTCCAGAAACGAAAGTACCATCAATCCTAAAAGTATTTATTTTTTTTTATTACTGTTTTGGCTTTAGCTGTTCATATGCCAACATTTTATTGGTCGCTAAGCCAAGTGGTCAGTGAACTTTAAGCAGTTTGAAAACAATATATCATTTATATTTATACAAGACACTTAGAATATAGATATAAAGAAGTTCCAATTCTCATGTTATCCTTATTGCTTGTCGTTTTTCATTGTTATTATTTTATTATTCCAATTCTTGTATCTATTTAGAGTAACATTAGAATGCACAGTGGGACATATCGAAGAGGGAATAATAATTTTGCGTAAATATGATCAAAAATTGGAATATCGTTAAATTTAATGATTTGCTGATGATAATTTTGGGAAAACGGGAAAATCTAAAAATAAATTCGTAATAATTGCAAGTTGTTTCATGCTTTAGCAAAATGAATTCAAGTTTTTACCCCAAACTAAATACAACCCAACGCTAGTGAAAGCTCAAAAGAAACCCGAGAATAGAAGCAAATAAAAACTAATGACGATATACTTACAAAAACAAAAACAACTCTATAGCAAGTGGACAGGACTGAAAAAACTATTCCTCTATTTTAATTTATAGGCCTATTTTATTGGTTTTTTTTTGCCATTAAACCGATATGTTCATAGCAGAATAACAAACTATATACATATTTTATCCTTGTAATAATTGGTGCTTAAGTAATATAATATAAATCACTCTAAACAGAATTGCATTGCCATGCTACACTCTCGCAAATAAACAACCAAAAGTGCTAGACAAACATTCTTAAAAAACATTATTAATGGCTGCCATTAATCATGCTTGATTTTAGGTGATAAAATTAATCGGATATTTTTAAGGCCAATATAATTATAACACACATTCACAAAAAACATTTGGCAAAAACATAAAGGCAATAATTAAAGATTTTACATAATGCGCAAAAATTCAACAACAGATACAGTACATTTATATAATGAGAACTGGAATGAAGAAAAAACGCATAATAAATTAATTAATAAATGGTATTTTAATAAGAATGAAGGGGGCCGTATATTATGAAAATACTGTGACGTGCAATAATGAAAGTTAAAGCACTATTTCATCGAAATGTTTCACTAATAACACATGCCAACGAAATGGAAATTTTCTAAAAAAAACTTTTAGTTTCTTTGCTTGGCTAAATATTTCAAGAAATGTACTTCAAACCATGAACTAATCTAAACAAAAATCACTTTCGATTGAGTACAATGATGTTAATGTATGTGTGTAAGGATAACTTGCTTGTACTGCAAGGATGCTGATAATTGTGTTTTTCAATTGAGTCTTTAAGTTGCTGGAGTTTTCTAATATACATTTTTGCATTTTAGGGGTATGCCATCATAAGACATTTGAAAGAGCTCTTCATTGCTAAAATATTGCAAGTGCATAAAAGGGATCCAAATTTCCTTTAGTTTGCTTATTGAGAGCTTTCCAAACTTAGGTGCTTGTTCCTTTTTCTCTGTCTCTATCTCTTCTCTGTAAGGAGCCTTACATTGCTTTTTCCCTGCTAGAATATACTTTATTTTTCTCTATGAAGTAACCAATAGCACTCACTCATCTATATTCGCTAGTATCGTTCCTTTATCTCTTTTATATTCTAATAAACGTTTTAGTTTTCCTTTGATTATCTTTGCATATTCAGATGAGATTAGAAGCTTTTCAAGTATGATGATTCATAGCTAATAATTAGTTGATAACTATTAGTTATAATCCATTGCAGGTAAACAGCCAGTTTAACCCATAAAAAATAATTAAATTTGTTTAAATATTTTGGTCGGTGATATTAATTTTTTAACATCATTTTTACGGATTAGTACATCAAATTAGAATTAGTTAAAATTTAGAAAAAAAAACTTTTTATCCTCTGCCTGTGTAATTTAAGCCTATTTAAATTTACTTGTTGCTAATTAAATAATAATACAGCAGATATTGTTAGATTTTATGTGTGCGTAGTGGAACACTGTGTTACTGCTAATTACAATCCAATTAAGATTTGAAATAATAATTTAAAAGTTATTGAAAAATTATGGCTTAAATCTAAGTTGCCATGGCAAAATTTAATCAATAAGTGTGGCCTTCTTATTTTAGGGATTAATTTTCTTTATTTTATTAAGACGATTCTTCTTAAGGACTATGTTTGTTTAATATTTTTTTCTTCCAATATAATATTGTATCGTTCTGCCATTACAGATTTTAATGTGTGTGAGTTATTTTCCAGCTGAATTTACTAACTTATTCATTCATGTAATAAAACTATAATCATTAAGGACATGCATTTGCAACTTATTACCAAATGTCTTGTTATAAATCCTTTATATGGGAACAATATTAACAACAACTAAAATATATTAATTTTTCAATATTAACATGAAACGAAACTTATACATGAAATCGAGAACAATAGTTTCCAAACTATTGACCGTTTCAATATATTTAATTATTTATTAAATTTCAGCCTGCTCAGTAATTAACTAGAGAACTTTATTCTTTCTGAAACCTTCATATTCAAATATAGAGTGCGATATCATTTAATGGTATTAATTCTCGAAAAAAATTCTATGATATTATACATTTCAATAACCCAACTGGCAGTTTTCCTAAGAAATCGAGAAGGCATGAGTCCATCACAATTTCTACTCTAATAAATGTTTCATGAATTCCATAATTGCTCATGTGTTTACAACAAAGCTACCAAATTGTTATTTTTCGCATGGGCATAACAGAATAATTTTTCAGGAAGTCATACAAAGCCTTAAAATTTTATTAATTGTTTTGAAGAAGCCATAAGCCTTTAATGAAACACATTTTGCCATTTATAGAAAAATGTTTTTGGTGTGGCTAAATTTCCTGTGGTCATACTAACTATGATATTGCAAACTCCACAAAATATATAAGAATAATATTGAGCTGAAATTAGTTAATTTCTAGCAAATTTATAATGCTGTTTAGATAACTTTCCTAATTATCGTGGTCGTAAATGTATTAAAAGAACAGCATCTGCTAACTGAGCGATTAGACAAAGACAAATTGAAATAAAAGGAATTTTAAAAATTATTTGGTAAAGAATCAGAGTAACTGCTAATGTGTATAAAAATAAAGGATATATTATACTTGTAGTTGGATACTTGTAGTTGGACCACCCTTTAGGAAAGCAGCTGGTTTCTAATGAATTTATGTGCTATATGATGTGATCTTTATAGTATTAAAATCGTATCGATGTTTGGATGCCAAAATCAATATTCTTTGTTTGTCAAATTATCGTTTTAGTACTTAAGACTGACCTTTGTCATAATGTTATCCTCTCTTCCTGGTCAGGGGACTTTTTGGATGGGATTTTTTGGAGGGGTGTTGAAGCCACTTAATTTTAAAACCAGCCAGACCATGGTGAAAATTTGTTGCCTCTGCCAGGAAGCGAACTTGATGTATTTGGTTTTGTAGGCAAGCACTTTAACCACTATACCACGCTACCACGATATAAGATTATCCCCTACTGAATTTAATTTAGACAAGTCTTATTTCATTAGTTTTCCGTTTGTTGAAATCCTGCCACTGTTGGCATCACTTAACTTAGTACGCCCTTAAATTACGAAACTCTACTACTCCTATTTTAAATTAGATTATATATTTTTAACTAACACATTAACATATGACAGGCTTGTATATTAGAGGCTTTGCACCGAAACACGTTGGCTTAAGTTCACAAAGAAATTTGTATGCCACAAAAACCGCAACATAAACAAAAAGTCGAACTGTAAGCCAATGACAGAAACGTCTTTCTGTAATACAAAATCAGCAATGTTCTCTGCGCAAATAAACAAACTTAGTAAACGTCTAATCATATTAACAAATGCCAAGTTACTGGGATAATATGTTGTCCTTATATTATGATTAAAATTAAATTTCCTGTAAAGGCACATCATTGCAAGGAAATTACTGTGAACGGCTCGTAAAAGAATATATTTGTTTTGTAACAAATTGGTTTTTTTTCTTATGGTTTATATGACCAATACTTCACATGAACAGGACATTAATAAGGGAGAATTAGGAACAGACAGGAAGGAAGTGAATAAGTAGAGAAACAAACAAATGAAACTAAAAATTTATTCAACCCTTAACAATGTTTGTTGATTAAATATTTTAAGACAATTTTCCACATGGCATGTTTGTTTAACAAAAAAAAAAGCAATTATCCTTTTTGTTTCAGTCTATATTTGAATGTAATTTTATTTTTACTTTTTTCGCCATGAGAGTCTTGGTTTTCATTATTTCCAGTGTCACACAAATTAAATTCTTAAGTGATACATTAAGTTGGGCATAATATTATACTTCACTTATCCTTCGTTTGCTTTGACGAAGAAATTGTCTTGTGTTTCAGATATTTCTTGTAATTTAATCACTTTTTTAATTTGTGAATTTTATTATTCTCTTTAATACACAGTCCAATTAATTTTTAGGAAGATGTTGCATGAAGTATTTAAGAAACTGATAATTTTCAAATTACTGCCAAATTAATACAAAATTGAACATACTCGTTTCAAGATTGTTCAAACTTGTTGTACAACATCATAATTATTATATAAAATAATGTAGCTTTGATCCCATACTTCCACATGAGTGGAAATATTAAATTATATAAATTTATCTAATGCTTAGAAATTAATGAAAAAAATTCTTCCTTTCATTGGCACGATTATCTTGAATTCGCAAAAGAGAGCGTTGGAAGTCTGTAAAATGAAAAGAAAAGTTTGCAATTTGCGACGTTCTTTGTGATAGATTTAGCAGTTCGTCGTTTGTTAAAATTTTCTTTTTTTTAATTTCACTTTATATAAAATATTTTATTCAATGAGAAGGACAAAGTAAAACATGACTAAAAGCGTTTTTACACAAGAATTATTTTGCGTTTCCTGATTGGGGTGAGTAGATGACTCTGGGCTACATTTGTGCTCCAGAGTGCTTAAATTGCAATTCTGTGTTGGCGGAACTTTTTATTTGAGTGTGGAAATTTATTTAGGACATTTAGTGGTGATGGCGTCTGTGTTTGAAGTAAAAGGGGGTGGGGGTGGGCAGAAGATCGCGTGAGCAACAGGTGCATTTTTTCTATATTCAAAAATTACGTCTGATTTTCTTCGCAGAAATTATTCCTCTAAGATATTTTGTAAGAGTCTGCAAAGTTCTTTAGAAGTTGCTCCAATTGTGTTTGGTATTTCCACGACATACTTTGAAGGTGTTGCACGATTTCGCATACTTTTCAATTTTAACCCTCTATAAACGTGCGTTGTTATGATCTTCTACGAATTGGGGCAAAAATAATGCTACAATTCGAATTGGCTGTCATTTGGTTTTAAATAAAAATTTTTTAAATTGATGACATTAATTGGAACAATTTATATCGCTGAAATGGTCCCCTACGGAGTTTATGGTCGCAAAACATTGTCGTTGCCTTCAAGACTTGCAAAGGTTCGTGGTTTGTTATGCGCCACTTTGTACAAGGAAGCTTTTAGCAAAACATTGTTGTTGCCTTCAAGACTTGCAAAAGTTCGTGGTTTGTTATGCGCCACTTTGTACAAAGAAGCTTTTAGCAATAGTTTATTTTGGAAACTACTAAATAGAGTCCTTAAATTATGTGAGAGCTGCCTCGAAGATTATAGTCAAACCGTAATCTTATTGGATTGTTGGGGGAGGAGTTGAGTTGCATGTTACCCTCATCCAAGAAATTTCGGTCTTGTTTTCGCCTTCGCTGGTTTTTGCATTCACAGCACCACTCTCATCAGTAAGTCCACCCAAACTCATGTTAAAGTTCTGCACCATAAAATTGTCCATCACGTCTTACTTTTGATCTGCTTATTCAATTTGAGGCCATTGCCAAACATTAAAGGAACCAAAAGGCATAAAATTATATTTCATTCAATAAAAAAACGTTCCCTGCAATGGATTGTATTCAAAGCATTCCTAAATTTCTATTAAAAAAGATAAGATTTTCAATAAATATCTTTTATCCTGGGTGTTGTGTCATTTATATAAAAAAGATTTGCCTGGATGTTGTAAAATGTTTTTGTTTTCATTTATTCTATATATTTTTTTTTGTTTTTGTTGAAAGGAAACCAAGTTTATGTTTAGCTTTAATACGTTGTTTATTTTGTATTTGTAAAACGACTAATTATACTGTTGCGACAAAAACAGTGTCCTTAATTACATTTACAAAATCTTTATTTTCTTGCAAATGACTAATTAAAGAAGCAGACTTAAAGGATAATTAACAAAAAAATATAATAAACAATCAAAAACACAAACACAGTTGAAGAAAGCACCGGATCAAGAAATTATTGTGTTTGGTGTCATATGGGCGTACAAATAAAAAAGGAAAAAATTATGTGATCCAACGTGTTGTGTTTTTTATTATTGAAATTCCAAAAAAGCTCTTAAACGGAAACAAATGCTCATGAAAAACAAAGCTATTTCTTATTGTCTTTAATAGAAGTATTTATAATTTTAATGAAAAGCATAATAAGCATTGCGAAGATTGGTAGAATTTAAGAAGGTTGTTTACGAGATTGCAAAGTGTATTGTGCGGAGGATGAAAAACATTTCTTCTTTTATACTGGTCTAGTACAATGTTGCAGTAGTCTATGGTGTCATGAAATGAAGGACTGGTTCGCAATCCGTGCTTTTATTGAAATTCACTAGTATGCATGCAGGATGTATAGAATCTCCACGAATTATAAAAAAATATTTCCGGCATAATTTTCAATGATGTCTTTACTAAATATTACCAACATTCAAAATGAAGTTGTACTCGTAAACTGAGACCAGGGCTGTACACGAATGATCTTTTTTTGACTGAAACAGCGATTTATTCAAGTAATGAATTACAATATTTTGAATATTGAAAAACAAATTTAAAATTAGTTACAATACGAAGGTATTCATAATGAATTAATACTTTTTGAATGCTTTCATTTGACAAAGAAATAGGAGTTGAGTTAAAATTTTAATGATAAAATTATAAAAATGTTTGAATCATTAATCTTTCCAAAATATATAAACTGGATTAGATTTTAAATTAATTCCAATACATTTTCCAGCTTTCAGATAGAGCTCAAAAATATCCTCGTAATAAAAAGGGAATTATGGTGTTATTCGAAAATGGTTTAAGTCACTATTTTTATAGAGAGAGAAAAAAAAAACAAAAGTTAATTCATATATGTTTAGCCAAATTTGATTGAAATTTATAAGGCGGCTTGTTCCTTTTTTCCCCAAGCAATTATTATTATGACATGAGGGCAGAAGTAGTGAAACCGAGTCCTTTGCCATGACAAATCCTATCATGAATATTAATTCTGGCCATAAGCATTCTATTTCTGAATTTTATTCGAACCTTTACTTCAGTCACTTACGCTTGACTTTCATGTATAGGAATTGGAACGTTTATCCATAACACACATAATTCATTTGAACTAGTCCATATAATTAGGCGTGAGTTTTGAATACAGATTTATGTTATTAGTTCATAAATGGCCAAACCAGGTGGTCCTAACCTCCCTAAAGAAGGGGTTGCCAAAATGTTTTAACTGTGATACCTCTGTTGAGTAGAACTATGCAAAGCTTACCATGATAAAGGGTATCCTATTCATTATAATACCGGCTAAAAATTGAAAAATATACCGCTTACGCTTGACTTTCAGTATAATAATTATGATATTATCCCATATGTACTGTAATTGACTCCTTTACCATTATTAAGTGTACGAGTATATTATATTTTAATCCAGACTATAAACTATCACTCTGCTAAATTTAATTCAATTGTTTTTACCTTTTTGTTCCTGATTTCCAATTACAAAAAAATAATATGTCATTAGTACATAAATGGCCAAACAAGGACATTTAGCATATGAAAATGGAGCGTACATAATAAATTTGGCTTAAGGTTATTCTTTTGCCAAATTTCTTACAAGCTTTCATATTTATAATATTGGTGGGATAAATAAAGTGTCCTGGAGATGGCACTTGTTGAGTATTGTAATGTTGAGGTTTAAAAATAAGATTAAGATTAAACAATGAATAAGGAAAATATGGATGCGGCATTAAAGAAATTGTAATATTTAATCAAGTTGGTCCAAAATTGCGAAATAAAAGTTGGTTTAATTATTTTAAAGGAAGACCCACACGTTACAACTTCGCATGCAACTTGAGTGTATGTACTCGAAATTATGAGCTGCTTATATTATTTGTTTGCTGGTTGTACAAAAAATGACGATTTTTTTAGCATATTTTATACAAAATTCTTTATATGTTTAGTGACATCGGGGGAGGAAAAATTATGATTAAAATAAATCAAGTTAAATGTATGCGAGAGCTATTAAATTGTAAGGACGAAAAATATATGCAGCGTAACAAAACATGTCTTAATTAAAAAAAAATGTAATTTTCAATTTTACCTTTCACTTGATTAATTAGCTAAAATATATAATAAATAACCCGAACCCCTTTTACAAATGTAATATATTTATATAAATTTTTTTTATTATTTTTTACACCTTCGAGTATTGTTTTTCAGAATTTTCTCAATTAATTTGTGGTTTATGTGTTCCATTTCTTACTTTCACGATACAATTCAACCACTTATTTTTACTAACACAGCCATTATTTTCAAATTGAACTCTAACTTTCTTAAAATTTTTCTTTTAAAGTCATGTGTAAACTTGAACCTCAAGCTATAACAACTGATTCCTATTTCCCAAAAAAAAGAAAAAAAAAATTAAATAAAATAAATAAAAATTACTGTTTCCTTCTTATTTATAGTTGCCTTGCTTCTTTTACAAAATAACAAATAACTTTTAAAATGTAATAACAAAATAATGATTTGATTGATTTATGCATGTAATTCTATGAAACATGAATCATTTTCAATTGTTTCCTTGACGACGTCATCTTAAAATTAAATCTGACTATCAAGTTGGGTGCATCGTTCTTCAAACTTTCATATATTTTGACAAGCGGTATATGTGATAAATTGCAAGCAAGATATTGAGCGTGTAACTCCACATTTACAAACTATAAAAAACACCTAAAAAACAATTATTGAAAAGATTTAATTTTTTTATTTTCCAACACAGAGATTATTTAATGACGAAACAAAAGTAAAAAATTTAAATTAAAAAAAAAAATAATGAGAATCACTTTAATCAATTTATATTTTTCAAAATGTTTTATTAGAAAAACTAAACACCTTGTATTGCTTTTAAAGCAAGTGTTTGACTAAGAAAATATTGTCGAGTACATCCGTTGGTATCCACACGCAATAGGACACGTTGAAGAATTGTACAAGCTAATTATCAGCCGAGTTGTATTAATATGGTCGCATGGTGTATGCTTTACAGCAGTAAGAACGAAAAGAAGTTGCGACAGTGTCTTATGTTTAGGACCCTTAAATATCGAAACAATCGATATATCTGGCGAATTCTAAGATTTTTTTATTCGCATCAATAAACGTGATGCTTGAATCTTTTTTTTTGCATTTTTAATTTATTTCAAAAGTTCCTTTGTGTTCCTTTAGCTTCTAAGCATATTGACGGTCTTTAAGACTGTTTACTGTAACTTTATAAAACTTTTTGTTTAATACCATATGCAGCCAGACGTACAAACAGAAAACAACACATACGTATACACCTTAAGATATTCTAGGACATGTTGGAATATGAATATCAGTGTACGTACGTTATTTGAAATTTTACAAATGCGAAGAGTAACTACATAAAATAAGTGACACAGATAGAGAAAACACATACTCGTTTATAACATTTTTTATCGCTCTTGTATTAGTTTATGTATGAAGAGATAATAGTTAGCAAAAACAAAAAAAAAAACAAAACTAAGTAAAATCCTTGCCTTTAGCTATTTTAGTTTAAGCTTGAGTAAAAAATAAATATGTACTCTATGAGAGCATAAATAGAAAACAAAGATATGAAAACGTATACATAAATATAAATGTCAACAGACACACACACATACACACAAATGCATGCGTTGTATGTTGTAATACTTGTAAATAACTAAAGTTTAACTTGATACTCGTATGTGTATGTGGATGTGTGTGTGTTTGTGTGTGTTTGCGTGTGTTAAACATATACACGTCTAAATACTTTTATAGTTTGTGTAGTGATACGATGACATGGCATGGCATTGTATATGTCATGTAAAGTAATGGTTGTGGAAACTACAAAGAGCCACTCAATAGGGCTCACTAGGTTAAGTGTGGTACCTTTTTTTTATGTACCTGCTGCACTTGCTTAAAGTAAATGAGGATAAGTATGTTCATCTTATTTGTAATACACGGAACGAAATAATGAAAAGAATAGGTAAATAAGTGAAATATGAAAAAATAATAATAGTAATGACCTAATAAATGGACTCTTTTCCTAAGTAAATTTTCCTGGGGGAGTGAAATAGAATTTTTTTCTCTCATAAAAAAAATAATAATAAATAAAGCTTAGTTTCAAACACTAACAGATTTTTCTTAAAGTAGCTTTAATAACAAAAAAAAAAAAAAAACACACACACACACACATACAGATATTAAATTACATATTTAAAAAGAGAAATAAGAAAATCTATGAAGGATGTGTTACATTTTTATTTCTTTAACTAAGATTGTTCTTTTTTATTGTTATTTTTGTATTAAAAATTGCATTGACAGCAAGCAAGATTTAGTTCTACAATAATAAAGTTGGAAAAATAGTTCATTAAATGGTATAATACTGGTATATTAAAAGCTTAAGGAGATGGTATTGTTTATAATTGTAGCACAAATTGAGTTTCATTATTCTAGCATCATTTGAACTGCCAAATGCACCATTATTATAAAGAAATCAAAAATTTTTATTTTGGACATTGACTAATAAAAGCGGAGAAAATTTTCTTGCTTAAAGTCAGTTGGTGACAAAAATTTCCTTATGAATATTGATTAACAACAAAGAAAAATTGCGTGCTTAAATCAGCTGGTGGTAAATTAGTTCAAACCAGATAAAAATTTCATAAATAACTCATTGGCTTGAAACTATTGAAAAGTCTTTAAAGAGCGAACGGCTTTATTCATCCAGTGGGAAGAGCACCGTCAGGTTAAGTTTGTGACAGGTACTGACGTAAAATCTTTGACATATTGCCACTGAGATTGTGCGATTTAACCAGCTGGACTTTCTCTTGAGGAGTTTTCTTAAATTGTACTTCTTTGCAGAGAAGCCACAAACCATAGCGGCCTGAATTATGCATCAGAGCATAAGAGCAAAGTCGTGGCTGTTGTTTGCACAATATTATACTCTAAATATGATAACATCAACAGGTCTTCAAATTAATTAAAAAAAATTCAATGACATTTCACACACATACTTTGCAATCATTATTTTGAAATTCAAGGTGCCTCTACTGACTTCAGTTTTTCCGATGCCATGAGTTCACTAATATTTTACTAAACGTTAAAGAAGTACATACTTCCAGATTTATTTTTCAATTGAAATTTTTAATAATTAAAACTATAGATTATTTTTATCATGGAAAATCTTTCTTGGTTGTAGACTACCTTTGTAAAACTTATAGATCTAAGAGGTCCAGGATATATGCTACACCAAAAAATTTATGAATTTTTTATTTCTTACAATTCAGCAAGTCACTTAATGTTCGCAAAGTTATTTTACTCATTTATATTAGTCAAAATAGTTCATATATGCTGTCCTCACTTAGCGGCGTGAAAAAGGGATATTATATTCTACTTATAACGCATGTTTGTGGCATATAGGCGTCCATACTTAATGAAACACTCGAGTGATTTTAACAATATGAAAATTTCCCAAAAATTTTTCCTATATTTTCCTGTATTCCATTTACTTACAGTTGCATACTGTAGTTTATTGATAATCGCGTATTTATTTTAATAAAACATAATTTAATTTTAGCTTAAACTTCCCATTCGGGTGACAAAAACTCCAATGTTTTTAGCCATCAAAATTATTTTCTGTTTTCCATTTGCGGTTTCAATTAGTCATAAATTCATATACAAATATGATGACAACTGTCATATTTAAATCATAATTTTGTTTAGGTTTTTATTGTCAGTTTTTCAACCACATTTACATACGAGCAAGCCATAAAGGAAATATTCATTAAAATATAATGAAATAAAATGACGGTCATGTTTTGGAAATAAATCCAAAAAGAATAAATTTTATGCTCATTAAATAACAATAAAGCAACAGTAGAAATTATCATAAAAGAAACAGTGTGGAAATGGTTATAATTTGTATAGAAATATGTTAATTATTTCAAAGCAGAGGACGGGTTAGAATTATTTCGATTTATCAATTTGTAGTCAGTTTATTAACCTTCTGTAGTGTTAGAAAAGAGAAAATATAATTAAAAAATGTACTAATTAATAATTTTCTATGCCATTAAAATTAGTCCCCTTTTGTAAACATTGCGAGAGTTTCTGAACCATTGGTTTTCATTTAAATTATTTTTTCTCAGATCATCACAGTCAGGATGATCTTTACAGAAGTATCAACAATGACAAGTAAACATTAATTCATCTCTCATTTAATTATTGTGCAGAGTTTCCTTCCAAGTACTCAATGTTGGATGCCCAGGTTAGCCGATAGAACGCCATTGCTTATGTTTCTATAGTGTCCTTTATAAGAAATTCTTCCTTGAACCACAATGAAAAAATCAATAATATTTTGCCTAGAAACTCTACGGAAAATTTATTTGAATTTTGCAGAATTTAGAAAAAAGCTGCCTTAAATCAACATTAGATATTTGGATTTATCATGACATTTTGAATTCGAGAAAACTTAATCATTAAAGCTGCCATTTTTAGGAATAATGATAAAATCTCTGCAATAATTTGCATATAGAGGATGATAAAGATGTTCCGATTTCTATGCTACTTGTTCCCATCTCTTTGATAAGTAGCACTTTTTGTCTGTTTTTGATTCCCCAACTGACCCTTCGTACATATTCTTTTAGTGCTATTTACGGACCCAGTTTTTGCTAAAATTGTTTTGCAAACTCGGAAAATTGTAAAAATTAAGTTCATTTTTTATCGGCAATGGGTAGACCTTCTGTAATTGTAAAATGAAGCACTAATGTTGCATGTAAAGTGAAGCTGTTGTACTTTTCACATCAGTGGCAATGCACGTCTTCGTTTCACTTGTCAATATACAACAGTGAACCATATTTTCACTAAGTTTCAAAAATATTGTTTTAAAAATCTTTTTAACCGAAGTGCAGACAATACTCTTGAAATAAGAAGTCAAGAAACGATTGTGAATTCTTGGATTTTTGTAAATTCGTCGCATTATTTTTTGGAATTTAAATAAAAAGCCTTTTATGCCCTGAAGTTTATATGTGTTCACATTTAAGATACCAAGGCCTGATTGCCAACAAATTATATTACTAGTCCATAACTTTTTTATTATCACATAATTATTCCCATATGGTAATCCATCTATAGAGTACATGTGTGTCAACTCCATTCTGCTGTTAGATAATTTACATCAAAAAATCCAGACATCTAAATATACTTTCATATTTATAAGATTAGTTGGATCGTAAAGACAACAGTTTTTGTAGCCTAAAGAGATGTGTTTTTTTATACATTAAATGTTTATCTACTCGTATTCTTATTTATTTTCTGCTTATTGACCAGAAAATCTAGAATATCTTGAGTTCTTCCTAAATATTATTATGATTCACTGAGCCGCATATTTAGGGGAACTGATGCGTATAACAGACATTTTCTTCCTTTGGGCTTAGATTTGCTAAAATTTAAATTTTGTTATTCTTTACTTAGTGTTTCAATGAACACAGAAACAATCAATACAACCTGTTAATTTTTTTATAATTTATTTAGGTGGAAATTTGTGTAACCTATTAAGTTGTATGAATTTTGTAAATGAAAAAAAAATCGTTAAGCTGAAATTTGTACGACCATTAATGAAATAGCTTGAAGGTTTTGCTTTTGTGAAATTAGTATAAAAGCTTTTACATATGTTATGCTCCGAAAGTTTTTTTTACGATAACGAGTAGTACAAATGTTTAGACAAGATGTTTTAAGGCTAATAAGGCTTAAAGTGACGACAATGAAACAATCATTATAATTGCTTTAGCAATCAATTTGAAAGTTAAAGAGGAATCAGTTACAAAAAGTGTGAGTTTTTGCAGAGTTTCCCTACAAAGGAAGGAGATTTTTTTCAGTAGAGACTTAGACGATAAATGACACGCTAAGAACAATTATATTTTTGTTTTCGTTGTTACTAATATTTATTTTAATCCATTTATAAGTTTATGCAGCTTCGGATACACCACATGCCATTAACAAAATTAAATTAAAATAATATAAATTTAAGATCGTTAAAACCTTTCTCCAGCTGTAGAGTTAAAGAACTAATATAAGTAATTGATATAAAAACCAAATTTTATTCAAGTTTCTAAACCATCATCGGGCATATACTGAATTCTTAACTTTTATATTCCTTTTGTATATTTTGAAATTCGCACATGTTAGTTGTAGTCATTGCAATATTTTTGCGAATACACTCATAACATTTAAACGAGTTAAATAGTATGGCTTCACCTTTGACTTGTTGCTTAAGGAAAATATTTCGAAAAAATTATTCATCTGAAATGACAAAAGCTTTTGTTCTGTAATCTGCTTTCACAACGAAAGAAAAAACAACTTAAAACCATGTCTGTAACTTTTTTTTTTCTAAGAGTATTAATAAAATATTTAAATCAAACTATTTGAAATTATCAAAAAGCTTATTGGTTTCTCGTACTTAGCCTGTCTCATCACTGGCTGGTAATATTTTTCTCATCGCGCATAAGTTACCGAAAATTAGCACAGCAAATATTAATTACAACTTCATTAAATTGAGAGAGTATAGAACCATAGTAAATGCTTAAAAGTTTTCTATAAAATACGCTGCAAATGCAATCGATATGAATCTCTTTTCCAACATGATGGTTAAATTCTATCGAAGAGTGGCGGTAGCAACAGCGAAAATGTCTGACGTATAGTCAGCAAAGTCTACAACAAAGAACAGTTTCTTTAAGATATATATGGGGCACTATATTTAAATAAATTTTTTTTTTATTACATGTTAACTAAAAGGTAAATAAAAACTAATATCTACTTGTATGTGCACTATTAAACAGTTTTTTATCCACATGTTTGACAAAACATGTATGAGAAAAAAAGTTTAGACGTACGAGCAAAATAATCACTTTCACAACACAAGAAAGTAGCGCATGGTTCTCATATATATTATATAAATGTATGTATATAATATTAAGTAAAATTAGAAAATTTTTTATATATATTCTAAAATAGTTTGTCCTTACCCTTAAAGAACAGATAAATAGAACCTGCAGACATATTTTTTCTGTTGTTCTTTTATGTTTTAGGGAAAAAAGGAAATCCCATATATTTACGTACAAAAAGTTTTTTTTACGGATAAATGCTTCAACAGAGAAGATAGTCCCAAACCTACATTTGTTTTTATTGCTGTCAAGATTTCCATATTACCTAAGGATGGTAATTTTTCAGAAAAAGAAAAACATGCGTTCAATAAGGTTAACTTCTACTATTTTTATTTTGTCATGTTTTTTTCGATTTTATTATTTTGCACATTTTGATAAATGATTTTTTTTAGATAAAAGCAAGAGAATAGATGTATAGACTTAATTTCAACGAAAACTTTTATATTGAAAATATTCAAATATTTGTATCATCCTCAACCCGCTCAATTAGAAATGGACAACTTTCAGTCCATAATATTTTCGTTGAAGAAGTTTCCAAAGCAACGTGCAATTTATTTAACGAAATGGTATTCACACGTACCGATGTAAATAATAACTGCTGCATACTTTCGAAGGGTTTTTAATTAGAGCATTCGGTGCGAATGAGTGATATTGAACATGCTCAATTACTAATATTATGTATACGTATTAATGATGTAAAGAGCAAAGCATACTTTTTGGGATGCGTTTAGTTCGTGTGACTGGTTTAATTGCGGTTGATACGCAAATGAAAAATAAACTTTGATTATTTTTATTTTTTATTTATATGCAAAACAAAACATTTTTTAAACTGGTAATTGTTTTAACAATTATTTGGGGTGAATATCCCAAAATAATAAATTTTCAATATTTAAAATGAAGATTTTATTTTTCATTTTTGCTGTATTGAATACGATCATTAATGACCAACGGGCGTTTAATTGTATACATGTTGGAAGAAAAATAAAATGGACTCACGTTGAGTATAATTGTTTATTGTGTTGTTTGTATAAAAGCACTCTAATCCTACTATAATTATGTTTTCTGTAATAATCATATACAATACAGAATTCTTATATTGTGTTTGTTTGTTTTGGCTTAAGTATACGATGTTGAATGTTTTCGAACTGCTTAAAGTTCACTGATGATTTTATTGGCTAAAGCCACATTCAACAAAACAACTATTTTTATTTATTATTCATTTTGTTATATAATATTTTATATCTTTTCCGTTTGCTTTATTTAATTTGTGTTGTAGCTATAAAACATATTTTTTGTTGTATTTGTTGTATTTAATAATATATACACTTCTGCAGTTAAAGGCAAGTCTAGAGGGCGAATACACTTTTTTAACAAATTTCACATTAATTAATTTTGGAATTGGTCGTCATCTACTTACTTTTGCTAAGCAAATCGCTAATGTAATAATGCGAATATCATATAAATAATGCTTTATAGTTTTCAGTCTTTCGTTTTAAAAAAATATGTGTTGACACATCTTGGGATACAAAATATTAAATATAAAAAAAACAATCTACGTGCCATCAACTCTGAATCAAATGTTTTTGATTTTTACTGATACTGATTCTCAAATATAAGGAATAGTGGTTTTGGTTAAAATTATTGCGTTTTAAATGCGATATGAATTTGTATTTAAATAACACAACGACTATAAAATAAATGCGTATGTATTACTTTAGCATCAAAAAACATATTGCATACCAACGAAATATTTTCAATATAGATCTTTGAAATTAAGTATACGTTGTCTGTTCAATAGAAAAGATTAATTTTAATTTTTCTGAAAAAATAGTTGTTTATTCATCAATTTCTATTCTCCCCCTTCAAAATATTCCCTTTTAGATAGAGTGTGTCTGTGCCAGCTTTTTTTACAATCGTCGAAGCGGTTCTGATACTCACTTATTGGTTTGGCCTTGAGCACTCTCAGCGAATAGATTTTTATCTCCTCAGCCGTCGCAAAACACCATATTTTCTTCGGGAACAAGAAAAAGTCGTAGGGGGCCAAAAATAGGCAAATATCATGAATTGTTTTTCCACAATTCCAAAGGTTTTTCTCGTATTGCTTCTCGCAAGCGGCGCATTGCTTCAAGATAATGCTTCTTATTAACCATGTGGCAAGAACTCATGATACACTACGTCACGGTAATTGAAGAAAACAGTGAGCAAAACCTTGACATTTGATCGAACTTTGCGTCCTTATTTTAGTCTTGGTTCCCCTTGGCTCTTTCATTGGGACGTCATAACCATATACCCATGATTCATCACAAGTTTTGACACTTTTAGGCAAATGGAATGTCGTTAACGTCATTTAACATATCCTGAGCGATTCCCATGAGACTTTTTTTTTCAAAATTCAGCACTTTTGTAAATAGCTTTGCTGCCACACGCTTCATGCTCAAAATTTGGGGAAAAATTTTATGGCATGACCCAACTAATATTCCGGTATCTACTGCAACTTCTCTAATATTGATTCAACGACTCTTTATTACAATGTTTCACTGCAACATTTCATCGGTTTTGCATGTAATGAAGCTTCCACGATGAGCGTTGTCAATGATATCTTTCTGACCTTCTTTCAAAAGCTTTTTATTGAACAGACCACGTATGTTTTTGTACCAAAAGTTGTTTATATGCCGATAAAATAAGAAACGAAATGCTATAATTTTCACAATATTTTACATGGCATATGTGCGGCTTCAGCGCATAAATTAAATATTGGCCAGTTTAGCCAGTCTCATCTAAGCCGATATGCAACTTTGGTTACAGATAACAATTGTCCTGTTTAATTAAGTTTATTATAAAAAAACCATTATAAATTTCACTAATTTTCAGGTATGGATTAATGTTACAATCAAACGTGCTTCCTTCATTATGGTATTTCAATAGTTTAAGCAAAATAAAACCAATGAATATTTTATTTCGTTGTGTTCAACGACCCATTTTTACTGCAAGTGCTACAAAAGGATTTTTCTTATGCCAGGCTTCGTTTATTAATTGTCTGCACATCTTAAGTGTGCAAATTTAATCTCATTTGTGATGTGATTAAGACCGAAACTATTTTCTCAACCCAATGATTTCAATCACACTAAATAATTTCGCTATTGAACAATTTTTAAATTTAAGGAAATGCTTAACCCAGCTAAGCTCTACATAATTCCTAATAGTTTGCCTGCTTTATATAGGCTTCACTGTAATCACACATTAACCACGTACTTTAGCAAATGCAAAAGCCCGAATGTGGCCATAAATTTAGGCTACTGGCAGTGTTTTTTTTTATTATTGTTGGGCATTTAAACTTGAGTGATTTTCACAAACATTTCATTATTTGATATATTTCTACCATTAAATTTAGTTTTGTTTACCATACAAACGAAAAATAATGAAAGAGAAACAAACAAGAACTACAACTTCTCAGTACATTCACATGTGAATCTACGAACACATCCCCATTACAAATACAAAAAGGGCGATACGTTCATTAACCCTTAAGTTAAAATGGGCAAAAGTGTTGGTGTTGGTTTTAGCTTTTGTTTATATTTATATTTATTTTGGTTTTTAATATTTTCTATACAAATATATTATAAAGCTGCTGAACGCGTTGATGAACTTTTAAACAAGATTATATTTTTCCTTTTTCAATAAAAAAAATGTTGGCTTCTGGTGTAGACTTTATAGAAAACCCAAAAAAGGATTTTGAATAAAGTTTTGTATGAAAATTTAATATACAGGTGTAAAATAATTAAAAAAGATAATTTAAATCATTATACATCTAATTAAGGTAATGATATAAAAAATTTGCATTTTAAACAGAAAATTTAAGCATGTGAACTACTTTTTTAGACAAGTACTTTTCAATTAAGGATCTCGTAATCATAACGTTAGAAAATATGTATTTATTTTTCATAGAACTATTGTTTTAGTAGTTCAAATGATACATAAATATGATAAAACTTAGAGAAAATGGTGCAATTCACAGAGTCTAAGCCACCAAATGGTAGAGTTTGGGAAAAATTCTAATAGAAAGTGTTATATTTGGATAAGTAATTATCAAATTTTCGACAAAATATGACACGGAGGATTAATATATCAATTCAATTAAAGCTTAGGTATACACAGGATGTCGTAAGACTATTTCGAGACTTGCAGTTTTATATCCTTAGCTGTTTACAGCTGGATGTCCCCAAGGAAGTACATTGAGACCCACTATCATATTTACTATATTTTTTCAAAGTACCTATAATCAATACAGCTCACTATTCTACGATTGCTTGCTATAGTTATTACCTACGTCGATATATATGACACCTGTAATATATGTCCTGGAATATATGTTCCCATAACATTCACAGATGGAGTACTGTAATTAGATTGTAATCACTGTTTTACTTGAATATTTTAACTAAAATCAAGATTTAAACAAAATTAAAAAGGAAGTCGCTTATACTCGTACATACATATAAGGTAACTGATTAGTGATTAGCTTTGTTTAATATGTTAATTGCACTTGTCTTGAATTTTATACCACGGGACTTACTGACATCAAAATAAAATTCTGGTAACATTTGTTATTGGCGTACACCAACCTTTTGAAACCCAAACATATTCTTCCCTCGAAACGTAGTTATCTTGATATATAGAATTTTTTAATTAATTTTTCACCTCAATAACAATAGTAACCACATTAACTTATATAACGTTTTTGGTGCAACATAACAATTGTCGGTCTGCATCTGACTGGACTATATAAATAAATTTTTGTAAGATTTATTAAAATCATTCGCGATGTTCTACCAGGTAATTATGCAATTGTTATTTGTTATAGCAAACATTTCACTAGTGCCAATGTTACCGCATCAGTAGTATGTAACCATCGTGTTTAGAAGGCATTTAATTTCGTAAGCTTTTATATGCACAAACTCTCAAAAACCTTATGAGAATTATATATAAATAACGCAATTAAGAACTCACAATCGACATTATCCCTTCATAATGAAAATAGCTCATGTAAAGCATGCAATCCTAATGTCAATTCGTATGATTTTAAAGATGAGAAACAAAATGTAGCTTTAATGCTGATCCAGGATATAAGTTATCAATGCACCAAATCAAGCTATCAATTTTATATTGTTACTAGGACTATTATATTATAAATGTGAAAGCTTGTCATTGGTATAATTTCGGTTGTTTTTCATATAAGCAAGTCTTTTGCTTACATGAACTAAGTTTCATTACAATTCAGTATCATTTCATTTAAACGTTTGTTTCATTTAAACTATTTTTCATTTACGCTGATTCTATTTTAAGCGAAATGCTTTAAATTAATCAGAAACCGTAATAAAGAACTTTCGTATTTAATTGACTCTTTCCTTTAAACGGCATTCGCTTAACCGAATTCGACTGTACGTTAATAAGATTTACTCATTAGTGTAAACGTATACGTAATATTTTATTTCATGAATAAGTATATCACTCATACGTCAAGAAAATTCTTAATATCAGGAATAAAGGAATTAATTTTATAAATCACTTCATCAAATAAAATTTGCGTGGAGAACAATCATTTGTGTTTCTCATATAAATTTGTCACCGAACGGATGTATAGAACCTGAGGCAGTTGCTTTGCTTTAGAAAAGAAAATTTAAATTTTCCAAATTTTGTTTTTTTCTCTCCATATATTCCTTTGATTTAAAAGGTGTGATATTATTGCCTGTTTAAATAACATACAATTCAAAAATAAAACAGAGAATGACTTGGTAAGGAAAATTATAAATAAATCTGTTTGTGCTTATTTGAGTTTGAGCCGACGTAAAAAGCTTAGTAACAACAGTGCACATACTAAAAGAAAAATATTTGTTTTATCTTTACACATATATTTTCATATATAATATACAATAAAAATAAAATTTTTGCCATGATTGTAGAAGGCTCGTATATATTTTAGGGTTTTTAAGGGCCTTTTCCCAGCTTGTTGTAATAAAATAAACAATGTATACAAAATATTCATATGCTAAGGCGAATTGTATAAGCGAAAGCAAAATATTGTGAAATAAAGGCTTAAGGAACTAAATACGAGACTTCCGTCTTTAAACATACATGAGGCGGATAAATTATTTATAATCAGCTTATGGGTAAAGATGGCTTTAATACAGGAAACTTGATGTATTGTTATAGCGTTGGTAATACATAAAAGTACTTTAAGATCACTAAGGAAAACTCCCAAGTTATTTGATTCAAAGCATTTTAATTTTCATGTCTGGCTATGAAACTTTGAAAAGGTAGTGGTTAAATATGTAGACAAGATTTGCGCTCTGACGTTTTTAATGTAGGCTACACTGGATTTAAGGAAAGGCTTATTGACTTCCAAAGAGAATAAGTACTCCACACGAAATGCAGAGTACTTGTAGACTTGGCTCCTCGAAAAATTTTCTTTTCAACAAATTTAAGGAAGCTATTAAACTAAAATGAGTTCGTATTAATTGAGAAGATCGTCTATTTTAAAGACCTTTCAAAGTCTTTTTATCAGACTGTATAAAAAGAAATTCAACTTTAAAAGCTGTTTCTTTTTATTACACCAAAATGCATTAAGACCAAAGTGAATAAAATTCTTGCAACATTTTAGAATAACCTTCAATAGTTTTCTGGTTACAATGTCGATAACTGTTCACATAAGTTCAGTTCAATAATAGTGTAATACTTTTTTTATTTAACTCATGACCAACAAATTGTAAACTTTTGCTATTATTAAAACATTTCTATTTTGAAAATGTTGTAACAAAATCCTTGATTAACTTGACAAAACATAAAAGCTCAACACGATGATGAGTTAAAATGCAGCAACCGTGTTACAATCCGCATTAAAGTCGTTCTTTTATGAAATAATTTTTTGTTTTGCTCATTTTTTCAAAGAAAAAACATGAAACAGAACATATAAAAAACCTCCTACACTTTCAAACCAAAATCATATCATGTTGGTGTGATACGGTACGTTTGTTGTTACCTCTGCTGTTTTGTATGAATAGGATTTGAGTTATATATTTTTACAGAAAAAATGGTTTCATATGCATTTTCTTTCACCTTGAATTTGGAACGTGATAATGTTTGGAGATATTAATAGCTTTAAGTACAATATGTATTTTTATAATGCTGTTTTTTTTTCTTTCTTTTATTCAAAATTATGTTGTTGTATAAATTATGTAACCGGCGGAAGAGCGGCTAATATCCTGCAGTAATTGTAATTAAATCTCAATGCATAGGAATATTCCTTAAAATAATTTCTTAAAACCAAACCTTCATAAATAAAAAGCATAAATGGTGGATTAATGTGAGAATCGATCTTTTTGGGGGAGAGGCAGACTGCCCATCCAATTTTTTGGGACGGACCAAACTACAAGCAAATAATTTCAAATAAAAAATAAATAAAAATATAAATAAATAAAAATAGTTTTGAAAATCTGTCTATAAATGGGAAAGGTATGCGATAATCAATATTCCAGGCAGACAAATTGTCCGTGAGATTTGCAAAAAAATTTTGGACTAACATGCAATACACCTTCCAAAAAAAGTTCGGAGACCGGTTCACCAGTTATTAAAATATGCCTGTAAAAACATTGAAAAAGGATAACAAAAACACAAAAAAAATAATTCTTATTCAATATTAAACATAAAAACATAAGTGTTACAAGTTACTAATATCATCATTGATCTTCATTCACATTTAACCCATTTTGTAATAAATACCCTTCAAGCTAACTGAAATAAACATTCAATCGTACCAAGTTTTCGTATTGTTTTCGTTTGTATTTCATAATCGCAATAGTTTTCCATTGCCACATTTAAAATGGAATAGAAAAAATCCTTCAGAAGCAATTAATACTTAACAACCTCGAGCGCACACGTACTCCTGTAAGCAAGCTTAATATCAAAGTTAATTTATAAGTGGTGGTCGTTGCATATGTGTGAAAAATAATTTGCCTTCATGTGTGCCTGTGAGTATGTACACTTAGAGTACATAATTGCTGTCGTAATTTCTATATTTGAGAAAATTTAAATTAAAATATTAATGTTGCATCAGTAACATTTTTTTTTTTTTAGTTTTGTTGCAACTTATTCGTTAGTCCGCAAATCATGTACCATTTGACAAAGTTTTTCCTTATAATTCTTCACGCTCTTTTGCGATGAAATTGAACTTAAAAAAATATCTCTGTGGCTTTCTAACATGTATGCCAAATTTATCTGGGTGCAATAAATATGCTATTGTGCTACAAAATTCATAAAACTTTATATATTTCAAATCCACCTCTTAAAAACATTTAAAATTAATTGGAGATCGTATTCTGTATACGTGTTAACATGTTATTTTTTAATTACACATCATCTTTTATGTTGGAAAAGTGTCTAATTACAATTGCTATTGTTTCGTAATACATATTTTTTAATTATTTAAGGTCGTTTTTTTCTTATTGGCCCAAGTGGAAAGGGATGAAATTTAAGATTTTTCACTCTTTGAATTTCATTATGTACAGTTGAGTTAATTTTCATTTCGTTTGCTTGACTTCTTTCGTAAAGGGTAGATAATAAAAATTTAGTTTTTTTTAGGAAACTTCAGAATTAAAATAGAAACAATTGAGTAGTTATTTAAAGTTGTTTTGGTTAAAAAAATAAATTGCCAAAAAATATTTCTCTTCATAATAATATCTATATATTTTTTTAACTTTTTTTATAACAGTTTCTCTTCATGGGTTGTAGGGGTATTTTTTTTTTTAATAATATATGGTCAGAATCTTAATCCTAGATCAGTAAACATATTCTATATACACTGCAACTAATGACCGTCGCTTTTAGGAGGGTGTATTTCAAAATAAGAATACAAACTCTTGTAAAGTTAATATTCTTGAACTCTCTTTAATTTGAAAAATTTATAAGGATGATCAGCATTCAGGCTCGCTCAACGAAATATTAATAGGTGGACAGCTGAGCCCACAACAAACAATAAATTTTAGAAATTTTAAAAACATAAACGATTAGTTTGGGGACAATATCCCAAATAATAAATTTCAGTATTAAATTTTATTAAATGATTATTTAAATATTTAGTCCTTTAATCGTCTCATTTGGCTCCAAGAAACGTTATGGTCGTAAAATTCACTTTCAGTTTATCGCTGCCAGGTATTAGCAGGTCTGCCGGATCTTATAGATCTTTTAGAATTACATTCGATGCCTTGTCTCGTAATATCGACAGGTGACTGACTTTCTAATCGAGTGACCTACCCTTTTTGAATTTCCGGATATATTTACCCACATCTAGTGGTGTTTGACGTGATCAATTCCAAAGATCCAAGTTGGCAGATGGTATTTGGCCAGAAAATTCAGAGGATACGTCCAAGACATCGGTTGACAAAGTCTTGCAAGTATTGGATTTCACATTTGGATAAGTTCCAAGTCTCGCAGTCGGAATTGAAGACATAGATCTTTGTCCGAGGTGTGATGCTGCTGGCCCTCCAAAATTTATTAAGCATGCCGAATACCCGCTTAGCTTTGCATAATCTATATTTGATGCATCCGCTTTTAGTTATTAAGGTACCCAAGTAGCAGAATCAATTTACATCTTCAATGTGATGAGCCGTGAGCTAAAAACTTCCAACAACTGACGTGTTAAAGGACATCGCCATAGTCTTGGTAATGTTGGCTTGTAAGCCATCTTTAGCCACTAGTTCAGCAAAAGATTCTATCTTGGCTAGGATATCTGAAAATCGATGGTAGTCAAAATCTTCGAGGTTGCCAGACAGACATCAAGGTAGGCCATGATTCCCCATCATAGAGTTTTTCATCAATTCAAGTACGTCATCATGTACAATAGCAATGGGGATAATACGCATCGTTGACGGACTCGTATGCTTATGTTAATGGCAGTACTCACGCAACCGTCATGCGAGATAAAACACTACACGCTGTTACAAAGCGTTTTGATGAGTCTTATAACTTATAAGTCGGATACTCCCTTACACCTTAAAGCTTCTCAAAGTGTGCTGTGCTGAAGTCGGCGGATAGGAAGTATAATGGTAAGCGCCATTCGACAGACTGCTCTACAAAGTCTATTTAAATGTTTAGTTTAAGTTTATTTTATAAAACAAATAGTTTTGTTTATTTTGTAACTGACTGAAAATATAATTGGGGTACTCACAAGGTGTGCTATCAGTCATATTGTCATTTTTTCATTAACTTTTTCATTAAATTATTAACTTTTTTTAAAATAAACTTTTACGACATTATGACAATATGAGTGATGTCTTGTGAGTCAAACAAATGTGACATTTAAACAAAACTTAAAAAAAATTTATTGCAGTTATTTTATGCAAATAAGAGCCTTAAAAAACATTAGTCTTAGTAAGAGGAAAACAGCAAATTCGCGTTGTCCAGACAAGGATTATTTGCATTTATAAGAGACAGACTGACTTTATCATTCATAGTTATTGGTAGGGACATGATTGACATAAATTTCGTTTTTCTATTTTTCATCAAATTAATGTATGTTTAGTATCAAATTAGTCACCTTAAGTCACTATTTCATACACAGCTCTATGAAGAGCTTGTGCGATTTTAGTAAACTTAATAAAATGTCTTTGAAATGACCTTTCGACAAATTTCTTGTTTTGTTTTGCAACTTAAAATTAACCATTTAAGACGGATAAATTTAAATTAAAAAAAAAACATTTCAGTGCCATTTGTATGATTTATTACACCTGATCTCTTTTTTTAAATATTTATTTTGAATTATTTTAGAGAATCTTTTAATTAAATATTTCTAGCTTCTTTTTTTAAATCAACATTTACTTGTTCGACTTATTAATTTTGTCAGTTGCCCTCAGACCTTAAGTTAATTTGATCAAATCAAATTGAGTTCTAAGTTAACGAAATTCGCTTATGGGATTTTACTAAAATTTGTTTGCTGCCGCTTAGTAACAGAATAATTTTATTTATCTTCTATTTTTTATGGCAATTTTTCTCAATATGTAAAAGCATTACCCACCCATAAAGGGTTGCTTTCATTGCAAAATTTTACTCCAACCCCCATCTTTTTTTGTCCTTTCGTATACATTTTCATAAGACAAATTTTTTTCATATAAAACTTTTCATAAAAAAATTTGTTTATTTATTTTTTATGCATTCTGTCCTTTTTTCCATTGAATAAAAAAATTCACTTTTACGTTACTATCACTTTTTTACCTTGAGCTGCTTAAGGTCGATGCCGATGCCGATGCCGATGCCGATGATGTTGATGTCATTAAAATAAATGTCAGATATAATTTATAGAAAAGAAAAACACTGTTGAGTTTGTTTTTATTATTGTTTTGTTTGAGTTTTGAATTATTTGACAGACATTTTCATGATTAATGGCTCCTTGTTAAAAAAAATCAATTGAAATATGTATATAATGTTAAATAAAAGTAACCATTTTAGGTTTTTCGACTCTTTAATTAAATTCAGTTCTTAAACTATTTAAGTTTAGGTAATTTCCAGAAAATATTTGTTTTTTACAATGTCCGCTTTACGAAAAATGGGGCAAATTTGTATTGAAACACATTTTCTCAACATAATACTAAAAGAGTATTGAAATAATAAACATAAGAAAGGGAATTAAATAAATTAATTCCCAGCATTGTCATATGGTAAATGCGAGAAAAAATAGCCCGCTGCAAGTTTTTTGAGGTAAAATTCAAAATTTAAACTCAGATAAAATTAAATATCCTTGAAAAATGCTATTTTTTATTATTATTCTTATTTCGAGAATTCTCACTCCTCTTTACTAAAATATTTATTATTTCTTTACTGACTAAAATATTATGAAATTTCCTTTAAAATTTTCATATGCATCAAAATGCATTCGTACTCATATTCCCATTCATGTCCTTCATAAGACACTTGAAAAACTAAGGGGAAATTTTTAAATGTTGTAGTAAGTGTTTATTTAAAAAATTCCAACAACAACATCTATACAACTATTATAAAATCCGGTGACATTCTACTTATACAATGACCCGTGTTTTTAATAAATTTTTTATATTGATATCTCAAGTAAATTTTATTAAAAATTTTTTTGTAATAAAATTTTAACGCACGGCATTATTGGACATTGTTTTAGATAATTCTGTCATGAACAACTAACTTTAATGGGGATGCGTTGATGGGATTAAACAGCAAAAAAAGTTTATTCTGAGAAAAAAATAATTGGCTGAAAACAAAGTATTTCCTGTACCACCAAATTGTATATATTTTCAAATATTTTGGTCGCAAATAAATATTTGTTCCTGCACAGTTTCTGTTAAATAAAATACAAAATTTTTCTGTGAATTAAAATTTTCTTTAAAATGCTCTTAGTACGCAAGAATGTGGTGTTAAGTCATCCTTTATGGACGGGAGAATTGAAAAATATATTAAATATATTAAAGAAAAGGGGTCCAATATGCCATTTGCAGCTTAAGTTAAGTATTTTATTTATTAGCTCGATTGATATTTAACCTGGTCAAAATACGTCTTCGTTTTTTCCACAAGTTTCTATTCAGCTGGGGGAAAAATAGATAAAGTATGTTTTCCTTACTCTACTTTTCTTCCAGCTAAATTAAAACTTGACGTGTATGAAGGGGAGGTAATTTACTTCCTAAGACTAGGGCTTCCTTATTAGTGGACTTTCGTGACGTGACACAGGATTTATTTGTTATCCTATTGTGTGTGACTCCATAACCCGATAATTTTATAAATTTTAGTTAAACTTTTCTATTTATATAGATACCGTAGGTGGTTGAGACGTTCCGAGCGCTCATAACTATTATTTTTATTTGCTTTTTATATCGGAATCCTTTTTATTTTTTGCTTTGGAAAAAATGGCACAACAATTTATAATTTATATCCATAAGAATTGTTTTGTGAGTTTGTGAAAGTCTTCAGTTGCTTTTTCTGTCAAGTTGGAAAATAAAATATTACAAAAAAAATTTAAATCTATAAAATAAAAATTTCGTTCAAATATTTGCCTGATTTACACGTTGATTTGAAAATTGTAATTGTGTATGTCGAAAAAAATGGAATCCAGATTAATGGATAGCGCTAGTACCGCTGGTTGTGGTGCTAGTGCATAAAAAAATTATTGTGATCCAGATGATAATGGAATATAATGGCAAACTATTTTGAACTCTAGACAATGTCAAATGATCAATAATGATCATAATCTATCAGCAATAGATTTATTGAAGTTTCAAATGAAGACTCCGAAGATAATTATATATCGAGCCCTACTGATCCAAAACCACCACCGCTGTATATCCCCAATGTTGCTAACGTTAAAGACATGGCCAAGTATTTTACAACTATTATTTCTGAAAAATATTCATATAAATCCTTAAAAAACGGTCAAGTCCGAGTTATGTTTAAATCTATTACTGTATACCGCACATTTGTCTTAGATCTCAAGCGTAAAAAAATAATTTTTCATACTTTTCAAGAAAAGCAAAAAAGAGCCTACAGAGTCGTGATAAAAAATTTTCACTATTCGACCAGCGTAGATGACATTGAAAAGCATCGACATAATGTTAGAAATATTTCTAATATAAAATAAAATTTGCTAAGATGCTTTTAAAAATTAAATTTAAACGCACATCTTACTCCTTAATATTAGCAACAAAATACAATTGTTACACATTTCATTACAGTATTTTAGGTATTTTATTAAAAAATTATTGCAATTTGGGTATTAAAAACTAGAAATGATTAATATTCACTCCATAAACAAAAATAATAGTAAATGAGCAAAAATGCATATTTGCATATATGCTGAAATTTTTGCGAACATTTAGCAAATAAAGAATGTCTGGTGGGATGTTTGCTGCGTATTGAGGTAGAGAAACTTGCTTTTGTTGTTATTTGGACCAATATGTTTAGTCTCATATCTATTTGGTACATTAAAAGAATGGCCAATTCGACTTGGCGTCATCAGTTATTAGCCAAAATGAATCATTAAATTCATAAACGTAAATTTGAATTTAAAACACGTAGAAAGTTTTAATTTTTTCTTATTTTCTCCGAGTTAAAGAAATCTTCGCTTTAGTTTTATAAAATCAACGTTATTTTCAACCAAAGGAACATAATATTTCTTTATGGGAGCGATTTCAAACCTCATACTGTTGAATAGAATGTATTTTTTATTAGTTTTTAAAAATTATAGGAAAATTTAATTCGACTACTAGCTGAAGGAGCATTTTCACCAGTTTGGTGGCACCACACACCTCATGATCACCTCAGTCTGCACGACTTGAAAATGTTTTATTCAAACATGATTAGTTTATAAACTTAAAATCTTTGAAAGAGGAAAATGAGAATTTCAAGTTCTCTATTAGTTCTAATTTTTTTAAATTTTGAAACAAGTATACTACACCAAAAATTACACTACTTATTTTTTTATTTCTATTTCTTATATACATATTATCACATTAATGTGTCTCTTATGGATTAAGTTTTTGTTAGTAACTTTATTGTCTTGGAATAATAGACATCTGCTCTACTCCATTAGTTTTCTTGTTTCATTTTAAATAAATTAAATTCCAAATACTCGTAGGTATGGATTTTCCATTTTAGGTTTGGCTTTATAAATTTTCTTTTTACATAAAAAGAAATATTAAAATTTCTACCACATGCCTCAACCAGATAAATAGATTTTAATACATATTTCTTAAAATTTTCCAACTTTTTATTTGCCCTATTAACAAGTTTTTTTTTGTTTGTTTGTCGCATTTGCCTCACATGTTAATATAAAGTTGTCCGTAATGCCACAAAAATGTTTCTATACTATGTTGAATACATTTTGATGATAATCAATAAATATATATACAGCACCTGCAAGAAAAGGAATTATGCCAAAAATTTAAGAGCTGTGTAAAATACCTTCAGTGTTCTGTAAAATGATAGACTAAAGAATGAGAAAGGATATTAAAGTGTTGCACATACTTAAATTGAAATATCCATTAAGTAAAAAAAGTTTAATGAACGGCATGATTTGGCATGTGTGTATAAGCTGCTTTGTACTTGTATATGTGTGTTCATTGAAGATATTAGAGCGGAAATAAATAATGTTAAAGGTAACCTGTGGATATAAATATACCAAAGCAAAAAGTATATTTTTCATTATAAAAAGGATTCTTTTGATCATGGCAGATCCTTTTTATGGTTTTTTTAATGAAGGCAAAATGGCATGTAAATTGTTAAAATAACATCCATTAAAATATTTCTGGAAAAATATTCTTTTGCTTTTATAAGCATTTGATTACTATTACAAATAGTCAGTGTAAAAAGTCTGATGTAAGATTTCGTTATTAATAATTTTTTAGCAAAATAAATTGATACAAAGAAAGAAAATAAAAGTGCTTTAGACTACCTACAGTTACAGACGGGCGTTGCAGGCAGATGCTAAACGATTTTTTTTTTCTGCCGCAAGGTTCTGTATTGGGTATCGAGGTTTGTTAGTTTCAACAGGATGTAGTGACTATTCATACAACTCGGGCAATGATGCAGATTTTGAGACACAAATTTTCTATTCGAGTGATTATCGTTTTTACAGATTTGAACTGGACGTCTAGTTCTCCAAATCAAATGGCACTAGACTTCTTCCGCTGGGTAAAGTTGTTTGTATGTCATGTTGGACCATAATTATATGGAAATAAATTTTCTTAAAAAATTTAAACTACGAAGTCATTTGTATTGCTTACGCAAATATCCAGAGACTTTGGCAGCAATCGAACCTGCGACTCTCAGACTTCCAGTCTTAAACATTAAACTAATAGTCATACGAGAGATATGATACGTTTTTCACTTTAAAAAAAATAATGCACATCAATTAATAAGAGATATTGTTTAATTTAAGTTTTAATTTCGGTTTCATGAACTAGTGCAAAGACTGGTGTAACAAGTTAGCAATATTATATTTAGTCTATGTCGTCGTTAGATACGCAATCATACTCATAGATGTTCCCTTAATGGCTTCAAAATGGTTTTTGCTACTTTTAAACTCCATCTACGATACCTTTCGAAGAACTATTTGAAGATAGAGGAAAATAAGATGTTTTTTATTTTTTTATTTTTTAATCTAAAAAATTAATAGCGCGTTTACTAACAAGCGATTTATAACTAAGAATATGAGACAGATCTCTGTTTTTTGTAGCGAATTTTAAGCCTTCTTTTTAAAAATTGTAAGAGAAAAGGATTGCAGATTATTTAATTAATGAAAGATCATATATAGATAAATACTGAACAAATTACTAGTGTGCTTTCTTTGGTTGTAAAAAATTTAAGAAGAAATGGAAATTTGATATTTGTTTGCAAAACCAGTAGGCAAAAGAGGATTTTAGTCCTTAATTAAAACAAAACAAAAAAAAAACGACAAGATGTAGGCTTAAATAATTATGCATTTTGAAATGGAAACGAGTGGTTGAACATATTCGTTGCAACAAGTTTAATAAAGGGCTTGTTTGGGCATATTTTACAAAATGGTTAGGGGAGAGGTATTTATGTTCTTATTTTTTCAAAAATATAACCACATAAGACTGTCCTGAATTTCATTTAATGTAATATTCGCTAATAGTTCCTTTTTTATTTATTTGCATGGAAATTTTTTTAACGTGGCCGTATGCGCTTCGTGATAATGAAAATATTAATCATACGCCATTGAAGAATTATTAATGCATTACAGTAATAACTGGTCTACACCGTATCGATTTCTGATTTTAGTGTACTGCAGTAACATATACTGATTTTCAAATTGATCTAGGGAAAATATTTGCAAAAAAAAAATCTGAAAAGTCGACTTCGACAATAAAAGATCTTCGAAAAGTTTCTGAAGAAAATTTTTATTCGTTGTTTTTCCGTATTTTATAAAAGTAAGTTTTGAATAACATTTAGTTAAAAATATTATATTGCAAAGACTTTTTGAAATAAAAGCAAAATAAATTCATTCGAATATGTAGTGAAACTACAAGAATATTTTATTTTTCTAGAATTATTCATTTTTCTATGGAGCTTATGCCTTTTTAGAATATTGAACTTATAATTAATAATAAATATAGACAAAGGTTTGATCAGAGTATGACTCATTTAATAGTAGGTTAGGTTAGGTTAGGTTGATTGGAGGGGTGTGATGAGCCCATATCATACGACATACACTTAAGCCAGTGAAGGCTTGTTGTGCGCTCCATTTAATTATCAGACACAAACTGCCAAAGTTCTGCGGCAGTAAATGAGTGATGTTAATTTAAAATTCCATGGCAGACTGCTACCTTAATATCAAGGCAATTAACAACTTAATCAACATATAAAGAATTTGCTGTATTAATCTGTATATACTCATATATAAAATGCCCTTAGAGATCTATTTACCTAATGACAATAGTTTAATTTGAAATCAACATTGAAAACAAAAAAACAACTCAAGTAATTACTTTATTAGAAATATGAAATTCGCCACAATAGAAGCTTTGATAAGGGTTTTTCAAAGAGCTTGAAAAACACTTCACTTTTTTTCTTCAAATCTGCATTTTGTTAACCAAAGGAGGGTGTAATCTGTTGGAGCTGACAAACCTATACTTCAGGCAACAATGGCAATCCAAAAAGTTCTTTTCCATTTTTTGTTCATGGAGAAAGATAATTCTAAGAGTAATCGTTGGTCTAGCAACTCTTTCCGCATTCATCTCAATCCTTTTTTGCCATCACCGCAAGCTACTAAGTAAAGCGTATATAGATGAAGATGAGATCTCTCTCTCGCTCAGGTTTTTGCCACATTTTTCTTTTATTTGACTTTAAAATCTGGGCTTTTTAATGATTTTGTGACTTCTAAAAATTATATATTTAAGTATCTCTAAAAGTAGAACATCACAATTAAGCACTACTATGTTCAGCGAATTTGACTTCTTGCAAATTTTTTCTATTCCCAATGCTAAAGGAATCCATTGAAAATCTGAGATCAAGTTTATGCTGACTTTAGGATCATATGAGCATGTATTGCTTTAGAGGGAATAGCATCATAATATTATACATTAAAATAATATTATTTCTTGAAAATAAAATAGCAATCTTTTTTAATATACACTTCGTCTTACCTTTGGAGACAGGGGACAATAGTTGTCTTGAAAGCTTTGATTAATTCAAAAAGCTTCATGGAAAATAAAACAATTATGCGAATGATAAATCCGAATAATCAAAACGAGGATAATGAACAATGAGTTTCTTGGCAACAAGAAAAATACGCGTACGTGTTGTTCATAAATTTCATTATAATTGTGCATATTTATCATTTATTTCATTTATGGTTTTATGTTGTTGTTATATGATTTTTTGTATTATATTTATTATACTATTGTTCTTCAAAATATTCACATTTTTTATATTTTCACTTGCTCATTGTATTGTGGGAATTACGAAAAAACATGAATGCAACAACCAATACAATTTCGATGTTTATATAAATATCAAATATATATATTAATTCATATTAATTCTATATGATTATTTTAATTTAATACAGTTTCTTTTTTTAATTCAAATTTTACTCTGTATATAATTCAGGATCTATTCAGAGGTTGAACACCATGAACGTTAAAGGAATTTGCCATGAAGAAAATTTTTCAATAATTTAAAAAATAATAAATAACTTCTGTGAGCCGAGATTTTTTAATTAAAACATTGCTTTTTCATTATACTAAAGCCATGGCTTTAATGAAAGGTAATCACTAACTATAATTAAAATGGCAAACTTGCACCGTATGGAAACATTGAAATTAAATTAAATATTTATGTAAATTTGTGTGGTATTTCGGAACACCAGATTCATTATATCGAGGGATCATAACTACAGAAATTTCTTATAAAATATTTAAAGCTCTTATTTTAACCTAGAGAAATGTAAGCTTACAGCAAATGTAGCGTAGTATTTAAAAAGTCTAAACGATTCATTTAGGTATTTATTTTATTGAATTTCAGTGTAATTAAATTATATTAAATATCGTTATAGAAATAGTATAAAGAAAACAAATTTCTAAACTTGCACTTGCAAAAAGGCCAAAAAATAATGATACAAGGAAAATATGTATGTATCAAAATGCCTCACATTCATATGGAAGGAAAAAAATGACCACAAAACACACTAAGTCTAATATACCCTAATGGTATGGTAATATTCTGTGCATTTCATTATTTTGAACATGTTCATTACCATTAACACACACATACTGACACACACACAATCGTAAAATTCGTTTGAGAATGTATGAGAAATTTTTTGTGTTTGCGTTTATTCTATACTAGCGGACCAGGCGAACTTCGCCTTGCCCCAATTTTAAGCCTTCAGACAAACTTTCTATTTTTTAATTTGAAAAGCCATTAAGGAATAATTTCAAACAAAATTTGATACAAAAACTCGATTTTTCCCATTTTCCTAATTTTCCGGAGGGATTTTCCAAAATTTTCTTCCACAATAACCTTCTCCTCGAAAATACGAACAACTGACAAAAAGTTTTACAGAAATCGGCCAAGCCGTTCTCATTTTATGAATTATTGGATTTTGCCACGCCCCTCCGCCCACAGACCGAAAATAAAAAATCGGACTTCACAGTGTCACCCGTCCGAGTATTCTGAAAGTTCCCTGAAAATTTCGTCAAAATCGGCCCAGCCGTTTTGGAGCCATTACCTTACATACATACATACATACATACATACATACATACATACATACATACACACAGATACATACATACATACATACACACATCCTGTTTTATATATATATATATAGATTGTTTGTCAAGATCATTATATAACAACACAAGGCAAAGATAATAAATAAAACAAAGGTAAAATGTACAACAAAAATGCAAAAGAAATGAAAAACATCTAAACTCTTGCACATAATTACAATGGACGCACATATAGACACTGATGTCCTGATGTTCATACAGGTTTTAATAGAAATGGCAATGGGATTGTAATACAAAGGACTTTTTCAAACTATAAATATAATTTGTGGAAAATTATGCACTGCAAATATAAATACAATAACCATTGCAAAAATTGTAATAAAAGAATAATAGATTAAAAATATTGAAGGGCAACACACATGGCCAACATATTGATCAAGCCTTTTGGTGGTATTGGTTAAGTTTTTTGCTGTATACGAGACGATGTTGGATGAAGAAGCAAAAATTTTTAATTTTTCGCCTGATTTATATGACAATTTGATGGCAGCCTTGCACTTATTACGCTTAAGCATATTTTATAGCAAATGATTGCTAAAAATGATGGCAAGACACTAAGATGTTTTGTAATCAATATAAATTTATCTGTCGTTACTTAAGATTTGTGACCTAATAAAAGGCAGACTGTCGTAGAAAGGGAGGCAAAATGCGAAACTATAATGCAAATTTGCAAATAAAATTATCCAAGTGAAATGATTACAGTTTAAAGGAGTAGATTGTATATTCGATAGTGTATTTTAGTTTTTTGTGATCAACGATTTTTTCTTCCTTTGCGGAATCTTTTTATATGAATTATTATTCTCCGGAAGTGCTCTCATTTTAAGCAATATATGAAATAATTAATAATTTTATATCATGCTTAATATATAGTGTTGGATATAAATGTTGAAAAAAACTAATAAAAATTGGCATAAGGTGCCCTGCGACCAATGCATATTTGATGTCAAGCATTTTGATCGTGTATGTACCCGTTTCAAAAAGTCAAAAATAAAAGTTTTTATGTGTCTTTCTTAACTTTGCCTTTGGGGGTGATGGTGTAGCGACCATGAAAAAAATATATATTAAACTGATTTGACAAATTTCGTAAAGGAACTTGCTATAGACAAATAAATTTCACCTTAATTTTCTTTAGCGAAATAAAAATTTAAAAAAGTAATCAAATAAAAAAAAAACATCTTCATTAGTTTAGCTTTAAGAAAGAAATTTTTTAACAAAATTCTATATGTACAATACTTTACTGGGAAAAATATGTATGTAGGTTTATTTATTGAAGTTAGCACACAAGTACATTAAGAATACAATATTTTTATGTATTTTATTTTATTAGATGTATCTTATCATTTTAAGCTAATCTCAACATTTAAGTTTTTAGTTTACAAAACTGTTATCAACATTATTATTTATAAATTATACCAAGATTCTTCTCTAACACAACTCTCCAAGCACACGACCTCTTGCTTTCGATGTTATTGTTATACTGTACTGTGTAAGCTGTTGTCAGCTGCAATCGTCCTTCTGTCTTTCCCGTCCCTTCCAGGAATGTGAACGTCTGTCTTTCTTGTCACTTTCAGGAATGTGAATGTCCGTTATGTCTTTGTCAATGTGTCTGTAACTAATAGTGTTCTTGTGGACTAGGTGCGTAGTGTTCGAACCCTACCATCCCTACATGTATATATCGTTAAAATTTGTTAAAATGCATTTCTGAGAAAAACATTGACTTTTAATGATTTAAAGTAAAAATGTTCACGTTGATTATTGGGTAATTCAACGAGAACGAAAAGTGGTGTTGACCCAAAGCTTTTAATAGAAATCAATTAAATCCCTTTACACCACTTATGATTAGTGTATGTGATTTGTTCGCGAAGCATTTGTCCATATACATCCAACAAATTATAATAAACATAAATGTCAACAATTAAACATGAATTGCAAAGCGGATTTATTTTTGGGTATTTTGAACTTTTCTTTAAGTATTTAACAAAAATCTAGAAGAATTGAAAGTTTTTGTTTTTCTTTTCATATCTTGTCGACTAGTACTTTTATTCTTTTTATATATCTTTTACCAAGAGCTTTCGCTTTCGAGCTCAAAAAAGTTTTAAGTCAATGGCCCATTGTAAAAGTGTCGTAATTTTTAAAATGTATAATAATAGTAAAGCAATTTTGGGTGTAAAATCAATACAAATAAGTTTTTAATGTTTGTTTGATGACAAGTGATGAAAATATTTCCACCATAAGGTGCTTTAAAAGTTTTATAACAGAGAAAAACTTTTAAATTGGTTTTTCATTAAATATTTGGATGTGGCCAAGTTTACATTTTTAAGGAGTCCAATATCAACGCTTATTGATGCTATGAAATCAATGGAAATGTAATTATTTGCAAATGACTTCAACTTACTTTGGAGGCTTCTATTCACTTTGTCTTACCAAAAGTTTAAAATTAATAACATGTCTCTATTATCGACACAAGATGACATTATTTCAAGCGGCCGCCAATATATACAAAACAGGTGTCACCAACACAAATTGCTGCTTGCAAAATAAGTTTATAAAATTGTGAAAGATTTTGAAATAATGACTGATTTTCATGGACAGTCTTCAAAATCTGTTGTTTATTATTTTTTCTTCATTATAATTTATATATTTTGATTAAGTAGTATGCCCAACTGACAAACAATGTTATTGACATAAATTTATCTTATTTTAATATTCCGAGTGGCTTTATGAAATATACGCTTCCTTTTAAAGTCGATTTAAAAAGTTTTTAATTTCTCAAAAACCAAAAAAGTCATTGCATGTTCCTTCTACTTGACGTTGTGTCTTGGAATATTTAAATAAGTGTTTCAATTGGTACTCTGTTGCATGAATAATGATTCGTCCTTAACTAAAAAAATTAATGCTACAATTGAAATCTTTGAAAAAAAAACTTTTTTCATATTCTATGAAACTTTTGGCGAAATTAAAACTTTTTTTTGTTTCGCAACTTTTTTTTAATTATAAATAATGTAACAATTTACAAAAACAAAGTGCCTCTTGTACCCATGACAGTCATAGGATTTGCTTACTACAATAGTATGGTATACTTCTGGTTTCTATACTACGATTATGTACGTAGTATAAATGTGGTATTGACTTAAACGCATCTTTTTAGCTGTATTCAATAACAACTGTGTAAACCCAGTAACAAAGTCAGCCTTAAATTATTTGATAGTTGAAAGCTATAATTTATTTCTTTTAATTTCAGTATGAAAAATGTCTTCAAAATGACATTTCAAACATAAAAATAAAAACATTAGTGTAAATACCATAAGTCTGTCACCCATAAAAGGTATACAAAACCATAGTATACCATAATATTATGGTATGTAAACCGTATTTCTGTCAAGAGTATTGGGGCCAGCATAATCCTTTATTAAGACATTTCAATTTTAAACATAAACTTAAATTAAAACTTTTAATTATATGTGTTGAAAGTGTATTAGTTGCACTACATCCATGACATCTTTAACTTAATAAAAATCATAGTATTTGACGCCATGTTCGTAACTATAATCCATCCTTACATTTCTCACACTTGCTTCCGTCTATTCCTTTTTCACTTACTTTTATTAATTCTAGCAGCACGATATTTCTGCAAAAAATGTTAAGTGAAAAAAAATTTAAGTTTACATCTGTGTGGGTGTTCATACTAAAATAGTAGATGAGCGTGTTATGTACTTGGTTAGATTTAATGGTTAAAAAAATCGGGGGCGATTATAAACAGTATGTTACAACACAGCATGCACAGCCATTATAAAGTAAAAAAAACAATATGTTTCTGCTCACCCCGCAAAAAGAAAGAACACGTTTTGAATTTGAGTAGAAACCGTGATTAAAGAATTTTTAAGGACACAAAATTGCACTTTAAAAGAATGGTAAATCCTTGTATATATTTCCTAAAAGTCAAAAATCAACTACGTCCCAAAGTCATTCTTTGTGCAGTCAATATTTAAATGTTGTTTTGGCTAAAATAATAAAGAGCATGAACAATGAGTAAATGAAAGGTGTGGTTTTAGAGCTACAAATGGAGGGCTAATAAGTGTGCAAAAGCAGGCTCGGTTTTTAATCCGGCTTATCTACAAAGGAAAATATGTTTTCCTTTGGTTGAATTGCTAAAAAGATTAAGTGCATGTGTCCTGAGGGAAACGGAGCTTAGGCGACCTACGATGGCTACATGTAAAATATCAACGGCAATGTGACCAACAGGAACAGGTCGTTAGCACTTCTCGTTGGCACTATCACGGGGCAGTGTGCAAACAGCCGTATGCCACAGCATCTACCATATGATTCTCCTATGATGGTCAGTGCAGAAGCTGTTTTTACACAGAGGAGGAGGATTCGGCTTCACCACTTTCTTTGCCACTACCTTGCTCTGCAAGAGCGCACACTCAGATGCCTGGGAAATACCTTTTTCGGGGACCTGGACTATCTCGACGAAGTGCCACTGAATGATTAATTAGTTTTTGTAAGGAATTACGGTTGGTTCTCGGGAGCTCCAAATCCGGAATACCGTAGGGAAACGTAGGATGTAGCTTAGACCTCTGGCTGCCACAATGGGCTTTATTTCCTCCGATTGTACTTGCAACACTCGTCACGAGCTGCCCTGCAAACCTAACCTAACGCATGAAGAAGTAAATAAAAGAAAGAAAAAAAAATTAACGATTAATGGGACCATTAGTACATGGTCTGCAAGCAGGAAATTTTTTTTAAATATTGCAGGTTTTCGAATTAAATATATAGTAAACGTTGGCTGGGATGCGTTGTTAATAACCATAGAGGAAATCCAGTCAAAGTCCTACCCATTTCTCTCTGACTTCGTTACACTGAGTTTTTTTGTTGTTTTTTAAACTTAGCGTTTGAAAAGGATCATATTACCAATATATTGGCATGTCTCATGTATGAGATTTCTAAAATTTCCATATATGGATACAAATTAATGTTGTGTCGGTGAACAGAAATAATTGTGAGTATCCGTTTTTTTCTTTCAAGGACACAAATGAAAATATAAGACATAAAATATATGAGTTGGTTTGCTTTCATATATGATTTGTAAACATTTTCAATAAGAAAAGAATGTATAGTTATCACGAAGGACGATTTAAGATTTTATATGAAAACCACGCTCCAGAACTGTTGGGCATTGACCAATATGTAAAAGCAGCATAGAAAATGGTACCTCTCAAAACGGCATCAACGATAATCTCTAAAAGTTTTACTAAAAGTAATTAAACCGATTTCGAAAATATGTTAAAAAAGCCACAGGAGGAACAACCAACGATACTTGGGGCTTATTTTTTCTTGGTGGTAGTTCAAGCCCGGCTGGGTTTTTCAAAGCATTGCTAAAATGCCGACTTTCGGCTGAGCCGTAAGACTTTCTGCTCTATTGAATTGAACATTACGGTTTCGTTTTCTAAAACTTTAGTAGAAATCAATAAATGTTATGGACACAAAGGAAAGAGTCCTTACGATACGGACGATATACGGCAATGCTTGAATACCCGATTTGAAATCTTCTTCGTAGAAAGTCAAAACATCAATTTTAAGGATATTTTTGTTATTTAAGAGGTCCTAGCAGCAAGAAAGTATGGCAGTTAAGTTAATTATTTAGAGAAATAGAAGACATTTGATTTTATTACACTGTGTTTTAAGGAATTGTTTTTAATTATATATTGAAAATAATTAAAAAGTGAAAGATTTTTTCCAGATAGTTCAAGTTGTTCATAATACAATTTTAAATGTAATCTGAATGAAAATATATACATATTTATTTTGGAAATTTTGTAACATCAAGCTTATTACCATAAGCTTATTAGAAACAAAATATATTCCACCAACATTCGGTAATAATAAATTTTTTATTAATTAAATTTGCCCTTGTGCCACAAATAGAAATAAATTGAATAATTTGTGCACGATTAAGAAACTCTAATGGCTAATTTACGCACGTGTAACACCAACAATCAACTCGTCACAAAAGTTGACATGAAAAGCTCTACAATTTTTTAATGTTTCCGGCATAAACTTTTGAAGGTAATTGACTGTTTGCGTCAGGTAAGCCGGACATTAATATAATTTTCTTTTTGTTGGAAAATAATTCCCTTATTCCCTTAACTCCTTTTATATACAATAGAAAATAAGCATTAACACATCACACAAACATGTAGTTATGGCAAACTTTTATTCATCTAACAACATTTCTACTATTACGAGCATATTATGTGCCATGCATCCTTTTTTATATGTAGTCTATATAATTTATTGTATGTAGGAATGTACATGTGTATTGTAACTATTTTTATTTTAATTATGGTTATGATTATGACATTATGAATTTTTGATTAAGTTTAATCTTCTTTTGGTTTGCAGAATATTTATTTACATGTTCTGTTCGTTTTTATTTTCTCTGTGAAGATTTGGTTTTGTATTTGTGTTGTATCAGAAAAATGCAATTATTTTAAATTTAAAACAAATCAAAATAAATTAAACTTTAATTTGTATAGATTTGAAGACTAAAAACTATTTGGGAGGAGGTCGTACCCCTTTGATTTAAAACTATTTTAGTTTTTTTTATGATAAATATATGAACATCCATCTTAGAGATTTATGCCCTAGACCAGCTGGATGATAGAGACAAATGTCGTTTCTTATATAAAAAATTTTTACATTGATCATCCTTTAAATTTTTGAATTTCAAAAATGTTATTACCATATCAAGATTTTGTAGAAGCAGCATCTTTGCAATTGATTAGGAGATTGTTATTTGAAAGAGGACATAAGGATTTTGCTTATATATCAATAAATATACAATTGTTATATATTAAGACCAAATTCTAAATTAAAAATGTTTTTCTAAAATGGTGTTTTAAATGTACATAAAAATCTATGATGCTGCAATTTAAATAAAGTTTTATTTTACTATTTGATTTTTTATCTTCTCGTTTACATATTTTAAAATAAAACTCCGGAAATTTGTTCTTCAAAATCAGTACGCGAAAATCAAATCGTATTCAGAAATCCATAAAATGGGACTGCGTGAGCAGAATGAAAATGGTTACAGAAAGCGTTGAAAATAAAAAGGAATAAATGTTAAAATGAATGCTTAAACAATGAAAGCAACGAAATGATAATGGCATATAAAATCCTTCTCAACTGCAATGATTATATTAATGGCAAATTAAGTTGAAAACAAAAATTTAAGAAGCTGCGAAGTGATTGAAAAATACAAAATTATGAAAATAAAAACAAGTTGTTTAACGTGAGTCGAAAACTGTAATGGCGGTATATGTCGTATAACTTCTCTGTGTCACTCAATTTTTTAAGTTTATTTATTGGAAATTTCATCAAGATACAAAGTCTTGTAAGTTTTGTATTTTATTCGAATCTTAAAATAAACATTCAATATCATTTTTGTTTAATATTGTACACTGAATTTTAGAATTATTGCTCTGTTTGGGTTATGGTTGTGTTAAGACAATCACAATATAAAACAGTAGCATGCACACGATCCTTCGTCCGCAACCGGAAATTTCTGAGTAACTAAAATAATGACTGGATAAGAAATGTCATATTTCAAATTAATACAATTCTGTTGATAACGCTTATGCTCTAGAACAGCCGACATAAAATTGCGTATATGATAATTAAGGAAATTTCAAATGCCCATGGGACTTATCAATTGGGTTTTTAAATTCATCAGACACTCTGAAGTAAACGGCAAGTTTTGAAAGGTAATTCAGACTCGAAGGATCAACAAGATCGTTTTCGTTTGCCAATGGCTGACAAACTTTGCATGTAAACTAAATTTCAACATTTATGTCTATTTCTAATAGATCCTTTCCGGCTCAAATCAGCTTCAATGTGTTAGAATATTTTTCTACCTCTGCCCACAGCAGTGACGCGTTTATAAACGCATATACCTTTTCTTGCGATGGACACAATTTATTGAATTTTTCTACTAAATTAAATATATTAAATAAAAATTGTCTTAAATATTTTCTGCATTGTGGTCCAAAAAATACCTCTGCAATAAAAAGTCATAAAAGTGTATTATTTCAATAAAAGGTAGACTTATATATTTTATGGTGACAGTCCTTTCAGCCGCTTGTATTTACGGAATTCTCTAGGAAATATGCAAATATCAGAGCTCTGGCTTGTCTATAAGTAGACAAGCCGAGTCTTTTACCATAGTTAAAGGTATCCCAGATTTTAGTTTTGAATGTAAGATATTACGAGCCAAATACTTGCGTGGGACTTTCAAATATATGGTTGAGGGCACTAATACATTAGGACAAAAGTTCTCCATGTGGCCTCTTTCATTCCAGTTCATACATTCAGTGTCTTATTCATAAGTTTCAGATATAAAAATTATGGTATCAGACCATAAGAGTTCAAATCAAGTATCCCATAATTTTAATCTCAGCCATAAGCATCTATGTGTCAAATTTTGTTTAATTCTATTCAGCCGGTCACGCCTGGTTCTTAGTTATGGGAATCATATCATTAAACTATAAGTGATCAGGACAAGTCCTTTACCATGATAAGAAATATTATATTATTTATTAATCCAGACTGAATTTTGCAATAATTCGGTAGGCCGCTTATGCTTTATCGAAAGATCCAAATATAAGAATAATTGTATTGGTCTATATTTGTACATTATCATACCAATTAGGTATCAAGTCCGTTCAGCCGTTTATGCGTGATTTCCAAACAGTAGAATTATGGCATTTATTGGTCAAAACAGGTCCTTAACTAGGATAAATTGAAGCTACAACTTGTCCGTGTACTAAATTATAATCAAGTCCTCTCAGCCGTTATGGCGTCAGCGATCAACATACCTCTAAACATATAATAATTCACATTTATAATATTAGTCTGCTTTTTTCCAGCATATTTGGGCTTGAAAAATTGTGACTACTCCCATACGAAAGCCCTGATGAACAGATAATAAAAGAAGAAAAAAGAAAAATTTAAATTTGATATTAAAAAAGGCAGTGTCGAAGCAGTACTAGTGTAGATCCACTTAACTGCCCTGTCACCATATGCCATGAGGACTCAGCGCCAAAAACCATGCTCTGCTTATAATGGAGGACCTAAACATATCTAACTTCTCGACTGTTATTTAAGTAAAGTGCCTGATGTTACTCCAGTGCAGGATAGAGGGACGAAATTTGGACAGCCTTTTAATTTTTCAATATTATAATTAAGACCGAATCTGCAATGCACTGCTTGTACTGCTATTTTATCTATCAATCGCATTTTTGAAAGATAAGGCAGTGTTTTTTTTTCTTTGTCGATGTAAGACCGAAGAACTCCCATCGTAGCTCGTGGCTCATAATTTCTTATTATTTGAGGCATCCTCACAAAGGTTTCGTCAAAGACTAGTCTTTGATTTCGTCGAGACGTTTCTAACAGCATGACAAAATTTTAAGGTGGCCAAGTTCGATAATTAGCAGCAGTCTAAATTTTTTCCCCAAATCGGTCACGATTACATTACCACTATCCATGTAATCATATCAGGATTATGTTTCAATGGCAGATTTTTAATTGCATAACATTTTTCTACCAGGTTTGATTTAGTGTTCGTTAAGGCTTCAATAATCCTGTGCTTTAACCCATGGATTTTTAACCAATTAATTGCTCTTTAGATGTCAGCATTGTTTTTGAGGTTTAAAGGATGCCTTAGTTCTGTAACTTTTTGATTCTTCTTAGACCATCACTGAAAAAGCGATTAGAGATGCTGAAATTTACCTTGAATTTAAAAAGAGATACAGATCAGAGATATTGCATACGGTATCGAAAATGTTATCCTGACCCCATGATCTTGGGTGATATGCGCCAAACTGCAACTTTGCAGAATCCCAAAAATCAGAATATTGTAAGATAAGGTTGGTTGTTTTCATATAAATTGTAGATTAGACAACTTATAAGTGTAATGCTTGAAAACTCTTCCGGGGGTATGCGATTCATTTATTTGATAGACAATGCACCCACCGGAAGATTCGTTTAACGCTGATGGTTGCTGTGAAAATATAAAAAATGGAAATAAAGTAAATCCTTCTTTTTCACATATTTTCTTTAAATTATAACATGAGCTTTTTATTTCGTTGTTTTTTTTTCCATATTGATTTTGGTTTTCTTGCTCCAGATGTCTTGTCTGTTGCTAGTAACATTTATTTTTATTAGCCACTTTTAAATTTAATAGGTTTTTAAACTTATAGAATAACATGCTGCCGGTCATAAGCACCACTCATACTTGTGCGCACATGTGTACATTTGGTTATATAATTCCGCCATATACCCAACGAACATAAGATGAAATATTTCAAGTACGGCATTTTTTTAAACGTTTAATTTGGACCGATCTTTCAAATTTGGTTTACAGACAGACCGGGATATATAACGTCGACAATATAATAAATAGATTTTATAGTTTTCTTCCCTCTCTCATGATCTCTTCGGGTAGCTATCCTGTCCTTGCTCATATGTTTGTGTCTCTCCTTCTACGTACATCTATCTTTTTACCATCCCTTTCTCTCTTCATAGTTATATTCCTATTGTCTATTTTATTTTGTGGGCGTGTAGCTGACTATGTTCTCTCTCTCTCTCTCTCTCTCTATAGTTGGCCGTTTCCGGGTTTCCTTCTTGTTTCGGTCATGCCTTGGTGACTATTTCGAGCTATTTTTATTTTGTTTTGTGTGAAAATATTTTAATAATTCAATAATTATGTCCTAAACAATGATCTTCTATACACTTATAGTTTTTTCATCAAATGTTTCCTGTTTGCTTATTTCCATGTCTTCAGTCAACGTCCTTTAAGTTGTAAATGCAGCAGCTTAACCGTTTTTTTTTAATTATTCCTGGTGTACATTTGCTGTTAAATATGTGGCACACAAAATTCGATACTGATGCTTATTCCCTTTCATTCATGTTGTTGTTCCTTATATGTTTGCAGAATCTTTTTTGATCTTCAGTCCTGTTTGTCAGATGTAACTGTACATGAGGTTAATTTATATACCCCCTGTTTGCCTAGAGGATCTGTTTAATTTTTTCTATTCAATTGGAATTGTTTTTTGTTTCGAATGATGTATTAATTTTTTTCTAGATTGTGTGTAGTGTCTCTACATATATAGTAGTATGTAGTGCCTCTACATATATGTTAATGTAGAGCAAGTGCTGTTATCCTGTTCTAGTTCCTTATTGAGTTCCTTGCGTGCCTTGATGTTCGTCTTGGTGCTATATTGAACGAAAAACTCTTAAACTTGGGGGGATGTATGAAAGAGATGAATACAATATATGCCACAGCGGAGAATAATGGATATGAAAAGGACCTCGTAGATAAGTTTGGGATATATTTTTTAATTGAGGTTAAAGATGTTTCGCAAATTTTAAATGTTATGGCTTATAATAACATAAAAAATTTTCTATTTAGATAGATGAAATAGAAATGCAAATTATATATTTTTTTATTTATTAATTTATTAAATTATTTAAATTCAACTTGGGGATAAAAAATATAGCAACAAAAACCTTCATCTCCTTATAGTAAGGCAGACCGAAGTCTTTGGTCTTGAATTGACAGGCAAGTACACCACCTACCTACCGAGGCATCTCAGTAAATTATTTAGCTTTGGTTAAATAGACATGAAAACAAAACCGATCATATGATCGGAAATGAAACAGTAATCTTCCTATAAATAGGCTTATTACACCACTCACTAACTTATCTGGGAGATTTCGGACACAAGGACTTATAAATGTGTACGTGTTTGAAGAAATTTCCTGTAATTTTTAAACTTTTTCAGCGCCTTCTCTGATATTATTCTCAAGTACTTTCCATATGTAGATTACAGATAAATATGTGACATAAAAGTGAAGTTAATTTACTTCACGACAGTTTTCGTTCTTGCGTTTATTGGCTTATCGTTCTCACGCTAACACATGCAAGTGATTACATCCTTAAAAAATACTTAATTGTAGGTTTCTTACTTGTTACAAGTGCAAGCGTGCTTGTGTGTGTATTCACAATATTGTGAATGCGTATGTATTTAAGTGTAGATGCGTGTATTGAAAAAAAAAAAACATTTTTTCTTGCAACACAAGTTATTTTTTTCAAAATTTTATTAGAAAAATAGAAAAGAATTGAAAGTAAACTTTTTTCTTGAATTGGAAAACAAGAAAATAATTTCCCAAGATATACTGACTAACAAAGACTATAAAAACAAAAACATGTTTCAGCTACTAAGCACGAAAACATTTTAAAACTTTGATTTTCTCTTGAGCGTAGTACAGTGGGTCTAAAAAAAGTAATTTTTATACGTCTGTATGCCTTCGAATACTAGAAAGGTTCAAGTTATAAAATAATTGAAGGTGCTATCAAGGAACTTGGAGATGATATTCCGTGTCATACGACTTGTTTTCATTAGAATATTTTCAAGGATTTCTGAAAGCACTCGGAGGTAATTGCAAACCTTCATATAAATATGTAGTATGCAATGGAATTTGGTTATAATATACACCGGTTATATCGAATTATCCCCTATGACGGATAACTTCTTCCCATTTCAGCATTTATTTACACATATTTGATACAATTTACTACGATTATAATGAACTATAGCAAATCTTTCTTTACAACAATTTTTTAAGGTACCCAGTATAAAAAATTTTGTAGGTTCTTACGCTGATAGCGAACAAAAGAAGTTGTAAAAACTTTTCTCCAATTTTTTAAGCCTTTAAAAAATAATTTACCATTATTATACAAAGCGTTAATAATAATACCAAATAATTAAAATTGGAAAAATGATGTGTAATATAACATATTTTATAAAATGTTGAAAAATTTATGTTGAGAAACAGTATTTAAAATCTCTTTCAAAGTTATTTTTACAATGTTTCGTAAGCACAAGGAGCGTAAAATTCACTTTTTTTATTTATTATTAGAAAAAATCTTATGTCATCATCATCTGCTTATCCATCAGTCACATGTGGTGATAAGTCAGCAAACCTTTAAGGAAGTTGTGGCACAAGTACTCGTGTCTTTTTCATGATTTTCATATCGAAATATAAAAATATGTCAGTCACTTTATTCAGAAAAAAAATATCTGCTTTAGATATAGACCCCGCCCCAAAAAAAAAAAAAAAAACAGCCAATCACCACAAAAGAAATGACAAAAGTATCCAAAAATATTTCACTTCATAAATAAATCTAGATTAATATGTTTTAATGTTTTAAACCAAACTTACACAAAATTCCAATTTCTATTCATATTGTATAAAAAGTGATTTTCCTAAAGGATCGCAAGTTCAAATAAAAAAAAACATAAGAAAAATATTTTTTTATCAACATGGCTGACATTATTGGAAAGACAGTTTTAAACCCTTAATGTTCGCACTTGATTTCGTCCTTGTTCCTTTCGTGGCTATTGCAAAGATGTCGTAATATGAATGTCCAGTTTTTATACAGTTTTTGCAGCAAATGCGGAAAAATTATCCCAAAACTCACTGAATATTGGTTTAATCGAAAAATGCAAATGGCCCTAATATCTATAGAAAATATTCTTTTGTAGTTAAGTTCCACGATTCCTTGTGACCAATTAAATGGCCATATTTTTAATATATTGAATGATAAACTCATATATTTTTACAATTGGTAGGCGTGGCTCTGTCGTGAGTCTATTATGAAATGAAAAAACAAATTAAACAATAAAATCGGTTGCGCGACAACAGAATGTTGCAAACACAAAAATGTGAGTAGCCAAAAAAATATCCTTTACTTCTAAATATCTTTATATTATTTTTTAAAGTCAAGTGACTTAATATCAAATAAGGCTCAAGATAATCTTCATTGCAAAACTTCAGCAGTATGGGGTTCAACCGAAACATTTCCCATTCTTCAATAAATTTTGTATGGCCAGGAATAGAAATTTTCCAGAAAGATGAGACGCCTCAATAGGTAAAATTACCTGATATCACAAGATTGTAAAATCGCTTTTTAATACTTTACGAAATACGAAATTGTAATCGGTCTACTTTTAAGGAATTTAAATTTAGACTATGCAAAATAGTGCTAAATTTTTTTTTTTACATATTTTAAAAGTTATTTCAATCCAGTTTCTGGAACTACTTCTTTGATTTAAATAATTTAATTTTCCATGTGGAATTATTTCATTTTATGAAAATACTTAAAAAAAGGATTTTGTTTTGCTGCTACATTTTTTTCATTCCCAAAAAAAAAAAACTTAAGACTAATTTAATTTAATTTGATATATACTTTTTATTTCTTTAATTTTATAACTTCTAATAGAAAGAAAAATTTTGAATGGAGTAAGAAATTTCACCTTTAAATTATGTCTAAGATGGTGTTCAATTTCTAAAGCATGTTTGCTGCCTTCACTTGAAAGGACTTTTTTCTAGGCTATGGTTAGAACTGGATTTACCTCCCAAAGCATTTAAACATTTAAAGCCTTTGAACGGTTTCAAGGACTTTCTTCTTTAGAATATCCTAGCACGGCTCAGGTTACTTGTGCTTTTTTGTACTTCGGACAGTTTTAAAAATTCATATTTTTGAAATCTTATATGATTAGAATCAAAATGTGGGTCTTATTTTATTTTTCAGACTTAAGAATGATTATAATTGTTGGGTTCTCTTGCACTAAATTTTGTTGGGAGTTCTGAAATTTTCTTAGGTTACGTTTAGCTGAGTAGTACTAAATTTAGTTAAAAAAAAACAGATATTGCACTTTATAAAAAAAAACATTAAAACTTGTTCAAAGTGAAAGAGATTTTTTTTTGTTAAATCACTTTTTTTGCAAAATATTAAGTAAAATAGACATTTTGCCTTATAATGATTAAATGTATAATATAGAATATATAATGTTTTTTTTTTACTAAGTCTTAAGTCCATATGTGCTTAATACTATTTTACACAAACACCAAAATAAATTTGCTTTATTATATCCTTGTTATATATAAAAACCTTTTCTAACGACCCCAAATAAAAATTGTTTTAATTTTGTGTGAATTTTCTATAGAAATAACAGCCGTTCAGCAGTTAAATCCATTTGTTTCAGGTGGGCATTCCTATTTTATTCTTTTTCCAAAAAGATGTAAAATTTATGAGTTTTTAGTGGCTTGATTCCAGTCATATTTATGGCGTAGTTTTCTTTAAATTTTATTTTAAACGAGTTGTTTTTATTGCATATTTGTAGTACTCTTGTCGATATTTTACGTATTTTGATTTTTATATATTACATCTTGATGTAAGAATAGTTTTTTTTTAACATTTTTGATATTGAATGGATTTTAAAGGTCCATGGAACACTTGTTGATGTTAAAGACCATTAAAAGCTTTTTATTAGTCAGTTTAATATAGTGTGAAAAGCAATTTTTTGTTTTGAGTGTTACTATTATGCATTTTTACTAGTATAAATGATTCACATGCCAGTATTTGCGAGTTATTAAGAAATATTTTATTGGAGTCTCTTAAAAATGCATAATAGATCTTTAGTTGATAAAAATATCAATTATAAGGAGCTGCATTAGATCTACTGAAACATTCGTAAAATTTATCCAAAAAAGCTTATTCAGTGTTAATGGGATTCCAAATATAGGAGGGTAAAAGAATTAAGTTAAAACATGAAAAATCCGTTTAAAATTCATTATGATCGTTTCTTATGCATTTTTTTTTCCTACATCCAATACTTCTTTTTTTTTGCTTGTCAGAAATCATTTCTTTTGACTTCCAAAAGTCCGCTAGTTCATTTTGTATAGTCTATATAGTTATATAGAAATCAACTTTACAAATAATTATGAGAATTACTCTGACAAATCTGAGAAAATGTATGATCCTTTTTCAAATGTTTTTTTTATTTTTGTATTGAAATTTAATAGTCTTCCTCTAGTTTGATCACTCAATTTATCAATTTCGAAAAACATATATATATATATTTTTTCAAATAATTTTTTTCTTAAAAAAATAAGGAGTAGTTAATTAGAGCAGGAGAATGGAACAATTAGCATTTTGGTGGCTGTTAATATTAAGGGATACCAACTATTTAACCTACTTGGACTCTCTTTACTTATTTTACGATAAATATAATTTGTTTAATTTTTAAACTGAATTAATAAAATGAGTACTTAAACTCACGTTAGACTTGTTAGTTTTAATTACACATTTATAAATCAAAGAATTACGTAAAATTTAAGTCTATTTTGTACTTTTGTACTGAAATGTACATGAAACATTAGTTTTCTTCAATTTATAATTGATATTATAATTGTTACATATATGTTCCTATCGATCCTATAAGGAGCATAGGGCTTCAATGAATTGGTTGAACATAAACCTGCCTTGTGCCAATGCTCTCACTTCGCCCAAGGTTTTACCCATTCCAACCACTTCTACATCGATTTGCTTTCTCCACGTATGAGCTGGACGTCCTCTTCTTCAGCCTCCCTGCGGTTTCCAGTCTATGGCATTTCTTGCGATGTCGTTCGTTGATCTTCTTAAAGTGTGGCCAATCCAGCGCCATTTACGTCTTTTTATTTCTTTGGCCGTGAGTTGTTGTTTGAATTGTTCCCAAATCCTGCTCTTTGACACCACTCTAGGCCAGAATATTTGCAATATCCTGCGAAGACATTGATTCACAAATACCTGAATCTTCTGTATATCTCGAGGGGCAGCATTTCATGTCTCGCAACCGTAGAGCAGAGTGGTCTTGACATTTGTGTTAAAGTTTATAATTGTTATAGAAGAAAAAATAAATATTTACAATTAACTATTTTGTAGTTTTTTCTCGATATTTATTATAGTTCCAGTGGTATTATCCCCGATAATTACAGAGTTATTTTCTTTGAAAAATCATATAAATTTGATTTTATCACATATTGAAAAGAGCTCACGGATCAGCAAATAAGTTTAAAAAGACTACATAATAAGTCTCTGATAGATTCATTCCAAATTACGCAAATTTATAATAAATACTGGGTTAAAAATGTTAAGCTGTTGCTTCCAAAGAACTTGTAGAATTTTTTTTGCTGCACGGAAAACTGTGAAAGTTCATATTAGTAAATACTTTAAATGCTTTAAAGGTACTCCCAGCTACAATATATTCTTTATTCTCAAAATTTAATGATTTCTGCAAATGTATTTCTTTTTTTTTGGAGTTAATGCTATTTTGCTGCAATTGGTGGAAAACATGTGTATGAAATGTATCCTTAATTTTAAATATGTATAAATTCAAATTTTTCCTGCAATTGTTTACTTTTAAGTTCTGTATTAAATAGTTTTTCGATAGTTTTATGAACATATCGCTCACTAAATGCCAAATAGTCAGAATTCAAGATTTCTTTAAATATTTTTTTTTTCACACATCAGGTTCAAAGAACAAAGCCTTAAGGATCGAAAGGGAGTGAATACTTTCGGCCAAAGTCCTTCTTAGTTTTGGAGAAAAATTCGATCATACATATTTTATTTTGCTTGTTTCCCTTGAACAGCACCAACAGTTGCTTGCTTCTCCTAAGTATTAAGGATTTTTTTTTCTGAATTGTGACGTTTGTATTTACTTTGCATAATAAATATACTAAAAAATTAATTTTTTGCCTCCATTATATAAAAAGACTCTTACAGAACTTGGATATCATTAATTATACAATTGTTTTCACCATCAATTTCAGACCTCATTAAAGAGCTTGATAAGTTTTATTAAAAAACAAACACTTTTGGAACAGTTCTATATTTATTTACAACAATACTCATACATAAAATATACGTGTATAAGCCATATAAGTATATATATCAAACTAACGAGGTAGTAATCCCAAATTACCCTCTATTTATGTACTCAAATCGAAGTAGAAAATGTCTCTGTAACTTTCGTGGGTATAATAATAGATAATTTGTATTTGTATTGGGGACTTAAAAACAGTTACCAAGTTATCCATAAATTATTCGTTGTTATTCGTCAGGAGGATGCTATTCTTATGACTTATTCTCTCCCTTGCCATTTCTATTAACTTCTTTATCATTAATAATTTGATACAAAACTTTTTCATTAGAATGTCGAACTTTTTCCAAATTCTGAAGTCGCACGAAATTCACAAGAACAAAACTCGTAATAGAAAAATGTTTTATTAAAAAAAAAACTGCTAACGTTTTTTTTACTTTATAAGAATCTAAATGTTTTACAGCACCGTTGCATAGTGCTTTTGGTCACAGTCAAACTTAAAGAAATATAAAATTATAAAATTGACTAGAGAAATATGCGAATACTTTTTCTTACGGCAAGCAAAATGTCGCTAGTAAATATGTAAAAAGGACCTTCCTAAAGCCTTAATTTGATTAAAAAATTTAGTTAAGGGTGTTGGGGAAGTCGGCATGTTTGAACATCTGGAATTACACGATTTGCATGGTGACTACTACATTTTTTTTTTTTATTAGTTCAAATAAAATTTATTGAATTTTTGTTCTCAATAAGTAAAAAATATATACTTAAAAAAAATATAAACATTATAATTTATTATACCAAAAAAATTTTGTAGAGTTTGAAAATTATTTTCAATTCGCTAAAAACAACTATAAATTTTTTATCTTGTGGCAAAATAGTTTACGATTACATATTAAAGACATATTTGCGGTATAAATCAACATCATGAAAATAAAGCTTTAGACCTTCCTCCATGCCTGGATATAAGGATATCTGTGTCAGTGTTGTTGGCAATTTGGAGATTTTCTCACTAAATTTGTCGGATATTTTCCGTTCGTTGTATGGATATTGCAAAATCCTAAAAGTTCTCAATTTAAAGATCTCAAAGATTATTAGCACCTTCCTGAAATAAGATTTTATTTGAATTTGGGATAGATATTTATATACAAAGTATTCGCATTAGATTTCGTGTTGAAAAAAGTAAGAATTGGTGTTCGCTTTCGCATGCACTACACACTAGACATATTTGCTACACCCCTACTTTAAGCTTTAAATACGATTTTTAATGAGATAAACTTTAATTATGTATAATAATATTTTTTATAGCCTCTCAGAATACGTAGGTTCTGCCTTGGATCTTGAAGTTTTGTTTGATGTTGTAAGATGTAATTCTTATTGACTACCTTTAAAATAGTAAACCAGCTAAAGGCATATAATAAGCCAACTTATTGCGTCGACTTAATGAAAATTTAACAATGCAAGGGTGCACTTTTGTACAGTTTTCATAGCAAAATTTCAAGAATGAAACTAAGAATTGCTCCCTTATCCGCCCCTATTCTCCGGATTTAGCACCAGCCGACCGAAAGCGGTTTGACTGCAACGATGAAATCATCTCGCAAACAAATATATATTTTGACGACCTCGACAATTCTGATTTCTTGGAAGTGATAAAAAATATTGAAGAAACGTAGGAAAAAGAGCTCATGTTTGAAAATAAAGTGATTTTTTGTCCCAAAACCTGTCTTCCATTAAAAAGGTAACGTTTTGCCCTCAAATGAGGTAGACAATTTATATGAAATAATTTAATATAAAATTAAATTTTTATTCAATTTATCCCCTGTGAAAAATCAATCATCTGCTATACAAAATATGTGAAAATCATTATTCAATACATTGCTAACGTATAGCAAATGTTAAATAAATGGAAAAAAAAGCTTACAGATGCACACACACACATTCAACCACGCATTTATATGCATGACAGCAACAAAAGCACCATTAACAACAACCAACCAACCAAATTACAATCAGACGTTAAATAAACCAAACCGAAACGCAAAATGTCACATTAAAAATCATTTTAAATGCGCATTATACAGCGACTGATCCCCATTCTACCGCAGCAGACATTTAGCACTCGATTTTATTTCCCCTGTGCGAAACTGTTTTGATAGTATTTTAAAGCCACATTAAGCTGCAAGTAAAAATAGAATAATTAGAAAGAGAAATTTTTGCAATATATTGAATAAAAATTTGGTGCTTTATTTGTCATAAAAAAGAGGCAATAAACAAGAGTTAATGAAACAATATTCCAATAAAATTGAAATATTCGGATAAAATTTTTCAGCATTTATATTAAAATGTGAACATATAGTTTTAGAATTAATTCCTTCTTGTGGAAATTTTAAAGGTGCATTCAAACTACATAAATGCAATCAAGACAAGAGTTTTCATTGACAATATTTCAATATCTAATCCTTTTTTTGTTTGTTTGTTGTATGTGTGATACTGTGAAAACATTTCCAACCTTTCAACTTCTATGAAAGTTAAAGACATTTCTTGATCATCTCAAGTAATTTAATTAAGAAACTTGTATTCACATATGGTAAGGATTTGATATATATCAAATACATTTCGCAAAGTTTTAGGAAAACAAAATTACAAAACCATTAAATTTTTTAGTTTCATATATTGCTTAATTTCCTAGAATAATATTGTTCTGTTCAAATTCAGAAATCATTAAGAATATCCGTTTGAATTGGAAATTTTTATAAAATTTCGAACCAGAACAAGAAGAAACAGTTTAAATTTAGTCTATAAAAATATATTTTTTTTCGAATTTTAAACTTACATTTGAAGAAGATCGTTTAAGGATATTTAAGGCAAGGCAGGACTAAAAAAACTCCTTTCTATAAAATTATAGAAAATATACCCTTTGCCATAGAAAAGATTAGCTTCAGTAATTTTCCAGAGTAAAAGATATAAAAATGTATAAAAATTGAGGCATAGGATTTAAAACTTTTGTAAAAAAAATACGATTACATATATTCATGTCATGATGACTTTATCATATTCTAGTACTTTGGCTCTGGTTTCATTACAAAAATGCCAAAACAATTTAAAGAGTATTTGAAAAAAGACTTATTGAATCATTTTTCATAATACCAAAAATTTATAAAATACAGAAAAGAAAAATATATATATTTTTTTAATTAGTGGAAATACTTTTAGTTTTATACTTTATACCAATAACATAATTTTGTTTACCAATTATTATAATAAACTCAAATTCATATAAATTTGCATGACCCATTTTGCTATTTTAGTTAAGCTTGTCCTGTCCACATCTATTCATTCAAACTCTTTACTAATCCCTTTACTACACACATACACATTTGTCTGCGTGTCGAGGATATTGCAGTAAAAATTTATGCACAATTATGGTTTTACTTTTTTTCTTTCTTTCTCTTTATTACAATCCTTTACCAATTTAGTAGAGAAATATAATCAACTCACTGTGTAAAAAGGATCTTTGATTACAATTTTTTAAAGTCATTTGCAGTGCATAAAATTCAATTTACATCATAATTTATAGGATACAGTGAAGAGCCTTAACAAACCTTAGATATATATTTTTGCCACAAGTCCTTTCTTTTTTTATTTTACATTCGATGCAGCAAAGCAGGAATAATCATTTTTACAGACGTTGTAGTTTTATTTTCTTAAATGCAATTTTTTTTTGTTTGTGGGAAATTTTTACAAGTATTAAACGTATAAAATTATGAGTTAAAAATATGTAAAATATATGAAAATATGGCATTCAGTTATATATTTTCTTTCTATTATATTGGAGATGTTGAAAGAAAATTTTTTTTGTTGCTTACGAAGCACTTTTTCATGCTTGAGTAGTTTTGCAGCTACAAAAGACAAGCAAAAAAGTTCTTGAACATTGTCAACGTTTGTTCCAAGAAATATTTCAGAATCGTTTCATACCTGCAAGAAAAAAGAAGAAATAAGAAAATATTTAAAAAAATTATTACAAAAGAAATTTAAATATTTTTATTATTATTATAATTTTTTTTTTTTTTTTTTTTTTTTGAAGAAGAAGAACAACAGCTGTGTTTAAGCAAATAGCGGTATGCAATGAAAAATAGTGGAAATTTATTACAAAAGATGAAAAAATATATCAAAAAAATACGAGTAATTAATTAATTTAGTGTCCTTCATATCATCTACATCTGGGGATTATATTTAAATAGTTCAAGCTTTCCACTTTTTCTTCTTAATAATTTATAGTAATTTAAAAAATTATATACATATTTACATTAAAATTTTATTCGAGGCAAAATTTTAAAAAGACCTATTTAAACATTTTCTTTTTCGATATTTTAATTAAAACTACCTAACTTAAAGCCTACAATCTACCTAAGCTGATGTCAAATCATTGATATGGTTGCGCTCTGACCAAGAGCATCTGGAGTAAAATTTTCTAGTTAATTTATTTAGTCTAAAAACGACAGTTTCTGTATTCGAAATCGAATGAAACTTATGGGTTGAAAGGAAGTTTTTTAATACGGCATATTGCACTTGTAGCCCACATAGAGCAACCTGGAAGATCAGCTTGAGTATAAGCATTTTATTTTTAAAAATTAGAGAAGAATTTCGGTTTATAAAAGGGTAGAGAATGCGTGTTAGAATATTAATATTATTTATTGTATATTGTACATTTCCAAATAAATTCTTTAATAAATTCCAGCATATTAATAGTTCAAGGAGTTTCATATAATGTTAGGCTGGGATAAGAACAGGTAAGCGAACTAATGATAAATGATTGCACTGGTTGAATTGAGATTCCTTAAGACAGGACCTATTGGCCCTTTTTTATTTATAATATTAATGTATATTTTGCGAAATCATAGAACCTCTCATTATGTGGTCTATTATACTATTTTATAATATATAATATAATCATGTATTTTTGCAGATGCTATAGAAACTAGAGTTCTAATTTTCCTAATGATATTCTTGCATTATTCTTGGAAACATTGCCTCTTAAATATATAATATCTCTTCTTGTTGAATCGATCCATGCATGAGAGATGTATTCCATGTTCGGTTGAATATAGGTGGTAGAAATAGTAACGAGATCAGAAGGATCCGTCTACCTGTTTAAGGCACTGTCGTTGGCAAGTCCTTCTTTTTTGAATAACCGTTGACAGAATATTTTGAATATCTGAACTCTCAGGTGAAGAAAGACTTTCCTTTTTCTGTAGCGATCGTGTTCCTTGTAACAGCAAAAAAATCTCAATGTAAATCTTCAATATAAATGCTGGTCCAACCAAAACGCACGATGTTAATTGTAAATAAAGCAATAAGTTTTCAGAGAATTATCTTAATATTTTATTATGACAGAAGAATTTATGACAATTATGTGTGAAACAAAATATTGGCCAAATGCTCGCCACGGCTTCGGTGGCAAACCTCTATCCCATGGTCCTAATTTTCAATGAATATGACACATAATGTGCGGAATTATTTCATCATTTAGCTCTTGAATTGTTCTCAGCTTATTTACGTATACTTTTTCTTTTAATTATCCTCTAAAAAAGAAGTCCAAGGGTGTCAAATCACATGATCGTGGCGGCTAATTAACATCGCCACGACGTGAGATAACACGGCCATTGAATTTCTCGCGCAAAAGGGCCATTGTTTCGTTGCCTTTGTGGCAATTGGCACCATTCTGCTGGAACCACATATCATCCAGGTCCATATCTGCAATTTCTGGCCACAAGCAGTCCGTTAACACCATTCACGGTAACTGCTTGGCCGGTCTTTCACCAACCATTCGTGGATTCTCGTTTGCTTGTTAACTAATGTGAAACAGGAAGTGCACAAACTGAATTTCGATTTGAATGTCCATTTTCGTAGACGGCTTTCATAATTTCAACGCGCTGCCCCTCCATGATTGTTTTTGTCAAACACATACAAAGAAATGTCAAATTAAGTAGGCCACAAAACTTGACATTAAGGTGTGACTTACAGTAACCACCGTGCATTATGGTTGAACCATCCTTTATATATAAAACCTAGGATAACTAGAAGTTTATAACAAGACTCTCTTGAAAAAAATAATACAACAATTCTTGCCAATCTTTCCATAGTCGTGTTAAAAAATTTCAGGAAGGATTCCGATTGCAACAAAATTTATACAAGTTATTTAGTTTATTCTTCCAAAAAATATTATGGCATTAGTGGAATTGAAAATATGATTTTGTTGAATAATTTACGTACTGAGCTAAAAAAAAAATTTAGTTGATTTAAAAAATTTTTTCGTTAAGCTCTTTTTTAATTTTTTTTTCGATACTACCTATTAAAAACGAATGTCCCTGTTGGAAAAATGATATAAGCTTTCAGAATACATTTAAAGTAAAATTTGCATATTTGAGACCACAACTGTATTTTTTATATTTTATTTATAATCCACTGAATAAAAAAGACAAAATATTGCATCTGCACCTACAATCTACTTCAATTCTAACAACAAAAAAATATGTATGACATTTCTATATGCAGATATTATTATATTTGTAAATAAATATTATACTTTCATATCAAAATAAATAAAGAAATAGAGAAAAAAAATTTCACTTATTTTTATTTTAAGTGACAAAATGTCAAAAAAATAGAAAAAATTAAATAAATATGTGCTGCCATAAGGTTATCGCTTGTTTTCTGGAGATTCAAAAACATGAAAATTTTATCCCACTTTCCAAAGTGGAATCAAATTAATACATATTATATTTCAATCAATACTCTAAGTCATTTTACCGAAGGTTTTAATGAAAAACTTAATTTGATTGTACACTTTTGTTCATAAACTTTGGTTCAATGGCACTTCTCTTACTCGCTGATAGAAGGGATATTGAAGTAAATGCAATTACGAAATTGGTAGCAGATGAAATTGTATAAAATGTCTTACATTATTTTTTATCCCCAATTGTTTCCCTTTACCTCATAGTTAAAGTACCATGAAACAAAAATCATGAAAAAATGTTAAGCGTGAACATAGTCGAAGCGAGAGAGTAAAATGTACATCTTGCCAATTGGATTAAAAATCTAAATAACGAACGTCCACTTTTTTGGTTTAACGTTATTATTTTAACAATATTTATCACATCTGCTATTGGAGATATTCTTATGTAGTATTTGTAGTCTGTGGCATAAGTATACGAGTTTGAATGGTTTTCAATCATGATTTGGCTAAAAGGGTACTGATGATTTGGTTAGCGCCAATGAAATGCAAGCATATACTCAGCTAAGCCAACAACAAACAATAAAATATTAAAACAGTAATTGTATTAATCTGTTTCAATTGTTAACTTCAGCAGTAAAATATTCATAAACGTATGTTTTCTTATCTCGATATTTCAAATAAGATTTTCAGACTATACAAAAGCTGGCAAGGACCTTGAGATATTATCAGGCAGAAGTAAGAGTAAAATAATAATATAAAAGTTTTTATTAAAATAATAAAAATTGGTAGTGATTTATAATTTTCAATTATTGTGATTAAAGAAACTTATTACAATCTAACAGGGTAAATAATAAACAAAAAAACATTTTGCTGTGTTCACAGAAATAAATTAGTACTTTTTAGGCAAGAGAGACAAAGCTCTACAAAAAGCATTTTTAACTTTATTTTCATGCCATAAAAAAACACATTATTAAAAAAAATATTTCAGGAATAAATAGTGCGAATTGTTAGTACCTTAAATCAAATTAGTTTTGTTATTTTTTTGGATGAACACATAAAAATTATTAGAAACTTTTGCAATATAAGGATTTCCTGCTAATATATAGGGAAATCTAAAATAGTCCAAGTGATAGGAAAAAACATAAAATATTTTGATCAAATTGTAAACTTATATGATTTTAGAAACTATCAGTTTATTGCCACAGCATATACCGGAGATGCTGCCATATTCAAATGACTGCAAAACTTGCCAATATCAAATAGTATCCTTAAATAATCTTGGTAAAATGAACCAATTTGTCATTGAATTATTTTTTAAAGAAACAAACAAAAGCCTTCAGCCTGTCCTGTGATCTCGAATATCTACATTCGTGAGCAGTCTAAAGGACAAAGTGCTTAATTTAATGCCACAAAAATGTCGCAGAACGACAAGTCCACCCGAAATTAACATGAACGAAAACATTAGAATTTCTATAGAAATATCCATCCCATCATGTATGCGAAGGCAAAATCGGTGACATCTTTTTAAGAGTTCGTTAAGGTAATATTAACAAAAAAAGTTTAAGAACTAAGTTCACATAAATTGAAACCATAAAAGCTTTTCAACAAAAAAATTCAACCTACTTCAATTATAGAGTCTCCAAAAAGTTGGAAATAAATATAAATTTATTAAATGCAGTACCTACAAATTTTACTGAAATTGTGAATTAAATTATACATTTATTTGTCAGATTTCTTATCACCATCTATAAGCGTCTCAGCATTTGCAGCATATAACACATATTGGTATTGAACTTTTTAAAGGTTGTATTTGAAGTCGGCTCAATTTTTTGTTAAAAAGCTTTTATTTGAAACTTCTTAGACACTGTTTATTAAGTCGGTATGGAAGGTTTCCTTGCCCAGCTTTCTCAGATTGGGACGCTTTGTCAAAGTAAAATGAGTGACTGTTTCGTGTTCGCTTCAGTTTTCTTTCAACAATGGGTGACAGGCTGCTTATGCCGTAAATACCTTGTACTGGTGAAATGTTGAAGGCTCATTTTAAAGTAACAAAGTGGCTCAGTTATACAGATTATAATTCCAGATCTGTAGTTGCTGAAAACTAAAATTTGTAAAAAAAAACAACACGAGTATATTTAACAGCTTTGGTGATTAAAACTGCTGCTGGTTTTTTTTTTTGTTAGAACAGTAGTCGAGCTTTTTCATCATATAGAACATTTGAAATAAAATGAAATTTTGTTGCATGAGTCAATTGTATATTTAGTATTCATTTAATCAACAATGACAACTTTTATGATGAAAAGGGTCATTTGTTTTAATTTGGAACGATTTTCCGTCATCCCACGTCAAATTTGGTGTTCATAAACCAAATTTGACGTGGGATGACGGAAAATCATTCCAAATTCAAACAAACCCCGTCGGAAGAATATCACAAAAATCGTCATTTGTTTTCTTTGAAATTTCTCCCACTTAAGGTGTTGTAATATAGTAAGAAATAAATTCATTACATCAACTACAGTACCATTAGAGCTCGTCTTATTTTAAAAGTTCAAACTTAGTTCAGGTTGTCAGGAAACCCAGGCCAGGTGAAGAACTACACCTCACGTAGCCCTAAACAAAAAGGGAAATTGAGCTTTTGAGAACCAACAAGAACTTTAAAAACGCCCTTTTAGATTAATCAATGTCACTTGTCCGCTACAGTCCGAACGCTGAAGAAACTAATTTCTCAGATGTTACTGGATTGTCAAGCAGTAACATAGGAAATTCCGAGTTGGCTCTTCCTTCGTTTAGTCGAAGCAATCCTTGCAATGAAACCACAATAAGGCCTAGACGTTTTACCATGCAATCAGTCATAGAGTATCCCTACCAAGAATAATAGATAGTTTTATTACAATATTTAGCAGCTTTTTAAAAGAGTGCCACAGATTTTCAAAACTATCATCCGAGTCCGAGTTCCATCCTTTTAAGCAGCTACTCTTTAAATTTATTTTGTTTATCTCGATGTCATGGTGTCCTGGATGCCATGATTTAGTTTTCTTTATAAAGGCAAGTAATATTTTGGCAACTGATATACTAGTTAAAGTGTAACTTCTTTTGCGAAATGGTCAGTGTAAGAGAGGAGGCAGGTGGTGAAAATGAGGGATAATTTTTTTTATAATTTTTTTATAATTAATGTGTATATGTTGTAGATCTTTTATCGTTTTACTTGGCCGGCGATTCTGTCAATATTACCGACAAAGGAGGACGCTGTGATGTACATTAGCATAGAATAGTATTAATCGCTACATTCATCACTTAAACAGTCCAACAATAACTAACACAGAGCCACACTACTGCACAATAAAAAAATTTATGATATTGATAACTTTAACTGAACATTAGACCATCCCACATTCACCGTCAATGTTTTGCATCGTAGTCGATGCACTTCTGCCGACAGCATCTTATCTGACATAATGTCAGTCGAGCAGAGAAAGTGGTTGAATACATGCCAGAATAAACTTTAATTGACACATCATTGAATTAAGTGTTGCAGTAGCAACAAGACCATTTAAAAGTATTTGAGCTGAATCATTTAATTCTTTCAGTAGCGTCTGGAGTACAATGGAAGTGTTGCGTAGTCTGAGAGAAACTAAGACATCCTAATTTTCAGAGAGTATTCTCAGCGCAGTACAAGAATCTAATTTGGAGGCCATAATGAAGATTTCAATTAGTTCTGGTCTGTGATCTTTATTAATGTCGGACAAAAGAACGTTAAAAGTCAAATTTGATTTGAAATTTCCTGATAAATGTATGAATAGTGATTGTATATAAATTGTTGAAACAAAATTAATTGATATGAAAATTTTGAAAATTGTTTAATTTTGGCATACACGAATATTAAAATAGAATATGGATAATTTTATATCAGAGAAGCCTCAATAATTTAAAGAAATGCTTAATAACAGTTTTCATCACGGCCTTTATTAATTTGATATTAATATCCATCATCTGTTTGGATGCATTTGTATTTTTTTTTTAATTTTTATTATCTGAATATTCCTTCCTTATAGATTTAAAAACTTAAAAAAATATTACCCCTTAACTTCAGCTTATTTTTGACACTCATATCGTACTACGAGATTTCGCTGGTGAGAATAAGGCTGCAAGAATAATTAAATAAACTAAAACAATAAATATTCATGGTATTTCGTGGGGATGCCAAGGAAAAAACTAAAACTTTATTTAGAAATAAACCATGATGTAAAAGAGATTTAGGAATTTGGGATCATGGGAAAAATGTAGAAAATAAAATTACAATGAAACAAAATATTTTTTGAAACAACGATAAATGTGCAAAAAAAATTGCAATGCAACTGCCATCATCTATAGAGCCAACAACAAGCTGTTGTTGAATGACTGGCAGAGGAACTGTTTTGTTAGCAATTGTAACTGTCATTTGCCAGGACTTTGTGAAGATTTTAGCATCCGTTTCAAATACTATTTTCTTATTTATATCTCTTCTGCTAAACAAAAGAGAAAAGTTACAATATAACAACAGCTGGTTTTTATAAACAACTTTAGATGGAAATAATATGCGAGGATGGTTCCGAAATTACTTGGCCAGATAAAAGGATATCTATTTCTTTTTGAATTGAAAGGTGTTTGCCTTATGGTTTCAATTAGTTCATGCAGTTTAAAATTCTTTTATAAATATAAACTGATTGAGATTGCACTTGAGGGACTTCTCCTTCTGTTATAACATAATTTTTTGACGGCTGAAGCTTCTGGTATTAAAAGCCAGTGTAATATTTAAAAATATATAAATTATGTTCTATAGATTTAGTTCGTTGTCTTGCAAATGACAAAAGGTTTGACTTTTATGATGTACTTATCACACAGGTTTAGTTTTCAATTATCTGTCCGTGTGATGCTTTGATGTGCCCTGATCCTCTGACATGTCTGACATTTTTCAATACATGTGGCTTTTGTATTAAGATGTGACAGAAAACGAACTTCAGCAAGAATATAATATTTTTAGTTCAACTTTTACGAGGCCATCAAGGATAAAATCTTATCCAGCTGCATAGAGTCTGGCTTCCTGGGCGTCCCTATTTGTGGCGCTTTAATTTTCTGATTCATCTAGAAAGTTTAAAATTTTTTCTCCAGCTTCATGATCTGTACTGCTTATCCCTGATTTTACATCCTCGTAACATTTTTTATGCGAGTTCCTATCAAAGAACTATAATTATATTTAAATAAGTTCTGCGCAGCCGATATAATTCAGTATTACTTTCTTTGACAAGTTAAGATGAAGATTTGATATTGAAATTAAGGAAACATAAATATAAAGGGCGATATTCGCCAAATATTCCTCTTTCTATGAGTATTTGTTCCTTTATTTTGTCTTACTGTCAATAGTCTTGAATTTGCAAGGAGTCTCCTTGCAAGTATTATTCTGAGGACTTAGCAGCCTGTTCTAAGGACTTTGCTTAGTCCGATAAACAAAATTAATTGTTGTCATAAAACGGAAATCTCTATATAATTTTTATATAACAGCCTTTGAAATGCATTCAATTTGTATGTGCCTTTCAAAAATCTAAAAGCAATTGAAAAAAGTTTCAAATAAAAACAAAAACTTATCAGATACACTTGAAGAGAAAAGAAACCAAAAACTTTTTGTAAAACTCTATTGGTGATGTTTTCCATTTTGCTTTATTGTTTTAGTTGGACAGCACTTGCAAATGCAAAGAATCAAATTCTGCACTCAGCGTACAGATTTCGAAATGAAAATAATATCTCACAAAATGACATGACATGAACGCTTGATTAGCTTTTGTTTTGTTGGCAAACAAACAAGTTGCTGACAAGAGCTGATGGTGATGTTGATAATAATAATGATGTAACACGATTTGCCATCATTTGAAACCATAAACATCAGTCACTTGCACGTTGTGCACTTGGCCATAAAAATGCAAAAGAGTTATTGAATTCAAGCGATAGAGAAGTTTGTTAAATGAAGGATTTGAAATAATTTTTAAGCCATGTCAGACTCGTAAAGAAAATTAATTAAATCTTTTTTAAGTAAATCTGGAAAATTTTCTAAAGAGAGTTGCAAGAAATTCTAAGTGAATTTTGTATTAAAAAAGTAAGAATACGACATAATCCAAAATAATAACACGAAGCAATTGACTGTGGAAGACAAGAGCATAAGAAAACTATAATATATTTAAAGATCAAGAAAAGATTTTTAATTCCTTTTTAGTTGTCAACTTATCTTTTCAAGAAATCAAGAAAACTTCTTTAAAAGCACTGCAAAAGAAATTCTTTAAAAATTCTTTCTTTTTGTGCTTAATAAAAAATTGTATTAATACATAATTAACATATGAAAATAAAAATAAAAGAATTTTTTCAAATACAATTTAAATCATATCCTAAAGAAAACATGGAAGTCAAGTCCAAGGAACGACATATTCAAAAATCCAATGGTGCGTCAAGTTCAAAAAATTTTTAAGATAAAAATGTGAACTGGACCACTTCTATAAATGCTCCATTCTGGATTTGAAAGTTTTTTTTTATTTTTATTTTATTATATTATATTTTCCAATATCTACACTAAAAACATTTTAATTCAATCAATAAGTAATAAAATTACTTTCACGTATGAAGAAAGGAAACTGTAGCTTCTGGTAAATTTCTACTCCCTCCAGATGTAAATGTACACTTTCTTGTAGTAACCAATTCTTATTTAATATAAATTAAGTTTTTTTTTGCAAAAAAGCTATGTAGAGCTTAGGCTGTGTTAAAATTTTTGCTAATGTTCCAAATTTGAAAGATAAATAATGATAAATTTATCACGTCTCTTAGTGCAGTAGTTGGTTGCTGTTGAAATTTAAGAAGAGATGGAATTGTCATATTCATTAGAATAAATTAGCATTAGGTGACTTCACTTAGATTTTACAAAGACTAAAGTTAATCCGTATGTTACAGAGTGATTTTTGTTATCACCAAGAACCCAGCAACACCATTTCGAAGTAGTTCCAAGTGCACGAGTGTTTTCATGGCTTCATATGAACTAATTCATTATAATACGTTCTTAAGGTGTTGCATAAAGTTATCGTCTCCTGAACCACTTCAAAACGCATGCAAATGTGTAATTAAGCGAGAAGTTCCATTTAAATATTTTTAATTTATATTGCATGCATATGTACGTAGGTGTGTAAAATTATATACACAAACCTTAATAAATGAAGGCAATAAATCAAAAATATTTTTTAAAATCAAATGTCCTCAAGCTTGTTTTTGAGTTGAATATCGTTTTGCTTTTCAATTGTTGATGTTAAATGAAATGAATGTTTATTCTAGCCCCTCAAGTCATTTATATCAAGGACTATACACTTTTATTTAAGTTTTTGTTTTCAACATTTTGCCACAACATCTAGTAGAATCGTCAGGAAAATTTTCAAATTAATCAATAAACGTAAATTCAATTCAATGTTCACATAAAGTTTTACTGCAAACGTACTATTAAATAATTTCATTACTTAACTTATTCACCTGTTTCAAAAACTCATTCCCAGTACATCCAAAACAGCATTAACAAATGAGTTTCTTGAAGCCATGCAAAAACGTATGCGTATCGTTGAAGTTGCATGGGTTCAAAGCACGAACAGATTCCCTTAAAATTTACACACATTCACCAATGATATATAGATATTGAAATCATTTTTTTTTTTCACCCAAGTTGCAACCGACCGGTTCCAGTACAACCCGTAAATTAACATTTCTGTTGCATGTCCCTTTTTTTTGCTGGAAAGTTGAATAATTTATTAAAAGCAGATTTATCATATCAATCGATTGGATCATATACTTTTTCAATGAAATTGTAATTAAAGCCCAAAAAATCCTGCTTTCGGAAACAAACGCATCACTCTAATACCCAAATTTAAGGATCAATTGAATAGCTGTGCACAGGGCATGCAGTCTACTGCATTTATTTATTTTTTTTTTTTCTAATAGGAATAAAATTGTTCCAGAACGAGAACAATTTTTCGCAGACTTGTAGAAGTAAATCAGAGTTTTAATTAAAATATTGTCAAATTCCAGGGATTCAAAAAAAATGCTCCGATAAATTTTTTGGAGCAAAAAGGAATGTCATTCTCTAAGAATCACTAAAAAAGCATAGTGAAGTAATTTGCTTTTATTTATGAATTTAACTAATTTTCTTAAATTTTTTAGATCAACTGAATAAGCATGGCATAGTATGCTAAAGAGTATTTACTTAATTTTACCTTTTAGACAGGACTAATAGCTTTTTTGAAGTATCCTTATTGCTGTGACCTTTGCTTGACGGCCTTTCAAAATGTCATGGCTTTGTATAAGTTCTTGTTTTGAGAATTTTCCATTGTTCTACTTTAGTATATAAAATTTATTGACATTTTGATTTTCTTCAAGTAGTTTAGATCTATAAGTATTTTCAAATAGTCTATGAATATAAATCTACATATATGTTAATCAATTCAAAAATTTACCTCAATTTATCACCTTTAATTTACTTGAGGATTTAATTTTTTTTACTAGTCTATGGTTTTAAAAGACATCCGTTTATTATACTCTTATTTTTAAATATTTCATTTCCGTATTAGTGGAAAACATTTATAAAAATCTCACGCAATTTGACGTTCACGCAAGTACGGTAGGAGCAAAATTAAGAAAAAAAAAAAAAAAACACAGCACATGCAGCCACACAAATACTTCCCTAGAAAACAATTGTTTTGCCACAGAGTCCAACTTTAAATTCTATCAACATTTGGTTTCGCCTCATCTTTATCTCCCTGTCGTTGTTCTTAGTGATTAGATCAATGTGGTGGATTTTGTGTCCTTGTATCACGCATTGAACGGAAAATGTAACCGGCTTATAATCCTCTACAAGTAATTGAAGCATTTGTCCAGGAAACAAGTGTTTAAATATATAATAAAATGTGACACAAATATTATAAATCAAAGACTTTATTTTTAATACTTTTAAAGAAAATTTTTATAAGAATTGTTTTATAAGCTTTCGACGTATTCTTTTTTTATACGGCAGTAAGTATTTAAACGCACAAATTTATACAAAAGATTTAAAATAGATTTAAAATAGAAGAATTGAAGAAGAAAATAAAATATTCAAAATTCTAGCATTCGTATATTGGCCATAAAATATAAGATCATAATTTAATTATATTATTTCATTGTTAAATGATTCAGGTCAAATCAAAACAAAAATTATTGCAGGAGTAATTTTTTTAATACTAAGAATAGCTCACGAATGAATTTGGGTTTGATTATAAGCAAAAGGATTAAAAACATAAAGTTGATTTTTGGTTTGTAGTCCAAGTGATAAAAGTCTGTATGATTGTTCCTTTCCATGCCTGGAAGAGACTCGATAATTTTACAAACTTATAGCTGTCTATAAAAAGAACTTCATACAACTTTAAGAAACGTTTTTAAGTAAAAAGAATGTTAGAAAAATATTAATAAGAACATTTTAAAGCAGGTCAAAAACTACTTTGAACATAGTAAAACTTCAAATTTTCAAAGTACAATTTTATATTTAAAGTATTTCTATAAATACAGCAAACGGAGATTCAGGTTGCACCTTAAATTACAGCTTAAGGTCTTAACTCCTGGTAAGAGTTTATTATTTCTTTCGTTTGATAGAAAATATCTCTAAATTATAATAGTATTTCTTTTAAAAAAACACTAAGAAACATAACAAAAACTAAAGAAATATATAAACATAAGGAAATATGTTAAAGGCATACGTCTTATCAAAATAAAATATAAAATACTTTTTTCATTCCATTAAATATATTGTGTGGATTCTTTCATATACATGATATTTTTGCTGATTCTACTTCATTTATTTGCTTCAGTATTTCGAAAGAAGATCATAATTTTTTATAATCATTTATATTTTATTTTTATCAATTTACATATTTGGTTAATCAAGTAAATGGGTACCCTTTTTTATATATCGTAATTTAGAAACTTCGATTGGTTAATTCCTTAAATCATAAATAAGTTAAATAGTATTTTGCATACGATTTTTTAACAAACGTTTGTTAGCCTTAAAGCGTTTGTTGGCTAATGAAGTTTCAGCCATTTGAAAGCATTCAACCTCAGATGTTTATGCCATACGAATCAAATACAATATGAGAATTCAATATTGTATATGAATCTTAACAAAATACAATATTTAATTCTCATATTGTATTTGATTCGTATGGTATAAACATCCGAGGTTGAATGCTTTCAAACTGCTTAAACTTCACTGCCGATTTGGTTTAGTGACCAACGAAATGTTGGCATATGAAGAGCTAAAGCCACAACAAACAGTGCATTTTGCAAAAGCTCTAATTGTGTTAACGATTAGTTGGGAAGAATGTACCGAATAATAAATTTCAATATTAAATATTTCTCTCTTGATGTTATTTTATATTGGCCTTAAAAGAAACCCTCCAATTTACAGCCCAAAGTTGGTATATATTTGGAAAAAAACAAAAACAAATTTTAGAAATAGTTTTTTCTGACGTCTTCATGTATATTTGAACAAAATTATCAAACAAAAATAAGTGAAGTTATTATTTTCTTATTATAATTCATTTTGTAATTTGCCAAACTCATATTTAATAATTCCTAATTTAGTGAACCGAACTTCATCATATTGATTTGAAATGCTACACCACAATCATAGATTTTAATTTATTGTACAATAAAATTGTGTATTTTATGCACATATTTTCTCTCAGCAAGTAAATAGAAATAGGTCAAATCAATTTTATTGTTATTTTCTCTAATAGTATTTATTTACAAATATATATACATAAATACGTTTGCAATTTTACGTACATACACACTAGCAAATTTTGTTGCCACTTTCAGAAAAATATTGCACACATGCACAAACTGAAACTAACGTCGCATGCAGTGAATGGAGTTGTTGGGTGATGATGTGGGAAACAGGGGATAGACTAAAAAAATGGGTCATATTTGCAGAATATATTTAAAAATATTAAACAGTCTACGCATCTACGGCTGTGTAGGATATCATTTACCCTTTTTGCTCTATATGAAATAATTAATAGTTGCTGTAAACTTAGTGGTAACTGCAACATGCATTAAAATTAATTTTGAGATTATTGTCCATGAGATGTTCAAAATTCCGAAAAATTTTGTTTCATTAATTACAAGGCTTGTCTAATTTAAATTTCTTTTTTTTAATTTTTTCTATTACTAACAATTGCTGAAATTTATTTTATTTTTGTAATTTCGAGTGGTTTCAAATCTATTTCTTTAGTTTGTCTGTAGGGCAAAAATTCCATTGTATCAATTTTGGAATCTCTTCATTCCAAATTTTCTAATTTAATAAAGTTTTCGACATTTTCATGGCTTAAATTACTATCAATTTCTAGGAAATTAGGAATATGGCATTCCAATATTTTCCAATATGAAATATTCTTTATGAATTTTTTACAAAATTTTGTTATTTAGGATATCAAATATTAACAAATTGGGCTCTACTGATGCTCTCTGGATGTAAATGGCATTTTCCTATCGGAAAAAATTACCATATAAATGTCGAACATATTTTATATGCTGCCGAAACCCTCGCAATATTATGAATTTTCAAGGCTCACCAGAGAATAAAAACAGTTGCTTGATATGTTTTACATCCATGAGTTTATATTTATTAATATATGTATAACAAAATTTTCACACAAAAAATTGAAAATGGAACAAATTAAAAACCTTTATTTGTATAAGTCTAGTAGTAAACACGGCAGAAAAAAGAATACTACTTAACCCTGAAAAAAGGTTGAGAAGAAAGCCTGATATGTACTTAATTTGTGCAAAATGTATTCAGAAACTAGCAAATTTATATGTAGACCAGAACATAAACATCTAGGAGGGAAATACGTGCAAAAGTTTTAATCAAAAACAAAAAAACACTATAAGTATAGAACTATTTGATTTCAAATATGTTTTTCTGCATTAAGTTTCTTAGGAGTAAGTTACCCAACCAAACAATATTTCCAGCAAAGTTTACAAAATAAGGAAAATGATATTAAAAAACGACTCCACGGATTTCTTGTTTTGTTACTTTTCGGTTATATGTTGTTTTATGATATAATAGCAATTTTACTTTAATGTTGGATCATATCTTCAGTTCTCGTCGTAATATTTTTTTTGCTCTCTTACCAAATCTCAAATTACTGAGCCAAGTCAATTACCCTTTTTGATCCTTGTTGAAAATATAATATTCAAAAAGCTTTCACATTTGCAAATGTTTCGAGTTTGTAAATTTTTATATCCACACGTCTAATACATATGGATGTTGAAGATTTTGACTTTCTAAAGTTTAAGGTCCTTATTTACACCATTTATATAATTTTGCAATATAATCAGCACTTTCGAAAATATGTATGCTCATCACCATTACCATAATAATGGCCTCCACAGTGTTCAAGAATTTTGTACGTATAATTTATTTTACACAATTAATATCAAGTATACGCACAATGACTGACCTCAAGTGGGTGTTTCCTGCTTGTAAGGTTTTGCGGATACAGTGGGAAAGTCTACGCATTATTGATGTGACACATGTTAAACTAAATTAAGGTACTTTCTCAGAAAACTTTTTTTTTTGTTGCCTTAAGAGCATAAATAAGCGACCGATTATATTCTTATTTTTGGGAAGTCAATATAGCACACTTAGATGTTTAATTGAAAGGATATTGTAGAATTACTGTCTTTTGAAAGGAATTAATTTACTTTTGTAGACTAGTTCCAACATATTTCTTATTAAAAAATATTTATTTGTACATAAAACTTATTATTCGGAATATTCTTGAAAATAATAAATAAAAAAAATAATATTTCTAAAGTAAGCAAATACACATCTATTCTCACAATAAATAGCAAATAAATATAATATATATGTATGTATTTTTTAATGTTAGTACAACGATAACTAAACGGAATTGAAGGAAAAGTTTTTTTATGGTCACAAAATTTTTTTCATTTCTGCCATTTGTTGCTGCAGGCAACAACCGATAGACGGGGTATAACCTGGGGCCTCAGTGGGCGGTTAGAAGATCTAGACTATGCTGATGACATATGTCTCCTCACGCACAACTTCATCGACATGTCCGGAAAACTGCAACACATAAACCGTATCGTCAGGAACGCCGGGTTAGAAATTAATACGGCGAAAACTAAAGTCTTACGCATAAATACAACCAATACCTCTAAGTTTATGTTAAATGATGCAGAACTGGAAGATGTTCAGTCATTCGTATGCTTAGGTAGCGTCATATCTTCAACCGGCGGCTGCAGTGAAGGCATAAAAAGTCGTATAAATAAGGCAAACCAGACATTCGGAGCTCTACAGAAAGTGTGGAAATCGTCACAAATACATGTCAAAACAAAACTCCGTCTTTTCTCATCAAATGTATGATCCATTTTATTATATGGGTGCGAGTCATGGAACACGTCAGCTAAAGACATGCAAGCACTTCAAGTCTTTATAAATCGGTGCCTGCGAAAAATACTGAACATATGTCATCTCCAACAAGGACCTGTGGATACAAACAGGAGAGCTCCCTATCCGTGTACAAATAGCTAAGCGACAGTGGAGCTGGATTGGCCACGTTCTGAGAAGAGCGGACGATTTCATTGCGAAATTGGCGATTGAATGGAACCCCCAAGGCAGCAGAAGAAGGGGCAGACCAGCTAATACTTGGAGAAGACAAACTGAACGTGAAGCGAACTCTAACAGAATGTCATGGTCTGAAGTGAAACTGCTGGCACAAGACCGATCAAAATGGAAAAGCTTTGTTATGGTCCTTTGTTCCACCATATAACTAATGAATGAATATATATATATATATATATATATATATATATATATATATATATATATATATATATATATATATATATATATATATATGTATATATATATATATATATATATATATATATATATATATATATATATATATATATATATATATATATATATATATATATATATATAAAATATATGGACATGGCGAGTAGTTGGTGGACTTACGAACATCTCTTTTTTTTTGTTGATACGTCTACGTAAAAGAGCAAAAATAAAGCTGCAATTCTAAGGACAAAATTTATATATAAATGTTCAATACTTTTTCCTCTGGCGTGTAGCGTGTAAAAGTATCATTCATACTTTACTTTATATAAAAAATAGGACAATTATGAAATGGAAAAAAATCTGCAAAATCATCATTATTACAGTAGTTTATATCTTCAAATACATTTACATTCTGCACTGAGTTCAATATTCAAATCAATCGAGTTCGAAGTAAAATTTTTATTTGTATGTACATACATTTATGTATGTATAAGCGTGTGAATTATTATGGGTGTACTTTTTTAAAATAATTTTTTTTTAAATGATGCAATCCACATGCAAATATCTATGTAGATGTATGTATGTATCCATGTGTAAATAAAAATAAATATTTATTTTGCCATATTTTACATTGTGATTTATACAATAACATAAATGCAAGCCAAATGAAGCTCAAAGCTGGACAGATTACGAACCAAAAGCAAATAGAACTCCTAAAAGTGAACGTATCTAGTCGCAGCATAAGTCCGACTTACAAAAAAATTTAAAATATTTTTATTTTTATTTTTGAAACCAGCTCGTCGATTTAGGGATAGTTTTTAAGATAAGGATAAATTACGTTTGTTAATTATTTTCTTGTTACTTAAAAATGATCTCGGCTTATAAACACATTTCATCAGCCACTTTGCGTAAAATATTTGTATTCAAATCGAGATTATAGAGCAACATTTCCTAATTAGGCTTAAGTTAAAATTGTCAAATAATAAATATTATACATTTAAATTAGGTAAATTTGCAAGAAAAATTAATTACCAATGCGACGAAGATTTTTTATATCAGATAATATATAATTGCAAAATGCATTGATTGTTGTGGCTTTAGCTAAGTTTAAGCAGTTTTAATGAAGTTTAAGCAGTTTGAAAACATTCAACCTCGGATGTTTATGCCACACAGAACAAATACAATATGAGAATTCAATATTATATATATATGGGAAATTATCCCAAGTAATAAATTTCATTATAATATATTATTTTTATAATTTAAAAAAATTACCAATTTTTTCTTAAATGTTTCCATATTTACATTGAATATATTGAAGGATATCACATAAGTGCTCAAAATGAAGTATAGCATCACAAAAAAATTAAGTTTTTAATCATTTGATAAAAAAATGACATCGGCGATAAGAGTGCGTTTACATTTACTTCTTGGTTAAGTTAATTGCATTTTAATTAGTAGTTAAAAGTAAACAGCTCAAGGACAGAGAATACCAAAAAGCTAAGAAAATACGTACACATAAGTACGTATAAATATTGCATGTATAAAGGATTGATATTTTAAAAATTAGCATAAAATGGCTGTGTGTCATAACCTAATGAATATAAAATTGTACAAATTTTTGTCGCAAATATACACTAAATCGTAGAGTCTAACTCTTATTCAAACTGCAAAAAAAGAAGAAGGTATCGCCGGTCTTTCTTTTCTCAGTCATCTCTAGAAACTGAAACTGATCTTAATGTTATAATTATGTATGTATGTACCTTTTGCATTAGTGTATAATAATTATTTATTTATTTTGACACCAATAACTGGATATTAATGACAGTTTTCGTCTAAAACGCCGATAGGCAGGAGAGTCCAGCTGAGCCATGTATTATGCTAAAAAGGAAAAGCCAAAATTTTTTAAGTAATTTATGTATTCCAATACAAAATAGCTTAATTAATAAAATATCATTCAAACATATGGATATCCAAATAAGTTAATATATATATATATATATATATATATATATATATATATATATATATATATATATATATATATTATATACACATCAAAGGATGCGTAAAATTGATGTTGACTGTTCGAAGGTTGTTGGGAGAGTTTACTGAAGTAAATTTTTAAGTCCTTGAAAAGAGAAAAACAAACCATTTCTAGCTAATTACCTGCGCAAAATACATATAAACATGAGTTTAGTAGAGCTTAGTGCTAGGATTGACACCCCGAAATTCTACTAAATACAATTCGTATTGAATAACTTATATGCTGTTGTATAGGCATTTATATAAAATGCAATAATTTAGTTAGAGGATAACTCGGTTATACAATAACTCATTTGAACGATAATTTACTTTAAGTATTGATCCATCAATTCGTTAGCCATGTCATTATAGGCAATAGACAATAGATAAAAAGAAATCAAAAAAGTCCTTTAAGCAACACGTGTACATGCATATATGTTTAAATTTTTTTTATCAGTGGCATTTTCTTTTAAATTTTATGTCAGTATTTTGTAAAAAATTATAACAAAATTGTTTCGTGCTTTTCACAATTATAGTACTTTTATATACTCTAGTCATGTTTAGAAATCATTAAAGTGTCTTGGTTGCCTATTATTTTACGTCTAAAATATTCCTTTTTACCTTTGTTTAATAAAATTTTTTATTCTTCTCTAATCCCTTTGGAAAATTTTATGACAATTATCCAAAACATGCCACGACAAAAAATAAATAGAAAAGACTTATTCTTTTACTATATACATACATATGAATATAAGAAGTTTTGAAGGTAAAATGAAAAAAGTATGTCGTCATAAAGTGAAAAAGGAGAACTATTATAAATTATGAAATTTTTTTTAACAGAAAAGTGATATACATTATCGTTAATTTGTCCCAAAACCGTCATCACTAAAAAGGATTAGTTTTACAGAAAACACCTTCAACTATTTTATTTACACATAAATCAATAAAATAATAACGCAGGGCTGCAAATTGACAGTTTTTGATCTTTTTTACCGTAATGGGCGAATAGTATATCTTCTGGTGCGCTGAGTCCAAATATGCCCTCAGTTTTTCTCCAGCACGTAGGGATTTTCCGCAAAATGAAAACGAAAGTTATGCAAAGCCCGCAGTACCTATAGGTAAACATGCATTTTGAAATGAAAAAAATATATATATTACTAGTTGTTTATTCACATTTTTAAATACAATTTGATAAAATATAATATGTACATATATACAAAAAGCATTTATAATTCTTTATAATATCTACATTTTTGCCCTCAAAATTCCGATTGGAGCTTTTAGATGTCTGGAAGTTCTCTGCGAAGCATCAAACAGTTGTCTCCCATCATATTCAGATCCCATCATCCTTGGTACCTCCGTTCCATTTCTTTGATGTCTTGGTGAAACCTCTCGCCCTGCTCATCACTTACGGCACCAAGGTTTTCTGGGAAATAACTCAAATGGGAGTTCAAAAAGTGAAGTTTCAAGCTCACGGAGCACCCCAAGGTTTTAAAACATTTCAAAATTTTATTTACAATTTCTTCATAATCCGGGTCCTTATTGTTCCCCAAAAAACTTAGTCACAACTTCTTTAAATGATATCCACGCCTCTTTCTCAGCTTTTTTCATCACCTTTTCAAGCTGATTGTCCTTCATTAGTTTCCGAATGTCCGGGCCAACAAAAACACCCTCCTTTAACTTTGCCTCAGATAGTCCCGGGAATTTATTTTCAAGGTAATTGCACGTTACAAAAAAAATGATAAAGGAATAATTTCTTACAAAAGATATGGTAATGCTTATACTAATGTTTTGACTTAACAACCATCTTAGTCACTAAGCAAGGCACCTTTCTGATGGGGTTTCCATGATTCATACGCTGACTAATACTGTTAAATATACAAATTTTAATCATATTTTATAGTTTCTGATATAAAACTATGAACCGAATAGGAAAAACAACTTTTTCGGCATATTCATAAATATACGCCTTATGGTAGGCAATCCGCAGAAAAATGCATTTTGCGGAAAATCCCTACGTACTGGAAAAAACTGAGGCCATTTCCGAACTCAACGCAGCAAAATCATTTACGTAACTGCCGATTTTTTTTAACTTAATTAATAACTACTTGGAAAGGTGTGGTAATAATGGTTTATGATTGGTACCTTTAAGAATGCCTTTACCTAATAAATAGAACCGATAGACATATTGTAACCGCCAAAAAAGCTGAAAGAACAAACAAAATATTTTACAGGAGAGTTGCTACTGCACAATTTATTTTGCTGTAAATTTTTGATGCCTTTTATAAGGATTATAAAATTTCCAAATGTAATTTTAGAGATCCTATATTATTGATAATCAAACAAGATGTTATTAAAGCTTTTTTTCTCATTGTGATTTATTTATTTTAGCTTCAAGCTTTCAAAATTTGTTTACCTTCCATGAATACAGCAACCGTCCTTTTTTCTATTTTCTTACAAATTTTAATTAAGACAGTATACGTGATATAGAGAAAATAATATCGGATTGTTGGGCAAGTAATTGCATTTTTTCATATCAGAGAAATTGACTTTATTTTTCTACTGCCAAATTTAGTTGCAAACAGGTAAATAACAGCTCGTAATTTTTGCTTAGAGACTAGTTTTCTTCAACTTGAACGTTTTTAATCACAACAAGAAAATTGTCTTTAGTTTCTTTAAAACTAAAAGGACATTTTTTCTCTTGACAATCAAAGAGTTATTTGACATTTCGGGACGAGGAACAATAATAAAAGGCCACACTTTTTTCTACTATGGTGTTACTTCTTTGTGAAGCGGATGGTGTAGAGACGGGCAGGTGATGAATTGAGAAGAGAAAGCTTAAGTTCTTTTAACAACTCTAATATTCTGCGCTTTAGGCTATATTTGTAGCTATTTTATTGATTGAGTTCCTTTGCCGATGATTCTGCCAAAACATTATTAGTTGTGAGATCACTTCTACCTAAAAAAAGAGCTGCTGCTATAAATTTGATGTATTATGCCAATAAACTTTTTCTTGATTTTCCATCCTGAAAATATATGCAAAATAGTATACAAGTTTTAGGGTTTGTAATTTTGATATTGAAATTTATTATTCGGGAGAATATCCCGACCAATCGTTAGAAACAATTAGTTTTTTTGCAAAATGCATTGAAAAAATGTTTGTTGTGGCTTTAGCTCTTCTAAGCCTACTATGACTATGTATTTGTTATAATTCATATGCAATATTGAAATTCTCAAATTGTATTTGTTTTGTGTGGCATAAACATACGAGGTTGAATGTTATCAAACTGCTTAAACTTCACTGACGATTTGGTTTTAGCAACCAATGAAATGTCGGCATATGAAGAGCTAAAGCCACAACAAACATTTTTTCAATGCAGTTTGTAATTTTGTTTATATTTCTACTTTTGCAAAAAATTTCAACATATATGTAATTGGGATATTCAAACGGTAGTCATAAAGTCATATGTCATAAAATAATAGCACGAAAATATATGACTACTATGAACAACCCGTCATAACTTAGTATGCTATTTCAGAATTCTGTCAGCTGATATGAACATAAAACATTTATAAAAAATTTTGTTTGAAAATGCTAAAAACAAGCGAAAAAACTAAAATAATACACAGTTTGTGTGAAAATTACATGTTGGACATCATAGTGGGTGGACCAAGTAATTATGCAAAAATTTTATTCGTTTCAATTTTAATTCATCTCCTTGTAGGTGATGAAGACGAGGAAGAACAAACTGAGGAAGGAGTTTTAATAAATGTTGCTACTTTGCTCACCTAGGTATACCAAAATCTCTATTAGCGACTTTTCTTCCAGCAGATTCCATTTTTTAGTTGTATTTGTGCGCACACGTTTAACTTTTGGTTCAGATTTTTTCAATTATTTTATGACAAAATAATAAAGATGCCTCAAAAAGTGTTATTATTGTATGACTTTTTTGTTTGCATCACATTATGACAATATGACTTAATAGCACACCGTTTGAATCCCGCAAACATGTTTATATAAGACACAAAGGTTTCTATTGGCTTCACAGTGATGGTCACTGGACAGGATCGAATGCCTTCAACTAATATTTTTAAACTGCAACATTTTAAAAAAATTTTTTGTTTTAATATTTAATATGATGTTGTCCTTGCTGCAGTCCAATTGCAAATGAATTTATTGCTACATAAAATTTGTTTTATTTTCCCAAAAACCTATACAAAAAAATCTGTGCAATTTTAAAAAAATATACTCCTGTCAAATAAAAGAAAGCAATGAAAATTGTATATACAATTAAAGAACAAGTTCTTAATTTAAAGAAATAATCTAATTTGATAAAAGAACTGATATCGAGCTTTTATTTATATTTTATTGTCATATTGATTCCAAAAAAATCAACAACGTTAAGATAGAAAACAATGCTGTTGGCTTTATTTACACGTCTCCTGAAAAATACCCAAAAAATATTTTTATAGTATATTTTTAGAATATCATTTCATTAATTTTTGTTGCAGTTCTAAGAAAAAAGTCTAGCAGCATGACCCTAAAAATAACCTTTATTTCTACTGTATGAATTTCTCGCAGTTACTTCCTTGTTGAAAAAGAGTACAACATTGTATACCTTGTAAATTATTTATATTACTTTTTTGCCGTCCTGATAATTGGATCATTGGGAAATATTAAAAGGACAAAGTAGCAAAAAATAAAACTAAAAAGAATTTTTCTATAAAAAATGTGCCTGCAAATTGTTCAATTTAGCAGCAGCAAAAAATGCTTTCAAACGAAAGTGTCAATTAGAATAATGACAATTTAAATGTTTTGTTTCAATAAAACAAATTGAGAAAGAAGGAAATAAAAGAGAAACAAACAAAAATAATATGAGTGGGCACATTTACGATAAGAACAGGATCAAAAATATAACAATAGAACAATTAGTTGAATAAAGTATAAAATTAAAAATGTCAATCATAGATTATCGAAAGTCTTTAAATTTTTAATTCTCATATAGGAAAACATGTGATGCAAAGGATTAGTACAAAATCACCTCCCAAGTGAAGGACACTAAGTTTTTTTGAGTGTAAAGTGCTAAATGTGAAAAACATTTTATAAATACACAAAAATACAAATAATATTGATTGAATTTTGGACTTTGGTAAAAAAAAATAATGACTTCGAGACTTATAATTTTATAATTTTTAAAACATCAAATAATAATAAAAGTAATGATCACAACACATGTCCGTTGAATTTTTTTATCAATAGGGCTCTTTTGAATTTTTTTTTTACTATTTTTGTATTATATTACAATAGAAATTTAAGTTTCTTTACGCGAAATAACAACTAAACATTTTGTTTTATAAAACAATAATGTTCAATTTAATCCAAAAAAAAAACTATATTTGTACGAATATTACAAAATCAATGAGGACAGGCAACCAAGATATCAGCCCATAAGAGCATAAAACCATTTCAGTATGCAGAAGAAAAATGAGTCCTTAACTGCAATAGCAGCTAAAAATACTTTCAAAATTTGAAAATTGTCTACGACACAATATGAATGTTAAAGGAAAAACCTTTTCTACTTAAACATTGTAAGAAACATAAACCACAATGATGCTAAAAGCAATACAAGTTAAGCTGTTAATCTCCTTTTTCTTACCCACTTGCTTGTTACCTTGTACTACTGAATCAAAGGGACAAAAAAATATAAAAAAAATTAAAAAGAATTAAAACATCGCTTAAGTATATATCCAACATGATGTAAGATACCGCACAGATTTTTATACAGCACCTTCAGACGGGGTTGGCAACTACTCTGCCTTACCGTCTCTTAATGAATTAGAAAAAGTCCCAAATATGAGAAAAGCTCATTTAATAAAAAAAACTAAAAATATTTAAGATTTTATCCTAAAATTTTTCTTGTCAGGGCATTATCAGCAATAAAATGCACATCAACACTTAAGGCCCGGTTAGCCGAACGTTGATGTTAGAAAAACGTACCGTACGGACGTTTGTGCGGTTAATGAATCTTTTAAAACGTGTCGAATGTCAATAAAATAAAAACAAAATGTTGTACAACCCTACTTTGTGTAATTTTTTTTTCTAAAAAAAATATATTAATATTCCTGCGTTTATTATAACAAATCAAATAAAGAAAATTTTCAATGCATTTCGAAGACTTATTTGTTGATGTTTTAAACCAGCTCGCAAACAAAATTTCAATTTTCAATTTTTCAATAAATATACAGTCAGCTGTTCATAATAGAGATGGTATTTGAAAACTTTCGAGTAATTCATACTTATACATAAAACGTACCAAAATTATAATAAGTACTTCTTGAAAGAAAAAAGTTAACTGTTTTTTTTATTTAAATTTAAATAGACTACTTAGTTCAATCGTTTTTATAAGCCAAATTACATGTGATAGTTATCAAAGAACAAATTACAACAAAGACAAATGTGTAAATCATTCTGACAAACAGAACGGAACAACATGCTGTTTTCGAAATCCTCTACACTTTCATCATCAGCGTTCTTGTGTTTGATCCACTTCTGTGGTGTCAGTTGATGTATATTTCAGCTATTTATACAAACTTTTTCACTGTAAATGGAATACGTGAATTGTTTTGATTCATCGTATCACAATTTGTGAAAGCTTTTTTTGTAATGAAAAAAGTTAACATTTTGAAAAGTTCGTGTGAAAATTAAAATTTTAAGAATAATCATACATACTTACGTCCATATATTTATTATGTGTATATAAATTTGTACTTACTTCACAATGTAACAAAACTTTTGACTTGCAAATTTGCAATATTTTTCAAGATATGTAGGTATGCAAGTGGCAAAACAACAAATATGTATGTTTATGCGCGTATATTAACTTTTATATTCAAAATAATTATATATATATATATGTTCCCATCGATCCTATAAGGAGCATAGGGCCTCAAAATAATTAACTGTTATATATAATTGGATTTATAATTCAATCTAAGATTTTATTTGCATTCAATGGTATTTACTTGTTTTTTTAAGTCTCTTCATGAACATTATTATCTCAACATTACATTTTTAGACTTTGAAAATTCGAAAATTTTATTAAAGTAGTCTTAGATCCTTAATAATTTGCATATATCAATAAAAGTACCGGAAGAAAATTTGGGCCACAGTACAACTCAACAAAATAATAGTCCCATCACTGGTATACAAATGTCACGTAAAAACGTTATGAAATTCTATTTTATACAGGTTCAGCCGTTCCGTCAACGTGACATTTAATTTGGATAAGCATTTGTATTGATTTCATATGCACAAAAACAAACGTTCCTTACATTAGCTAACGTGAACGTTCGGCTAACCGGCCCTTTAGGGGACGACCCCTATACGTGCAACGCATTGTGCTGCATCAGTGAAAATGTTGAAAGGGAAGAAGCATACAGGGAGCAGATTTAAACTCTTCTACATTAAAAGTGACAGAAAATGTCTCCGCAGAACAATTGTTATACGTATGAATTTTTACGTTAAAGAACAAATTTTCTCTATAAAGCGAAGTGTAGTTCAGTAGGACATCGATTTCTTTAAAGCAAATTCCATTATAGTAACGATAAAATAGCGATACGTACGTATTCCAGCCTTCATTGAGACTCCAGTCGGTCAATAGAGTTGTCTACACTACTGTCATCGATTAGTTCCTTTGCCCTCCTTTGTACTCGGTCAATAAGCTTCAAAGGCTTTGAAGCACCAGTCAATATAGAAGAGTTGAATACCATCTTCGGACAAATCATAAGGAGATCAAAGGGAGTGAAGTATCTCTTATACCATTTTAAAAATCCAAGGCAATTAAGTGCTTATTTAGCGATACTTTAATACTTATTTAGCTCAACTTACATCATACTGGATGTCAAGAACATAAATTGCTTCTTATTTTTAATTAAGAAACACAAACTGCGAATGTACTATTTCGCTTGTCTGCAGAAATACCAGGAGCCTCGGGTAGGAATTGAACTTGCGGCCTTGACGCTACTAGTCTATATACAGAGGCATCCTACTACTTTAGTAAGGCACCTATAATTATATATGGAACAGAATGTTGGGTCATACGGCTAAGCGTAAGCATACAAGATAAGGTTTTACGAGCATTACAATGGACCCCATTCGCATGACCCATTTTCGAGATTATTACAAGATCGTGACTAAGTTTATTTATTATCCATATTTCTCTTCATATCTCCAATTTCCGACATATACAGAAAATTCTGCTGACATCCAAAAACTTGTAGACAGGATTACAAATATGACATAGACGGTAATTAAGAAAAATAAGAAATAGAGTAGGGGAAAGAATGGAACCTTGCGCTACCCCTGAATTTGATTTGAATTAATTTGATGAGACCCCATACATGACAACTCATATGAGGAAACTTGATACAGATGAAGAGATGTTATTACTGACATCAAAAGCAATAAGTTTTGATGTCAGTGGTCTGAAACTTATTCTATCAAATGATTTGGAAATGACTTACAATCGCCAAAATAGTGCATGGAATGACATCATTTCTTCAATGTAACAACTAATAGGTCACCTATAGAGCTTTCTGTATGGATAATTGGGCTGTAATTTTTAAAGTAACTGACCTCCTTTTTTTCTAGACATGGCATTGTATTAGCATTATTTGAGCAGCCTGGAAACTCACCAGCCAGGAACGATGTACTACAACAAAAAAATTTTTTTTAATAAACAAAAAAGTTTTTATTGATTTTATTTCACTAAATGCATATTTAATGATACATTACATTTTTCCTTAATTATTGCATGAGTAAAAATCGATATTAGAAGGTGCCATTGCACACTGGACTGTATCGCCAAATTTTTTGCATAAAGTCTAAAAATAGGGTTACTCAATTGAAACTTGGTACGTTTGATAGCTATAGTATGCGTAGCATATGTGCAAAATTTTGGACCAATCCGACAAGGCCCAAGCTGGTCAAAATCGGGCCATTTTTGGACCTGTAGTTCCTAAATTACGAAAAATTTCAGTTGAAATTTCGGACACCAATGTGTTTTTATTGGAGAAAGTAATATTATTAAATTGCAAAAGTTTTATTAAAGTGTTATATAATATAGTTATCGTGGTAATGGACTTAAAAAGACATTACTGTTCTGAAAAACAAAGACTGATCAAAAGAAGCCGGCTCGCTTGCTTCGAATCTCTGTTTGTACATGCTTTGTCCAGTCGATCCGTCAAATCCGTAGCTCACAATTAATTTGACATTCGTAATATTCGGTAGATTAATAAAAAGATCTTCTTGCAAGAGTAAGATTCGGCTGGCAGTATGGTTTAACAGTTCTTGCAAGCAAATTACAGCCATAGTTTCTGTAGCTGCTATTCCCGTGGGAATTTAGCTTTCTGAATTTTATAGTAGCTCGGGTATATATCACAATTTTGCTTTTTGTTTAGAGCTTTCGTTGCATTATATTGTTTTTTGAAGGCTTGTGTCGTTTTCTTGGGTATCTGCCAGTTCGGTTGCTAACTTTCTTTTAAGGCGTGGTCCTGCTGCCTCATATGTTAGAGGTGGACATCCCATTTTATTATGCTCGGGTGCCACATCCTTTTTGCTGTCCAAAATATTAGTCATGTTCAACGAAAGCCAATTAGAGTGTTTTACCTTAAAGTTGGAGACAGTTCTATTGCATTTAGGTAAGTTTTTCTGGATGAAGCGAGTAAAATTGCTGACTTTTTTCTTTACAGAACCTTTTGTATCTATGCTCATAGTTTTAGAGTTAAGCTGTTCAAAAATCCAGTTTGAAATTGCATCTTCATTTCGATTGTTGTCTAGCCACACATTGAACAGGGTAGCGTGACTGAACTCAAATGTACCTAAAAATCCACAAATTTATGGAAAACGGGCAAAATTGGACAAAACCTGTTAATAACACGTTATAATGTACACTTTCAAGTATATTTTAGCATAATTAAATTTTGGCTAAAATTGGGCGAAAGTTAGTTTTTACTCCAATATAAACTGATGTTTTGGTTAATTTTTTCTCTTTCTTAGGACTTCACAAAAAACAATTCACAAAAACATTTAACAAATAAAAAGCAATTGCTATTAGTTTTTAATAATATACATACATTTATCTTTATTTTCCATATTTATCAAATTTTGTTTTGTTTACCGGCAGTCGCTTTCGGTTATTATAAAAAACTGAGCTAACTTTTTCTGCTTTTTTGTGAAAACCAACAGCTGACGTATAGATTGGACTTTGTACCCCTTGTAAAAGTTCAGGGTTACCATCAAATAACTTTTATTTACTGAAATGTTGTACCTAGGGTATGCACTTTAAGAAAATATAGTTAAAATGAACAAATATTTCCATGAAAATTTCGACTTTATGCCAAAAATTTTGCGATCCAGTCCAGAGTGCATTGTCACATTACAGTAATCCCTGTGGGCTCTTTGAGAAAACTTGAGCAAAAATGACAGCTTTCAAATGACTCGGGAGGAGAAGCTTTATTAACGCCTTAGATCTGTATTTCTGTCTCGTTAATACCGGATTAGACATTTGGATATGGAAGTTTTATTTTTATTTTTTTATTACAAGCCGACCAATCTAACAGACGATAACATAATTATTATGTATTATACAGTATCATGAAATTTAATACATAAACAAATTGATCTTTCCCAACTATTTATAAATTTCTAAATTAGTAAAAGCTTATAACCTTGGAAGCCATGGTGTTTTGCCATCATTTGTTCCATCACGGCACTTTTTCGTATTTTTAACATCAAAAATCTGAGGACGTGTTTTAAGTTACGGGCATTAAAATCATATTCTTCATTCTACCGTTTTGCTTAACAAAAAATTTTAAATGTTCTATAAAAACATCCAACGTCTAAAGTGCACGAAGAGTAATGTTTCTTTTTTTGTTTTCTTAAGCCTTGTCCAACATTTATAAACGTTACATTTATTTTTCATGAAACAAAGAAAAGAAAAAATAATAACGTTTTCGTTTAGTTTTCATTTCTTTTCATAACTTTTTAACAGCTTATGACAAACAACAATGTCCTCATAAAAAATAAAGTCATTATTTAGGATGTAAAAAATGGTGTGTAGTAAAGAAGATTTAATAAAAAATTCAAGGCGAAAAAGAATTCGAAATTATTCAAGTTAAATTTTTGTGTTTAAGAGAAGAATTATTACTCAATAAATTGCGTGATCGAATTTACTCGTATACCAACAGTCCCACGTTTTGTAATTATGTATTTTTTTTTTTTTTTTTTTTTTTTTTTTTTTTTTTTTTTTGTTAAAAATAATTTATCATTAGCTTAGAAAAAATCTTAACAAGCAAACATATCGACATCTTAGTGGCCATTTAACTCATATTCGAAAACATAAAATTTTATTTATATGGAAAATAATTTGGTTTGCACTTGTCTTAAGTTAGAGACATAAAAACTTAAAACGGTAGTCTGCTGCAAAAAACATATTCATAAAAACGTCAATGGTTTGTAAAACCATTGGGTGAAGCCTCTACATTTATTGTTTAATAAACAATTAAAAGCCTAAAAATATACTTACAATTGGGTATTAAAAATATTATTTTATAGATTTGTATTTGCCTTTCAAAGTGCACTTTATTGTGTGGGCGGGGCGGTTATTCCCTATTGCGATTCGTAAGCTAGTTCGATGCGTTTGATATTTTGTTAACGCAAGATATTTAGTTTTAACGACCGATTTTAACATACGCTTTCGTATTACAGAGTACACTGATGTGAGGTTTGCGAAAGTGAAAAAATTAGACGCGAAAGGAAAATGCGTAATCGATTAGGTATCATTTTTCTTACGCATCGCAATAGACAACAACCCCCCTGAATTTTTTTTAATGGATTTGCTAGTAACTTTATATAAGAGAGTGAAACAAAGTGGATCGCGATATATACATAGCGGACAAAGGCAACCAAGAATCTATATAAGGACAATGAACAATAGGAAATTAATTTAATAAGAAGATGGCACATACCCGAAATCGCTCGTTTTACAAACCCAATTTGATCTGCAATGACGGAAAATCATTACAAATTGAATTAAATTCGTTTTGCAAAATATTCGAGTGATCACAAAGTAGGGAGCCGAGTCGAAACCGCTTTCAACCTATTAAGATTTGAGAAACTCTCATAAAATTTGCAAAAATAATGGCCCATGTAATAAGATAATTTTATGCAGATTTCAATATAAAAATACACTCAGATTTAAAACTGAATTCGTTAACAAAATTGTTATTTCATGTTATTTTTTAATTAAAAAAACGCAGTTAAAATTTATTAATTTTTTTAAAAGTTCATTTTCACAATTATTACGACTACACGATATAAAAACATTTTATCCCATTGAAGTTTCCTTTTTTGTTAATATTCAATATAAGCTTGGCTGTAACCTAGAATAGGGCAACAAATATTTTTTTTAACTTTTGGGAAAATTTATAGAATTTGCAAGTATTTTTAAATATAAAACAAGCTCAAATGGCTAAAGGAATCAACTGAATTTATCATTAAAAATCATTAAAGGGTACCTTTGCAAACAGGAATAGCTACTCAAGTTTATATAAATAATTAGTAAATATTTAATATTAAAATTTGTCGGGAATTTTTAATATTTACAGGTTGCAGGAAAAACGAAATGGACTCATGTTGATAATAAACTGTTTGTTGTGTTGTTTTAATAAAAGCACTCCAAGCCTACAATAATTATGTATTTTGTAATATTCACATACGATAGAGAATTCTCAAATTATATTTGATTTTAAATATCAGCATTTGAAAAGCTACAACGAAATTTAAAATTTCGTAAATTATAAAGATTATATTTTATTTAATATTGAAATTTATTATTTGGGATATTCTCCCCAACTAATCGTTAGACACAATTAGAACTTTTGCAAAATGCATTGAAAAAATGTACTGTTTGTTGTGGCTTTAGCTCTTCATATGCCAACATTTCATTGAATGTTTTCAAACTGCTTAAACTTCACTGACGATTTGGTTTTAGAACCAATGAAATGTAGGCATATAAAGAGCTAAAGCCACAACAACCAATACATTTTTTGATTATATTTTAATGTTTGTTGTTGGCTTAGCTAGGTATATGCCTGCATTTCATTGGCGCTAACCAAATCATCAGTACCCTTTTAGCCAAATCATGATTGAAAAGCATTCAAGCTCGTATACTTATGCCACAGACTACAAATACTATATGAGAATTCAAACAGAACTTAATAATTGTATAAAGGCCTGTCCCTTATCTCTCACTATACCTTTCACAAAGAAGTAACATTTTAAGTAATATGCTTAATTGCCTGAGTGTTACTTCTATATATAAAACAAATTAAAAAAGTAACATTAACTATTAAAAAAAGTTAGAGTTCCCTTTCCTAATAATTTTGCGTTCAAGTCAAGTCTAAACTCCGATTTTCTTTTTGAAAGGCCGGAACATGTTACGCATATTTTAGACAAGAAAACACTAGTAGTTTGAAGACATCATCTCTACGTATGAGTAACATTTAACAATATGATAATGAATATTAATCATACGACACTGGCTAGAAATGTTGCTGACGGGAGGTAAAAGAAGTCATTATAAATTTGATAATTGTTTATATATTTATACACTTTTTTATAATGAGATTATCTATACAATCTTTGAATTTTACTTAAATTAACTTTCTATTAAATGATTTCGTGAGGTCATATTTTTATTAAAAAAAATGGTAACTAGTCCTAGAAGAAAATTAAATAATTATAAAAAATTATATTTTTATATAATTTTGCTTATGTTTTCGGAGGTCTCTAATGAAGCCGGTGTGTTTTTTTATAATTTTTCGCAGAAATAATTGAACAATGTTTTTTATTTTACTTTAATTTCTCACAATTTTGTTTTCTATTTTGAAAATAAAACGATTTGCAAAACATGAACATTTTTATACCATTTTATTTTTTGTTGTTGTTTAGAGTTTTTAGTAGCACTTTTTCAGTTTCTTATTGCTCCTTTTTTCTTTCTTCTTATTCAACTTTTGTTTTTCTTAAGAGAAATCTGAAATGGAAATTTCATTATAATCGTGTCTTACAGTCATTTATAATCCTTAATTTTTATAGCTGGCTGTCTGCAACAAAATGATTGCTAGTGCTTATTTATGTTGTTGCTTATTTGATGTTGTCTGCTTGTGCAGCATGAAGGTTTCTTTAACTTCAACAATATCAAAATTAAAAATAAAAATTGGTAAAGTAATAGCATGTTTTTGCGATATTTTTTCGGCAATTAATGTATGAACAAGTAATTTTTTTCGAAAATTGTAAAACGAATTGAGCATAATTTACACTTCAGAACTTTGTATTATTTATAGAGAAAATATTTAGACATTTGAAGAGCAATTATTTTAGACAAAAACATAAGCAACATTGATTATGTATACATGCATATAAGAAAGAAACATTGATAAGGTTTAGAAGTTGTCAAGTATTTACAATAATATAAAAAACAAACTATTTATTAAAAATTAGTTTTGGAACAGATTCTTTTATACTTCTATAAATTACATTATTGATATAAAATAAAAATTTTTTTAATTATAAAAATTACAGAAATTCTAAAGCAAGCGTAGAGTTATTATATGTTCAATAGGCTATAAGAGTAGAGTTGAAAAATATAACTAAAAACTCTATTTTCATTTCACCACCTGTCCTATTTTCACTTTCTCTTATCCAAAGAATTAATACTTACAGAAGGAATTGAAATTTTCCACACTCATACATTTTTTAATACAACTTCAATTTATATTTTTGGGAGTCGGAATATGAAATTTTATGAACTTTATTACATATAGATGCTCCTCTTAACAAATTCATTAACTCCACTTTGAACTTTTTGACAAGTGTCAATTTTAAAACATAATTTCGACTCTTGATTGTTGTAATTTAAAACAAGTTTGCCGGAAAATGTTTTGAAGATAATCAGCAGAATCATTACCTCAGAAAAAAGGAGGAAATTCAGAGACAGTCGAAGCATCCATGTGTCGCTTTAATTTTTATATAAAATAAAACTAGTCCAAATTTTAAAATTTTCTTAGAACTGTTCCATAAAATTCAGATGTATTAAATGAATTACATTTTGCCGAAGCCATAATTTTACACTAACGTAGGAATATTTACGATCATTACCCTTCATAAGCTTCCACTTCAATGATATTTTCTATGCAGTAAATCAAAGAATTTTGCCCACAAAAATTACAAAATAGTCACAGTAGTTTTTGTGATCAGAATAAAAAAACTGGATAAATGTTATATGTAGAAAATAAAGTCAAGTCATCAATCACCAGCCAACTTGTTGCAACATAAAGGCATTGTGATGTGTTGGCCTGACGTCTTACGGAAGTACTTGTATTTTAATTGGAGGGCAGTATGATAGTTTGGTGTCTTTTTTAATAAAATATATATTTTTCGGCAAAAATCATTTTACTTCTATCACAGTCTCCTTTTTCTCACGTCTTTATAGTTTGCTTAACTCCCTCCTCCAAAGGATAAGATATCTCAAGGCTCCCGAAATAAGCATTTGCCATAATTATTAACTCTTCATTTGACCCCAATATATAACTTTTTAGTCAATTATTCAAATTTAAAAATGGAAAATAGCTGTTGGCTGAAGCAGGTAGTGAGTTGACTGCAGAGCAAATTATGACTGAGAACGTGGGTTTGAGTCGTGTTCAGGTCAAGTCATCAACATTATAAAGTTTTTTTTTTTTTTTTAATGTGGATTAATGTGCCATTGTGTCAGTTGTTGTTGGACTTTTTAAGTGATGAAGGCAGGGAGTGATTCCTTTCTATTTTCGTGTACATTACAGCGCCCTCCTTCGTCGGTAATGTTAGGAAAATCGTCGGCAAAGTAAAACATTTAATACACGTAAAAAATAAAATTGCTACAGCTTAAGAAAGTTAATGATAGAAAAAAAATTATTGAAATGCTCAATAGAGGAGTTGCATAACTATTCCCTATCGCTACTTTATTATTTATTTTTTGTTGAAAGCTTAATTAATGACTGCCTTTGTAGATTAGTTGCTAGTGTACTATACCAGTAGTCCGAAGGTGGCAGGTTTGATTCCTGCCGCAGACTCCGGACAAGCCAGGTAGTCTCGCAGTATGTGTTTGTTTATTAAAAAAAATTAATTAAGACTATTTTTCGACTTTTTTTAATATATCTTTTATTTTTTTTAACGAGCTTTAGGTCTTTTTATAAAGAAAGAAAATAAATTTATTATATTTCCATATTTCGAAATAATTTTTTTTTTTAATTTCCTAAAGAAGACGCCCAAAGGGTGTCGAAATAATAAAACAAGATAATTTTTCAAAGATATATATATTGAATGTTGTAATTTGCCTCCTGAAAAATTCTGTCGCACTTATCCTTACAAAGATGCATACATTGTCCCGAATAAACGAAAGGATGAATGATTGTGTATTTTAATGGCAAAGCTTTTGTGGCGTTACAATGAAACAAAAAGTTCAAATGATTTTAATTGAATTTTCAGTACTATCTTAGATTAAATAGTTCAGGTACCCTCGAGACCTTAATTTTTTTATATACTTTCATACACACATATACTTAAAAATTCTTCGAAAAATGTCTTACGATTTTTTAAAAATATTTTGTATCCTCTGGCCTTTTAGGAAATCCGATGTAAGTTTATAGAATGGAGCGAGCGAATTTTCCTATAAGGTAATCAGTCTGTGAGATCCCTAGTAATTTTAAAACCCTATTTGGTATTTTCCTTTTTTATATTTGCACAAAGATTTTGTCATTTTAAGCCAAGATGATTAATTGTTAGTTTAGGCTTCTTTACTGCCCGTAAATCAATTACAATTTCCTATAGATTTAACAGTCTTATATTATAAATATATATAGATTCTAAGAAAATAATTTCTGGAAAACACAAAAACTAAAATAATCACTCACAGATAAAGGAAAAAGTAACCAATTGGTCCAAGGGACCAAATGTTTGCTTTAAGAATTACCTGGGGTGCAAACGATTATTTTTGTAATCATTTTTACAATTTTATTTAGTACTGCATTAAAAACATTTCAACTGGTAGGAAATGTGAATGGCCAATGGCCATGAAGGCTTTTAATGGAATGTATTTATATTTGTTTTTTTACTCGCCCACTTTTTCTCCTTTTTTATTTAAGTTATTTACCATCTTTATTAAAATATTTCTCCCATTCAGCCTGCGGAATTTTAATTTGCAAGTCATTTTTGTATCGTTGTTTCTGTCAATTCATGCTGGGCGCTTAATAAACTCAGAAACATTTATAAAAATTCTAGAGAAGTAACAATGTATATGGTATATAATAAAAGCGAAAATGAGTAAATTAAATAAATAAATAAGTAAATAAATTCAAATAATAAACAGTATGCTTTTGTCTTTTGAGACACACTTTATTTGTATTTTTTCGTACTAGAAGTTGATTTCTTTTCCTTGCTATTGGAGCTGTTGAACTTAGTCGCAAATACGTTTTGAAACTCAATCATTTCTTAGTTTTACTTGCAATAAAATGGAAAAGAAAATTGTGTGTACATTAATTATTTGAAATAGTAAAATTAATGCCAATACATTTAGACATGTGTTCAAGTCATATATTTTTATAAGTAAATTTTAGTCCATGGCTTATGAGTTTCATTGATTTTAGTAAAAAAAATTAATTATTAATGTGTACATATTTCGTTAAAATTTCTTGTTGTTGTTTATATGCAGGTATTTTTCAAATCAAATCATAAATTCATATCTTAATAATTTAATGGGTATAATTAAAACATACGTAGAAGAAATTTTTTTTGTCATCACCCAATTCGTAAGCAATTAAATTTGACCATTAGGATCAATAAAAGAAAAGTCCATTATATTCCACATATATAAAGAGTTCAACACAATTAAATGACAATACAGGACGATACACTGTAATGTTGAAAATAGGATAAAATGTGAAAAATCACAGCAGATCAATCTTTTCATTTTAGATTAATTTTTGATTATTCACAAGGCCTCTATTGGAATGTCCTTAGGATTCAATTGGATCCTGAACAAATATGATGCTGTCTAATTAACATTTAAAAAAAAATTATTAATTGTTGTGGGTTTAGTTGTTTATACATAGATATTTAAATTTAAACTTTAAACGGTTTGTAAGCATTCAACAGTGCAAGGAAGTTTTAACGTGAAGGCCAACACTTTAAAGACCTTAAAAACACTTTGGCCAGTTCGTATTTTTTTAGATATGTTTATGCTACATTAAGAGAGAGATATATATGTAAAAAAGGTTCAGTATTATAAAAAAAAACATTAGACTGCAGCATTCTAGAGTATAGTGGCCAGCTGCTGTTGTTAAGTGAGGATACCATTGTCCTTAGACGAACACGTAAGACGATATAAACAAGCCGCATTGACTGAATTTATATAATTTATAATTTTTGAGTAAGATTAAAGTAATATATAAAATTTAATATTTTATAAAGTAAAAATATTGGACTTAATTTTTTCCCCCTTCTAAAAAACAAAAATTTGTTGAGGTCTTCAAAACAAGTATTTGTTTCTCTGTAGTCAAATCTCTTTTCGTCGAGACATTTCTGCAGGCTTGGAAATAAAAAGTAGTCGATCGGGATTAAATCCGGGAATAGAGCGGGCGTTTGAGGAAACGATTCGTAGCCTAATTCATGCAATTTGTTCATTTAAACTATACGTGTGTGCACCTCTGTATTATCCTGGTGGAAAATGGCCAAATGCACTTCTTTTTTTTTGAATCGTCACTAAATCAACCCATAATATTTGTCATTGATTGTTTTACCCTTTTGAAAGTAGTCAATATGGATTATATCGCCTCAATCCCGAAAAAAAATTGCCGCCATGACTTTATTGGCTGAAAAACCCACCTTGGCCTTCTGAAACCCACTGTTTTGACTGCTTTTTGGTCTCTGGTGTGTTGTGAAAATTAAGGAAATAATTTTTTACTATTGAAATTAAGGGTATATTGTTCCAATAGTGTTCATCATTATTAGCTGAGCCGTCGATGTGGGTTAATTTTATTATTGGCACTAGTTAAATTTAGAATAGACTTCGGCCATTTTATTTTGAAATCGTTCAAACTGATATTCTTATGCTTAAATCTATATTTATAAGAACTTTAAGTATTTAATCATTTTTTTAAAATGTGAATTACAAAATATTATAAACATAATAGTCTAAGAAAACAAATTTGTAGAAAACGATTTGAAAAAAAAATATTTAAAAATATTTTTCTCTAAATCTACGTAATAACATTATTTCTCTTCAATCATTAATGATAAAATTAGTTTCACATTAGAAAAAAGAAATTATGACAACTGAATTTGTGCGTCTTAGAGATGTGGTGGCAAATAAACACTCGTAATTTAATATAAAATTAATTTTTATGCAAAAATATAATTGGAAAAATGTAGTTTCCTCACCAAAATAAAGATAACTTCAAAATCGGTGAATAGGAATCTAAAAAAATAACATCCTGAAAAATGAAAAATGATCCAGGTTTGCACTAAATCTGTATCCAAATTTCAAGATTTTATGACTTCTCTGCGGACCTTTTTTAACTGGAATATTTTAAATAAAAATTGTTTGAATGTGTTTGGATCCATATTTAGTTCGAGCCCATTTTTGGTTTTACATAATATAAAAATTTTTTCATTCCAATATTTTTATCAAGAATTAGTAATAACTTTGCACTGCAATCTAACATTTTTATAACAAGAACTAAATTATTTTGACAGCTCGATCAAATATTTTCTATCGGTAAATATTTGTTTAAGTGTGATGACTGAGAAAACATGTGTTCCTCTTATTGCAATTAACGCTACTAGATAAATAAAATTGTTTAAAATTTCATTAAAAAATGTGTCATATCCAGCAAATATTTCCTTAATATGATGGCACTTAAAGTCTTATTGAAGTTGTTGGCAAACCTTTTGCGTGCGATGATATCTCTAGAATATATCACTCGGTTGCTTGGTTTTTAATAATTTTTTTTTTGGTAGCAGTTTCGACAATATTATTTTCTTAAATTTAGTAAATATTTGAAACACATTGAAACCATTTATTAAGTTATTCGGAATCGAAAGTGAAATTGTTTATTGTGACTGCAGTCATGTTTTCGCATCATACAAGGATTTTGGGTTCATTTCATTTTAAATCCTAATCAGATAGACTTTCATATTCTAGCGATGGTTAATTATGCCTTTTAACGAAGCCATTCAATTCTGCAACGTTTGTATCGCACTTTATAATATACAAGCACTCCACGAACTTAATCTGAATTATTGACATACAAACGGCTTAAAAAAGCGGCATCTACAATCCACACAGTCGACTTGTGCAGACAGTTTTCTTTTGAGTGAAAAAGTTTTTACACAAGTCTATCATCTTGATTGTGGCAAATAGACAAATTAATATAAAATACTAGTTTATCGCTAATGAGTATTTATGAAAGCTTTTGCATTTTTTCTTGTGTTTCAAAACATCTGTTGTGTTACATTTATACAACTGTTTTATTTTTGATAATATTGCATACAAAACATCAAAGATGTTTCCAAACTCCCATTTAAAAAAATGCTAAGGTTTTAACGCAAACTGTCAAGCGGAAACGGAAGTAATATGTCAGTTTTTCTAGGAGTGTGTAAAATTTTTTAAGGGGCATTTTGGCATGGTTATTTGATATCCTTAGTAAAAATATAATTTTTTTATTATTTTGTTAAGCTTAGAAAGAAGGCGTTTACCCAAAATATAATCCATCACAACGGCAAATGTGTATTAGGAAGTGAAAATAATAAAAGGTAGAAAATACACACATTTGCTTGAAACTTACCATATAAATTAATATAACGACTTATTCGTGTGATTTTTTCTATTTTTAATTGTACAGTCCGTAAAATAAAATTGAAATTATTAAGGGTTCTGATGACAAGGATGGCGGTTCCTTTACTGTTGTGCTGATAAATTAATCACTTTTTATATGAGAATAAATGAGAAATTATTTTATTTACGTGTATGTAATGACAACTGGGTGTAAATTTTGGTAAATAATTACGTTTTGTGAATATTTGAGAGCCTTATAATAATAGTGTTTAAGAAAAGGATGATGTTTACTTTTAAAGAATCGATCTCTTTACGAGACTTAAATGCAGAAGGATGAAGTTTGACGCCTTCACAATTTAAAATTTTCCGCAATTATAAAATCACAAATGTTTATATTAGTTTTTGCATAATTTTAGTTTAATTTATTACAAAATTAATGCATAATCACGTTTGTTAATTTAATTATTAATGGCAAAAAATTATATGAATTGTAAATGAATTTCCCACATAATTGTTTAATTTGTCCTGATATATTAAATGCAGCTGGTATTTTAATAAAACACTGCAATAAAAAATATAAATTTAATACACACGTCTTTTCAAAAGCTAAATTTAATGTTAGAAATATGTTTTACGTTTTGGTGAGTTAGGTAAGCCTTCCTCTTGATAAATTTTGCAACAACTAAGAATATAAACAATTTGTTAATATTTATTTCCAATATCTTAATGCTTGGAAACTAGAAAAAGAATAAATTTGGTTTCCTCAAAGTTTATTAATCCTGGAAAATCCTGGTGATGGATGACTGCAATTTATAGTAATAGAAATTTTAAAAGACTTCAATTTGGAATTGCGACAAATTGTACGCTATATTTCGCTATATTTGGGATTATCATTAGGTAGTAAAGATTTCATTTGGTCTTTTATTAAATGGAAGGTACTTTTGCATCTTTTCTTCGAAAAAGATCTTTTCGTTATAACAAAATACATACTTCCAGTGAAATTGTATTAAAAATGTCAATTTTCATAGAAATCAAGGGCCACATTTTGTAAAACGAAAAGGAAAGTCTTTTCAATTGTTTGTATTGATGGGCAAAAATAAATCTATGTATTTTATTGCTGTTTGCGATACAAATTAATGAAAGTAATTTTCATTTAATTAAAATACTATGCACAAAATTAATATTATTTTTGAAACAGATTCATTAAAATTAATATTAAATTTCTTCTCTGCATGATTAAATGCGTTTGAATGATTTTCACACATGATGATTGAATTTTATTTGATACTTGGTTAGTGCAAATGAAATGCAGATAGTCCTGAATAAATAGCAAAAAAATATCATATCTTTGAAAATTATTAGGAATATTCCACCTTATCGTGTTTGGCGATTTTCGACTGCAAATTCGACAGCTTGTAATAGACTAAAGATACCAAGCAACATTTTTCTTTAATATAGTACAAACTGTCGAATTTGCAGTCGAAAATCGCCAAACACGATAAGGGACATTGTCCCATATGGTGTGTATTACGAAATTACGAGTGTAGCTGCAGCCATAATCATTTTTAGTATTTAATTAATAGAATATACCAAATAATTTCAAAAAGTATTGTATGAAAATTTTGTTTTGTTTTATTTTATCAACAACATCATCGTCACACAAAGGGAGATTAATTATATAAAGGTTTTAAGAAAAATGAAATAGAATAAACATTGTTTGGTCTGTTATTTAAACAAAAGTTTTAAAAGTCTACTATGGCTTAAGATTCTTGTAACTTATAAGTCATAAATATTTTTTTTCTTGAAATTCTCCTATTTTTTGGAAGTTCTTATATTTACAAACCTTCGAGGTCTATTAATTAGTTGGCTAGAGCCAAGCCAAGCTAAGCCCAGGAGCAATCAACCACATTTTGTTGCAAATAAATAATTGACAGATAGATTAAAACTAAAATTAAAACAATATAAAAATTAAAAAAAGTTAATAATAATTCTACTAAGATTTGTAAAAACAATATATTCTATTACAATAAATTAATCATACGCCGTGGATTTTAAAATGTTTGTTGTTTCACTTGTTATCGTAAAGTGCACACAAAAACTGATTTTTGCTCATCTCTTTTAATTCACATAAATAATTGAAACGCAAAGTGTTAACAACACTCAACTTCATAAAACGTTAATAGAAATACACTTTATGCAATTAAAAAAACACACTTCAGTAGCACGAATATTCAATAGCAATTTTAAAATAGTACTGTGAGAGCTTAATTATAACAGCATCCTAAACCTACGCAACACATTCTGAATTCCAAATATTTGTCTGGACGTGTGAATGTCCATAAATATTGTATATTAAAATAAAAATACTCAACATTTATCATAAATTTTTAATGCTTTTGTATGTGATTTTTCCGCTTTATTAAACAAACACTATAGTGGAACACAGCAGTATTTAGCGAAAAATTCTATTTCTTCTAATTCATCATCGCCAATATAAACCCGAAAAAAGTCATTTACATGTCATATATTTTGAAAAAAAAAAACAAAAAACAAAATCAGTAAATAAATAAATAATAATGCCTAAATAAATAAATATAAAACAACAGCGGGTGTTATCACTCAAAACAGTAACAAAACCCCATGAATATTTAAACAGAAATGCTTTTAGCGTATGTGTATGTTCATAAAGGGTTTTTCAAAATGTATGTGTCGATGTTCATACATATGTATGTGACTGGCGAAGCAAGCGAAGGTTGAAATACATGAGATGGAAAATCGTTCAGAAGCTCGCTACATCTTTGTGTTGTAACTTTAAAAAATAATCGCAATGCTAATTTTGCATTTATTCTTGCGATGCACATTTGATATAATAAAATTTTTATTATGTAAACATTTATTTTACACTTCTAATATACTAACGCACGATTTTATACTAATGCATTAGAACTGAAATGTTTGATATAATTTTTCCACCAATACTATGACAAACTATATTTTTGTTGCACCCACATACATATGTATATCTGTTGCAAAGTAATTGAATTTCTATTTGCTCTTGAAAGTGAATAAATAGAAGAATGATAGATCTAAACATATCTTCGTATTTATTGTAATGATTTTTCATAGTACGAATAAACATCAATTATGTTGGAAATCATTTAAATACGAGTGAGTACCTCTCACGGACATAATGAAAAATGCTTCTATACGAATTTGAATGTTTCAAATCACTATTGCAACCTAGAATATAACTAAAGCCAGTTGCTTTCCACTAGCATAAACCTGCTTCTGCAATGCAAATATAGATCATTAAATCGATCGGTTAACATTTAGAGATGACTCATTCCTTCCGGAATTTCCTGGTTCAAACCATCTTCAAGTCTTTAGAAGAAAAAAAAAACGTAAACCACAAATATAAAAATTTACAGGGAAATTAATTTTATTACCTGTATTAATACTGAGTTGTAGCACTACTGTTGATGCTGATCAAAATGGTTATAAAATTTTGAGATTTATTTTTTCCAACTATAAATTATGAATTTTAATGAATAAGTGTATGTATAAGCATTGTATTATTTAATCGAGAAGTTTCTAAAATAAACTCAAAAAGAAAATTTTTCGGTACTGGAGACTAAAATTTATAGTGCTTTAACCCAGGTTCTGAAGCAATGTCCTTACTAAGGAAATTGATGATGTTATTTATGTTTGTGAAGATTCCGTTAGATCTTCCAAATATTCAAGGTTATTTTTAAATAAAAACTATTTTAAGTATGAGCCATGTGGCATTATATTCATTATTTAAATAAATGATAATGAATTTTTCCGCTGCAATATGATACACTATGGGACATGTGATGAATATAATATTAAATTTATAAATAGAACTAAATGGGTTCATATACTAATACGGATTTCTAAGAAAAGCTTTATAATGTTATTTTTATTATATTTGCTATTATCATTGCATTGGAAATATAAAAGAATTTATATTAAAAATATGGCATTGTAACAAATATTTACTTTCATTAATATAAATATGTGTTTACTTGCAATTTATAGAAATATTTTTCACATTTAAGTGAAAAATATAGGAAAACCCAGTTTTTATATTTTAGTCAGCCAATAAGTGTGTGATCAAAATATAAGATTTAAGAAGTGCAGGTATTTTATTAAAAGGAGTCTATTACAGAGAATGTAATGAAATAATATTAACTAAACTCTATAATCAAATCCAGGATAAATTAAAACCAAATTGTGATCACTGGAGATATATAAGATAGAAGCTTGTAAGGTTTAAAAATTTTTAAAACAGCTAAAGTCCTTATAAAAAATATTTTAAACATAAAGCATCGCACTCAATATTTTAATGCAAATATTGTCCGCTCATTGCCGCATTATTATATATACGAATATTATTTACGATTAGCTTCAAGATATAGATCAGCAAACAAAATCGTAAGGTATATGCCATCGCCATCTGCCAACATATTAATTGGATATAAAATTTGTTTAAAAGAACTATATATGTAAAGTCTGCAGTGAGTCATTAATGAAATTTTAATCGGGGCAATTATCAGCAACACTCATGGTGGAATATTGTGGAACCAACTACTCATGGAATACATGAAAGACCTAGTATATGCTGATGAAGTTGTCTTAATATCTAAACATCAATCTGATGTTCAATGTAAAATAAACGACATCGATACTATAACGAGTAAATAGGGCCTTAGGATCAATGCCGACAAATCCAAATCTGGTATGTCTAGAGCAACGAATCTGTCACAGACTTCACCTACTTAGGCAGACAAATTACACCAGTTGGAGGTACCCCAAAATGAAAATACATCTCTGCAAAAACAACATCTTCTCTGTGTTGCTTTATGGATGCGAAACTTGGCTCACGTTTGTTGAAATCAACAACAAACTGCAAACCTTGGTCAACAGATTCCAACTGGGTATCAAATGCGTAGTTATATCGTAGAGGCAATATATTAAGTTTATGAAAGGATATTGAGATGGATTAGACATGTGCTACGCAATCCAGCCAATGATTTATGTAGAGAAGCCTGCGATTGGAATCCTCTAGTAACTCGACCACGAATTATTGAAGTAGAGATAAGCCTACATCCAGATAATTTTTCAAGGAAAAGAATAAAACTCTTAAGTTCAAATAGAAATGATTGGAATAATTTTTTATTGGCACTATGCGCCCACGATTTGACGTAAAAGCAATAAATAATAATAATAATAAAGGAGTATAAAAATAGTATAAGTTAAGTGTTTCAGGGTCTCTGAGCTTGTACACAACAAGTTTAATGATATACCATCTGAAATCACTAAATAATTTAATTTGTTATTTATTATATATATTTAAATATTGCGCATACAAATTATATTATAACGTGGGCTTAACGAACATAGTAACATAGACCTTCATTCTTAGGCTTAGGTAGTCTTACCTTCTAGCCTTCAGTGGCACTCATAAATAAATTAAACATTTTGGGATTTACAACTGTGGAGCCAAAAGCGCTGTTTTATATCGTCTTAAATGGTGCTTAAAATGACACTTCTACTTCACAAGTAAAAATTACCATGAAATTGATTAAATTAGTCAGCCTGCCGCTTCAAGCTAATAAATATTCTTGTGATGAATAATTATAAATCTACTCACCTGCAGGATCTTTTTCATATAAATCTCAATATTTGTCCATTCCAATTTATGTTGCACGACAACAGCTTAAAAGTGTGAAAAGATACCCAAGATATTATAAGAGTGGAGTCAAACAAAAGGCACAAAATAGAAACTGATAAAAAAAATTTCGATAAAGTAAGAAAAACCTTTAAGAGATAATATTTTTCTTATTTTTTATTTTCTTCACACTTGCTTTCAAATACTCAAAGAGTCCTTGAATTATGATTTCAGTTAACGCAGACACGCATTTGCCTCGGCCATCTAGTTTAAGCGAATCGCTTGTTTTTTTGCTTTTCATTTCATTTTGTATTCTATTTTAATAACAATTTCCAAAGAAAATTTGTCTTTTAAGCAAACAAATCGAAAGTAACAAAAAAGTAAATGGCTTGTAGTCTAATGTTTTTCACAGTTTGTTATTTTAATTGCAACACTGCCTTTTTTTCTTCTTTTCTATTGCACTTTGCTTCAAGTTGTAGAAACATTCACAAAAGCACAAGAAAAAAGGAAGGAAAAAACAAAAATAGGCCAATAATTAAAAGCGAACAAAATTTTGTTTCAATTTTTTTTTTTGCTGAATGGCTGCAAAATATTTTTATTTTTATGCTCATTCAACAAACACAGCTTAGTAGCAGTATATAGATAAAGACGAGCTGAATTGGTTTCAACTTTGTCCTCTCTGTGAATCCTTAGATATAGTTTTTGCTTCCTTTTCCGTTCTTTTTTTTCGCAGAAAGAAGGTACTTTCGCTGATCCTTGGTATCTTACGTTTATTTATTTATGTTATTTATTTAAATTTTATAAATACATTTATAAACTGTATTATAACTTTTGCTTGACAAACATATTAATAAGGAGTTTCATTCGTTTGTAGTCAATCTGACAAGAGTCCTAGGTGGGAAATGAATCCAAAACCCCTACACTGATTGGCTACTACAGTACCCACTAGGCTACTAAGGCACCCAGCTGACATTGATGACACAAATTTTCTAATCTGGGAGAAGAAATGACACATCTTTTCCCAATTTTATTTCGAAATTAATTGTATTTTGGAAAAATAAGTGTTGAAAAGATGTTATTTTCTAACCAAATCAACAACATGGACTTCGGAGTGGCAGATATACTAATACTAATCTAACAGTTTTCTTTCCGGATTGTTGGCATACTCGCCTTGAGATGGGATTTTAAATGAGCACTATTTATACCGTTTTTTTCCAGAACGTTTGACAAAATATCTTATGGAAGTTTGGGTATACAATGTAATCTGTTTGGTGTCATAATGTTGCATATTGATTTTGACAGACTTGGCAGTTGGGAAGATGACAAGTATTTCAAAATCAATTTGCATATAAAATCTCGCATGCTCATTCAATAGTCATATTATATTTAATCTTTTGTAATGAAGTTTTACAATGAAGTTAGTGAACTGGGTAAAGTTATAATTCCAGCCACACTTTGGAAGGTTAATTCCAAAACTTTATTTTATTCGTTCGCTTATAAGAAGGAACAACTCGGATTTTAGTGATTCGTATACACTTCAAAGCTTATATACATCGTTTGTGAGTTCCGATTGAAGATAATATTGTAAAAATTCTACTTCAAGAGTACAATAAAAATTTATTGAATTTTTCTTACCGCGCTTGAACTTTGTTCACCCGCATCTGCCATAGAAATCGCGATATTGGCATTTAGGATTGTAAATTTTTGAAGAGTCCTACAAAGTACGCTCCTCGATATAAATGCTGTTGACTGAAGTGGTTAACGCGTTGACTATAAAACAAATTCTGATTTAGAACTCGGGTTCGATCTTCGCTCACGACAAGACGTCAACTCCATGAATTTTTCTAACTTACATTAGTGTGGCATTGTGTTAGTTGTTGCATAGCACACTAGTCGCTGAACAGTACCGGCAAAGATTTATACTATTTTATACTAATATATATCACAGTACCCTCCTTTGTCGGTAAAGTTAGCAGAATATTCGGAGTAAAACCATTAATAAAATGGCTACAAATACATACATATATCTTAGCAATACGTCTACTTAACGCCAGAGACGCTGCAACTCTGCTACAATTTAATAAAACAAATTTAGTTGCAAGTAAGTTATTCACCATTTTTAAGACATTTTTAAACTTTTTTTCGTTGAAAACATCTTATTCGAGCTTATATTTGACAGATCTTCATCCTACGATACGTAGAACAATAATTTATTTTTCTCAAAATCGTACGATTTGAAATCACGTGATTCAAAGAACAGATCTGATTTTTGGGTAAAATTGTATTAAAAAAATTGTTTTATGAAAATGCTAAAGTAATCACATTCCTGCATATAACTTTTTACCTCTAATCCTTTTGCACTGAGCGATTTTGCTAAGCGACCAATTAAATGTCGACATTTGAATCAACAAACAAATTTAAGAAGTTCATTTATGAAAATCATAACAATCTTATTTTCCAGTAAAGAAAAGCAATACAATAAAAATAACTATAACCCACTGTACCACTGTACTAATAAGAGCCACACTTTGCATCAGTACTTTAGTGAGTAGAGAACGAATCAAGACAGAAGTCTTTTATTTAATAATGAAGTTGCTTCAGAATTTTGCAACTTTGATTTGAAAAATTTTTCTTTTTTTAAACGTAAAATGCTGCTCATATTTGATTTCAAAATGGAAAATTATCAATTTAATGTTGAGTGGTCTTAGATATAAAATTGAACATTGTTGAATAAACCAATTTAAAGCTTGGCTGTATTTGACAGCTTTTTTTTCTACTCCTAGTTCTCTATTTGTTTACGGTGCTCACGGTGCAAATTTTTGATCTTCAGTGGATTTTTCTCTGAGTGTAGATTTTTTTCTACAAAAGAAATAATGTTGATTCGAATGACTAAAGTTTGTTGAAATATGATAAATATTCAAATTACTCCATTTATTTTGTATAAACTAATGAACTAATTCTCCTAACACTTTTCGCTTTACACCCACTATAGAGATCGCATGTCAAATTACAATTTATTTTGCATTTCTCTCTGGACGTGTTTAAATTAACACAAACAAGTTAATTATTTAATAAAAAGACACTAGCGAAAAATAAATATGCATGGAATAAAACTATAATAATGGATAACAACTATCCTGATACGCATACAATAAAGAAAATTAATGTGTCAACGCCTCTTTTGACATTTGTATTGGCTTAAGCTGCCGTCCTGTTGGCCCATCACTTAATTATATGTGACAGGATGTGAAAATATAAATTATATATTAATTAATATTAATTACCATATTTAATGATCTCTTTATAGCGACAAAAAAACGGGGCACAAAATAATTTTTTCCTTGTATTTCCACGAATAATTTTCAATTAATTAAAAGTGAATGGAGAAAATAAGTTTTACGCAGAAAACAACTCAAATGGTTTTTGATTGTTAAATCGCGTGATGATGTGAAATATTTTAATGTCTGTAAATAAAAACAACCCAAAATAAGGAAGAAAATATTGGCCCAAGCCACATTGTAAACCAATTTGTATTTTAATTTTAGCAGGCTTTAAGCATTTAATTTTAACGTTGAACACCAATTCAGTATCTTTTATTTTTTTTTATTTGTCTTGTTGGTGGAGTGGTGTTACCTTTTTGTTCATGAAAATGTGACTCCTGTTGAAACATAGAAAAACCAACACACCTGTAATGAAATAAGAAAATATAAAAGTTTAATTAGTAATTAAAATTTATTTTATATTATCTATTAAAGCTTGAAGTTAATTTTTTTTTACCAACGTAATGAGACCAAAAATGAGGGATAGGAAAGAGAAATGAAAGAAATGTAAGAAATGGAAGAAATGATTAATTTGCATAAGATTTCTGAAACCACTAAAACGTAATTGAAGAAAAGTTATATTTAAAGTTAAAATTATATTACTAGAAATAAAGTTTTTCTTTTAATTTTTATTTACTTGTTACATTCACTCTTATTTAGCTCTTGTGGATATAACAAATTAAAAAAAATAATACTTCCAGTCCTGCAAGATTTAAAAAAATAATTAATTTCTTAGAATTGTTGGGTATTAAAGTTTCCTATGATTGAGTCATAAGAAGCATTAAAAAATAAATTAAGAGAAATTTGCCAAGTATGAATGCTATAATTCTTATTGTGATATTTTTTTGTCTTTTAGTTCATCTTTTATGAAACGAAATCTCTTTTGTAAATGAAATAAATTATATATTATAACTGATCCGTCAAAATTGAGCTGTATGTGTGTGATTCTCTTTAAAAAAAAATTTAAACAGGGTTTGTTGATCTTTTGGCATTTCTTTAGGTTTATTCTCCGTGCTTGCAGCACAATGACGTTTATATATCGAACATCGTTAAGCCACTCATTGGGGGCACGTTTTTTCGGCAAGGAGGAGAGAATGTTACTAGTATTATGAATGCGAAAGCTTATGTGTTTGAATATTTGTTTTCGGGGAGGAGGAGAGAATATTACTAGTATTATGGATTTAAAAGCTTATGTATTTGAATATTTGGTATTGTATCACATCAAAGAGTCTAAACGCATTTGAATGAAATCTGATGCACGGAAAGCTTAGTGACTGGATTAGTATATATTAAACCTTTCGTCATGCCAAAGTACTTGGTATGATCATTTATATATCAATAATATATTTTTATAACTATATACTTGATACTCAATAAAGCATAAGTGGTCTAACCGACTTGAGAGAAACTCGACAAACGGCTAATTCAGGACATAATATTGATTTTCACCAAAGCGATATGTTGCATTATTTTGATATAATTGCTTTTCATTTATTTATTTTTTTAACGCGACTTCTCATCTAAAGAAAATGTAAAATGACGCCCTTATAAATCTGATTAACATAAATGTTTCATAGTATTGGTTGCTTTATTTGTTAAAAAAGAACATAAGCTTAGCATTATTAACCTGCATAAAGTAGCAAAGTTTCAGCTTTTTTAAGTATTTATATGTATATATATTTTTTATTATTATACCCAGTTTGTCGTCCGATACAAATGGATATTTTTTATGAAGGATAACAATGTATCGGCTGCTTATCTAATCCAATCACAAAATATTAACTGAAGTGTTATCGACTTGTAGTTGCATATTTTTTTAGCATATTTTGGTGGTAAATGCCTATTTTTGCATATTTTGGCAATAAAGGCATATTTTCAGAGTTTCTTGCATATTGTATACGTTTTAATTTTTATTTAAAAAAAAATAATAAAAAAGACTCTATAAAAAGGCCTTCCGAGTTGACTATTTGAGGAGATATTGAATGTCATGACATACAGTGTCATGCAAGTTAACAACTACATGGCGTTTCAATATTTGTTAACCAAAGTTAATGCGGTAAGCAAGTTGCATGAACTTGCTTATCGCAAGTACATGCACTGCATGTACCTCTATTTAGAGAAAAGGCATTAGATATTGAAATCGGTTATATATCGTCCAATATAACAGCAAAACTTTTAATGAGCCATTGTAAATGCTCAAAATATATACCTTTTTATGGTCAAATTATATTTTTCTAAGTAAAACCGTTGCGCTACTGCTGGAATTGAATGCTCTACAAATATAAATAAGTTCGATTGGGGAAACTATTAGGAAATATTTACAATCGTTTTTATGGTAAATAAGATTTCAAATTAAATATGATCCCTTTTCCCAATATCTTGATGTGTGATTTTGTGTTATTGTTTTCTTTTTATATAAATCTCTTGAACCTTTTACACTTTTTTCTTCACCTTTCTTCGTTCACGACAAGGGTGAAAGTAAAGGTTCAGTTGGAAAAAATTTATATAAAAATTTAATAATGTAATAATGAGACACTTGAAACAAGTTCAAATAGCTTTGACAACCATCTTTCCTGATGGGAATATCTGAATTCAAGTGCGCTTTTATAACTTCCGCAGAAGCTGATCAGAGTTTCTCTATGTACAACAGTGTCCTGCCCCTAACAGAGTTAGGTTTTCTTTTGAATTAAATAAAAAATAAACAAAAGCTTTAATAATGGTCTTTATTTTCTTTTGAGAAATTTCCTAATATTTTGTCTAATACAGTCTTATTACTTAAGACTTATATGTTTTTCTCTGGGCGTATTTTGGTTTTTTTAGGGACATTTCTTAAGCGCTTAAAATTTATTGTTAAGCGCAGAGGTATTCGATTTCTGCTTATTATAGCCTTTTTAAATATCGATGAACACGAAAAAGATTGGAAAGCCACTATTCACTCCTAATTCAATAACAATTTTTATAACTATAGCCTCGCCTTTGGCCGCCAAAATAAAAAATAAAATTAAAATTAAAACCATAGTTCCAAGTCCCGAGTTTAAATTTTCATATTTCAAAAAATATATAAAACCTTTACAAATAAAAATTAAAACAAATTTGAGCCATTTAGAACTCAAATCAAGCAGAAAAGTGGAAAAAACTACACAAAAGTGCCACAAATTTTACATTACTAAGTCGGCTTAAATCCTTTTTCCGTTTTGTATGGTAAAATGGGGAGTCTGAGAATCATAAATAAAGTGATTTCTTTGACTGATACTGAACACAAAGAACAACATTTGTTTTTTCTAAAAGAAGCAAATGTGTAAATAAAAGAGAATAATAATAAATTAAAATAAGATGAATTCAGCGTTCATTCGTGGTGTTTTGTTTTAAGTTTTTGGCATTTCTTAACTTATTGTATGTTGTTCTTTTGTCTTCTTCAACCTTTTCGTTTTCTTAATAATATTTAACTTAAGACTTTATCTCCATGACAGTTGTATGAAAAGATTTTCCTTTATGGCATCACGTGAAGGGGTTTGTTTAAAATTTCATTGTATTGTTAGGGAAAATATTATTTTAATGATATAATGGTATCATTCTGTCAGGGACTAAAGCCATAGCATCTTAAATGAAAGTTGAATGACAAAAAGGATTCATTTTTTTTTAATATAATAAACAAATATTTAAGTTTTAAAGCTACAGAATTTGACACGTCAAGACCAGTCAAAACAAAGATAAACAAAACAAATGCTTTTGGACATTTTGTAAAAAGAAACGTTGAAAATTTTAAAATTTTATACCATCATTATATATATGAAATAGTTCAAGGCATTTTAAAGGCCAAAATATAATGTGGCAGTTATTGAATTTCAGGATATAAACGGGATAATATTCAAGGGTAATTTTTTGATGTTTCACAGAGTCAACGATTGCAGTTAGCATAATGACATTTTCGTTTCTAAAAAAGACTACTGCATTTTGTAGATTAATTAATTGAAAAATATCTATTTATTGGTTTAATCTAAAAAAATTACTCTCTTTCTTGAATACTTGTGCAGTTTTAAGTTATTAAAAACTTTTAATTTCTTTCTTTGAAAGGCTAAAAGTGGTTACACCCTTTCCCTTAAACGAAAGGATTCTGTTATCGGACAGCTATCGCATCTTGCAGAGCTTAAAGAAGAGACCTGCTAAGTAAGTTATATTGGTGAGACCAATAACTTGACAAGAAATTTATGTGAGATGTCTTTATGGATTATTTTCCAATATTGTTTGCTATAACCAACATAGCTTTTGAAACAATATTCAAGAAAAATGAAAGATTTGTTATTAAAAAGAAAATAAAAAAATTAAACAAAAACATTGAAAAGGAAATTGAAAAACAACTACATACAGCAGAAAGTTAAAAAAAAAATTAGAAAAAATATATAAAATATAAAAAAATGAAAATATCACGTAGTCGCAACTTGATTTACTGGAAATAAGAGAAAACTTACAAAAGGATCAAATGGAAAATATAGTAAGAACTCAAATCAATAACCAAAAACTAACACGCAAACAAATGTCTTTTATCAAAACTTTTACAAAATGAGCCATAAAAAACTAGAAATATTGCAAAAAACAGGATAGAACTTCTGGTCAAAAAACCAAATGAATTCTTATATTCGTTCAAACATAATGAAACATACACGTACACATATACAGTAACATTTGCAGGAAATAAAGAAAAAATGGTCCATAAATTAATTGGCGATAAAACCAAAAACAAAGCATAAGTCTATCCAAAATGTGTCTAAATAGTTGCTTCGTTGCATAAAAAAAGATAAAAAGTTCCGCAAGAGTATCAAAAACTGAAGGGAGCTGAAGATGGTTTTCTAATACACATTGAAAAAAAATTGTTATGGGAGGAAACAGCTCTAAAATAGGCTTTTTGGGGCTATTGGCATATTTATGTATGATCTAGTGGAACTTTATACCAGGGAAAGGTAATGCGCTGATAACTCGTGGAGTGATCACTGCACAGGCCACCTTTTCATTATGTAGAATAAAATGCTGATGTCTTGACTTCTAACTACTCTATTCAAAAGTGTTACATTCCTTTATCTTCTCTGCCTACAAAAATCAGAAATTATTGGATGAATAGATAATCGTAAATCATCTTTTACACGTACAGTAATTTATCATTTTCTCTACTGGTTTTTTTTAAATATATTTTAATTTATTAAAATTTTTCCTAGTGAAGGAATATATTAAAAATGATAGCAATAAGATAAATTTTTGTAATTTTCACCAGTCTTTAATTCACATTTATAAGAATTCATAATCTTTTCTCTACTATTTGCAACACAGCGCTTGCGAAAAGAGTGTTAGTTTTAGGGTGAGGAGCTTTTATAAGAAATAATAAATTTTAAGGAATTTTCATTTCACAATGGAAAAATTCTCACAGCTGAATTAACCGTTTGTAGAAGAAAAATATCCTTTACCCCTCCTGACTGCTACATAAATTATTTTAATATTAAGAAATTTATCATATGACTTAAAACCTGCCAACGATGCCAAGCAATTTTTGAAAGAAATACTTTACCAAACACTTAAAGAGCTGCTCCAAATATTAACGTTTCAAAATTCATATAATCAGATCTTTCCCTTTCTGTTAAAAGCATATCCTTGACAGTAGGTTAGCGAATTTCAATTACATGATACATGAATGGCTTCATAAGTCCGTGGCTTTTTGAATGAAAAAACTTTTTTTTAAGAAAAGTAACATTCAGGAATTAATGCATATTAATTACTTAAGGTGTTGCTCACTCACCATTAAGTCCGAGGAATAAAGCGGATGAAGTAGCAATTTTATATCCTAATTCATTGAATTTAGCCATAACGTTGTCCTGGTTGAAAATAACTTCTTTTATTGGCCAAATTAAATCGACCTAATAATTTGGCTTACCCTTTCGAAAGTAGTTAGTTTGGATTATACCACGTGCAGGACTTTATCGGCTAAAAAACCCACCATGTCCTTCTTTGGCGCCGATTCAGCCCCAAAAAAACCCACTGCTTTAACTAACGTTTGCTGCCTGGTATATTGTGGTGGGGTAACGTTTCGTTCTCGGTAAAAAAATGGCACTAAATAGCAACCGAATAACGCCAAATACTCCTGGAAGTGGTTACAGGATTGCATTCCTGGCAGATTGGGAGAAAACCTTGTTTGCGAAAAGGTTTTTCATAGCCAAGTCATCATTTAAAATTGGGACCTTTGAGCCCTTTTTATATTTCTATGGCTTCCACCATCTGAACATTTTTTCAATAGTTTCGAGTTTAGAGGCGTTAGCAGTATGTCCAGAACGTTCGGCACCATCCAAGGTTGTACGGCCAAAACGAAATTTAGTAAAACTTTTTTTATCATTTAAATAGATTGCACGAAATTCAAAAAGTCAATGAATTATAGAACCACTTTCGTATTATATAAAATACTTGTCATATACCAGTCCTAACTGATTCCATAACAGATCGAATGCTAGACCACTATCATATACGGGGTAATCATTCCATTACCTTATTGACTTTTGCTTGTAGTATCAGAAGTAACAGCTCGTATTTTTCCTTCAAATGATCTAAAATTAAAACAGGAAGTTTTACTAACATTCACGGTTTCTTGAAGTTCTGTATTAATTACAATATCTAGACTAATTACGACATCCATAATGACATCCATTTTGGTAGAATCGTTATTACGAAAGTGTTACAATTTTCCATCCCCGCGAAAAATTCCAAATGTTGAGAAAAAAAAAACAAAACAAAAAGAAAAACTGCTAATGAGTCAAAAATGATTCTAATAACATAAAAAAGAACAGCCTTGTATATCCTGCCCACTTCCATAAATTTTTCCTGTAAGCGATTCTAGTTTAGTGTTAGAGACATCATATAATTCGCTAACGATTATCTCGATCTGTAAAAGTGATGATCTCAGCAATGCTACTTAAATAAAACTGTATGTGATTGAACTGCCTCCTGATATCCGCAACCCAATTATTTTTATTTATAGTATTTTTTTTACAAGGAAGTTAAAGGACTTTCTATGTAGACTTGGAATTATTAACCAAATAACAAAAACAAGACAACACGGCTTCTATGAACCGTTAGCATTAATCTGCCCCTACAAAAAACCCCTATAGGCATTTATATGCTTAAATATACTACATACACATACACTACATATGAATAGTTTTTTGTAACTTTTATTGTCATATTTATGGCACTAAAGAGCCTTAAATATTTTATGAAGACTTGAAACTATTATTTTTTCCATATATTTCATTTATTTGTTGTTGTTGTTGTTGTTGTTGTTTTGGTTTAAAAATAGAGAAAATAAAAAACAGAACTATAAAAATAGTTATGACCGTTTGTACAGGCGTTTGGGTCTATTTTATTAGGGTTTTAGTTTTTCGCTTCACTGCACTCTTTCGCACTTCAGCCCACTTAGTATTTAGCAATGGGCAATTTGTACATTTCCTGCTAGTTTATAATACTCTCTACTGCTCAAAGGCATACTATGCGGGTTTGGTCATGATTTACTTACTAAAACCGGAACGAGAACATAAACACATCGATATTGATTTTTATTTTATGGCTGCATATGTATTGTTGTTTGTCAAAAAAGTTGGTAAAACGTAAACTACACCCGCTGCTAAAGAAGCACTCAAATAAACCATTAACTGCAGGAAAAAAAGCAAGAAGATATAATGGTCATCAGCTGAATTTCATTGATTGCTTAAAAGATTTTATGTAAATCTTTCCATCACTGACCCGTAAAATTAGGATTTTTTTAAAAGAAAGTTTGAAGAGCCTGTTTAGAATTTTAAATAGCATTTCAAGCTTAATATATATCACAAAGAATATATACTTTAAGCTAATAATAATTGAAACGAAATATTCAATGAAATATTGAGCAAAGATTGGTTTTATCCATTAAACTTTTAACAATAAAAACAAATTCTGTAACCAGTAAACTTCCACCGTTAAGCCCACTAAACAAAAATGTATTCAAAAACCGAATTGAGAAGAAATTATTGCGTGAAACTATTCATAATAAATGAGACCTTCAAAGGTGATAGCAGGTCAAAGTTTAAAAAATTTGGTCCTGTCAACAAATGGAAGGAAAAATTGGAAACTTAAACCGTTTTCCATATACCCTTTTGGGACTAGATATCTTGTATTAAAAAGAAAAGCTCAACTGTATTTTTTCTTTATAGCAACAACTAAGAAATAAATTGTTTGCTTAAGCATTTCCAAAATAAAAAGGAAAACAGCAACAATGACCATTAAAATAGCTTTAACCAATACCTGAAATATCACTCATTTTATCTAAAAAAAAGAGTTGATTTAAAGTTTATACAGTAAAACCGTACAGAAGGAAAGAACTGTGAGAGAGAGAGCAATATTTATGGGGGGGAAATACAGAAATTAAAAAAAAATCCATTTGATACGAGTCCCTTAGTACAAAATGATCTTGATTTGCTTACAACTTTTTTTGTTTGTTTAAATTATTAAATTTTATTAAGATTATCTGACATTTTAATACATCACCAAAAATATAAGAGGAAATAAAAATTATGGTTTCGAAATACCTGATAATCACTTTCTTAACAAATTTAGGGAATCCAAAGTTATTCAGTGGAATAATCTGACTGTGAAACAACAAAAAACTAAAGTAAAAAAGTTCAAGAGCTAAAGGAATTTATAATATTCCTTTTTAGCATTTTGATTCTTGCAGAAAACGTAAAGTACTAAAAATCCACTCGTAGGGTTTAAATTAGAGAAATAATGTGCTGAGATTTACCCTGCAGCCACATGATCAAGTTTTGCTTTTAAGTTTTTCACACATACTGCCTGTCAAAATTCATTTGAGTTGATAGTTGTGACGTAGGCTGCATGCAACTTGAAAGCAATTTTACTTCACTATTCCATCATTTCGCCGATATGATGAAAGATTCATATTCCACAGAAATGCATGTCTTCTGTACTGCTCTATAACTTACCACACATCATTATACTTAGTATTTTTTTGTGCAAACATATTTCACTATATGATTTTATTTAAAATCAAATATTAAAAAAATAAACCATAAACGTATACCGGCAAAATATATGTAGAAAGAAATGCGTGAAATACTTCAAAAGAATTGCCGTCAGCTGTTTTATTGAACGTACATAAATGGCATCTTTCAACCTGAAAGATAAATTGAAAGCAAGTTGTTTTAAATGTTTAAAAATGTCATTGTATTCGTGAAAAAGTGTGATTGTATTGAAACTTGAAAGGCAAATCTTGATCGTCTGACCATCCCCAAGTTAGAAAAATTAATAATTAAAATGGTTTTCATATGGAAATAAAGTGCTTCTAAATGCAATAGAAAGATTATTTTATCCAACACATATAGAGAATAAATTATTCCCTTTACTAATTATTTTTACATTTTTTTTCATAGTCATTTGAAGCACTATTTTTTAACTTTTTAATTTTCGAATAAAAAACGATATTTATCGTAATCTGCCTATTTCTAATAATAACATTAGTTGAGTTACATGGCATTTAGTCATTAACTAAAGCATAAAAAGTGATTTCCTTGCACCAGCATTTAAATGTACATGCCACACTTCCACGATGAGATATATGAGGCGTATACGCTATATACAACTAATATTAAATTATATTATATTATATTATAATGATTATAGCGTATACGTGGTGATGTCTCTATAATCTAGAAAAAAAATTAAAATACTGTATCCGATATAACGCTAATCACTAAAAATTTCCATTATAAAATTACATTTAACGTGTCAAATATGGGAAAAAAGAAATAGAGCATTTTTTAAAAACTATAAGCAAAATCTAACGTCCTTACGGAATGTCTTTCCTTTGACCTTTTATTTGATTAAACATAATAATAAATTATCCTCATCCGCCTATACTTAAAAGGATTTAATAAACATCAAACAGCTGGTCGTTTTCTTGAGCTGGTTAATTAACAATTATTTGTCTTTAAAATTAGCTGCTGCCTAATATTGAAAATTCATTATTCTGGGATATGCTCCCCAATTAATTGTTAAAACAATTAGAGTTTTGAAAAAAATTTTTTTGTTTGTTGTGGCTTTAGCTGCTCATATGCCGACATTTCATTGGTTGGTTAGTGACCAATAAAATGTCGGCATATGAACAGCTAAAGCCACAACAAACAAAAGATTAGCTGCTCCTTTAATTAATAATATTTCAATTGAACTATTAAGTTAACGAGTGTATATTTAAACTTATTGGCCTTGCTCTCTCCGCCAATGTGGCTTTAGTTTCATTTTTTATATGTTGCAGTGGAGTGAGAGGAAAATATAAGTTGATTTAGCAAATTATATATTTTTATTCTCGCAAATGATATATTTTATAATGGTGAACATAGACTCAATGACGCAAATTCATACTGACATTTTTAATTTAATTTGAATTTAGGTACCAACTTTGAGTTCATTGCTATTTATAGTGTATTTTTAACTATTGTTAACACATTAAATTCACTTTTCTCCTCAAATCAAGCAATAGTCTGCTATCAATGTCTGTCAAACACATACTAAACGATTGATTTATTGGCCGGCCCTCGTACATATTTGATTGGCAATACAATTGTGCTTACAAAACGCTTTGTTTATAAAGATATTCAAGAACGATTGTAATTTCAACTAAGAAGCAAATATGTAAAAAATTATTTACATATTTTATTTTGAAGTGAAATACAATATTTAAAAAAAAAATTATGGACTTCTGTCGTGACAGTAAAGTTCATTGATATTTCTGTGAAATAAAAAAGAGAAACGTGTAAGAATAATCCACAAAATACATTCTTTACGAATGAAAAGAGTTGTTTAAATATGAAAATTTTACATTTGTTTATAAACTTGATGGTGTATTTTGATTATATTGTAGAATTTAGTCACTTTTGCACTACGTAAAAGAAATAATAAATCCTCGCTAAGAGCTGAGTGGCCTAAAGTTGCAACCTTAATCCCTATGTACCACAATAACAAGGATGTCAGAGGTTAAAAATGATATTTAAAAATTATCAACTTAAATGATCATTTTAAAATTTTTATAAAATCAATTTTTGTGAATAAAATTTTACTCAACAATATTTAATACAGCTGTTAAAGTTTAAATGAATGAGATCACAAGACAACGTGATTCTTAGAAAAATTTTCAAAAATTAATGGGATGATATTTAAATATAATATATAATAAATTACATAGACATTTTTGTAAGCCTTAAAGCTTGCTGATGGCTACGATTGTATTAAGCTCACAAAGCGCATCAAAGAGGCTGGATTATTGATTTATATTATAGAAAGGACATTAATATATATATATAATGTTTACAATGATTCAAACGTAGTTTTTATTAGTGATACCAAAAAACATGAAGCGTCCCCCGAAGTAGGTATCCGAGTACTTAGTAACTGGTTGGCAATATATTTACATTAAGATATGTAAAGGAGCTGCTCTCCTCCATAGAAAGAAATTTCTACATTAATGTACAATTTATATATTTGGTTTTTAATGATTTATTATTAAGAGTTGGAAAAAGAAATCTGTTAAATTTTACTAAATTATTACAACTTTGCTTAAGCAACATAAACAGATTATAAACAACCTTTTTATATTTTTTGTTCAAATACTATTTAGGATCTCGTCAGTTGCTAAATATTAAATATTTAAAATAATAACATATTGCTAGAAAATATTTGTAAAATTCATTTTGATAACAAACAAAGTGGATATTTTGCTTAACATTTTCGATATAAAATACGTAAAACAAAATTTACAATGTTTTTCACTACAATAATGATGCATTGAGATCCCTTTCATCCTTTATTTAATAAATATGAGAAAATTACGTTGTCAAAAAGATTTGTTAGAGATGTTTGAAATTCCACAAAATCTCTTTTGAAACATTTTTCTTAACAATCTTAGAAAAACTTTATTCAAATGTATTTAAATACTTGTACACACACGTATACATACAATCACATTCTTGCACGTATTATTAATACAGAAATTTAAATATGGGAAGTAATCGTTCTCATGAAATTAGTTCCGGGATTTTATGTATGTCTGAGTTAAGAAAAAATATATACATACATGCAAACAAAAAGAAATTTTTTATTGTGGCTGAACTTGAAAGTTTAGAAAGAGACGTTTCATATGGTCAACAAAATAAGCTTAATAACATTTTTTTTTATGAAGCTTTCATGCAGTCAGGATGACAACTTTTTCGCTACACGGAAAAAACTAAATTACATTTTCAGTAACCAAATTGGTGGAATCAGTAAATTATTTGTAGCAATACGGATCTCTCAAGAATTTCATAGATTCAGACAAAAATTTAACCGAAGAAAATAATTTTTTTATATTGAAAGTGGTTCAATAGACTTTTTGAATTTTCCTCCTCTGCGTCACTTAATTTGTATTTGACAGCCACTAATTGCAGACCACCACGTCTGGATGAGAATCATGCAACAGTTAATTGTGCAGCCAAAATTACGAATATTAGTTTTATTTGCAAAATTTTTCCAAATTGTTTCCCTTCGTTACTTTTAATTTCAGCTTTCATTTAAAAACTTACACTTATACCTCTTTTACAGGACTTAACCATTTTTAGTAAGTAAGTAAGTAAGTAGTGAAATGGGGTTTGGCCCAGGATAGCCTTTTGCACTGCGACCATTGCTGATCTATTGTGCTTCCCCTGCGTATATGCATGTAGAGTCCTGTGTCTCCTGTGGCACAATTCCCCACAATTTGTTATCAAGTGTTCCATCGACTCCTCATCTTCACCGCAAAATCTGCAGATGTCCGTGTCAGATAAGCCCATTCTGTATAGGTGGGCTTTGCAGGTGTAATGGCCTGTGAGCGCCCCTACCAGCGTCCGTAGGCTTTTCCTGTCCAGTCTTAGAGCCAGATCCGCCCTCCCAGCGTATAAGCGTAGGAATTTCTTGGAGTGACATAATCCATTGATGTCATTCCAATGTTGTGCAATCCTGGACGATGTTCATTTCGAAATCTCCCCTTTAAGGAGACTTTTGTTGAAACCAAAAGAAGGGGTGGGTCCAATGAAGTTCCCCTCAGCCCCTCTTCTCGCACAGATGTCCGCCATCTCATTCCCGGCATGCCCCTGATGCCCTGGTACCCATATCAGAGTAATCTGATTATGAGTCGCCAGGTCATTGAGCCTGTTTTGACATTCCAGTAATAATCTGGACATGTACGTACAGCCTCTCAAGGCCTTAAGAACCGATTGGCTGTCCGATAATATCTTAACCCGTATTCCCCTGTGTCCTCTATCGGATAGGATATCCACAGTTTCCAGTATCGCGTAAAGTTCCGCTTGGAAAATTGTCGTATCCTTGCTCAATGTTATAGACCTGTGTGCTCTAGGCCCCACTATTCCCGCCCCAACTCCTTGGAGCGTTTTTGAGCCGTCCGTGTATCACATTTGCGATCCATCTCTTAGCCGTCCTGGGTTTGCGCACTATTCTTCTCTTGTGGGGAACAGGACCCTGTATTTCCTGTCGAAACAGTATACCGGGTCCATATGGTCGCCCGCCTGAGACATATCAAGTATGTCCCCGATTCCCCTGAGGATAGCCAGATGATCAGTTAGGTTGCCCGCCCTAAGGTTCTCTTTTCCGTAGATAGAGATTGCCCTTATAGCTGCCTCCTCTTGTATAGCTAGATGGAGCGGTGCGAGGTTCAGAAGAGCTTCCATACCCAACGTTGGCGTTGTTTTCATGGCCCCTGTGACGCATAGGCATGCAAGTCTTTGTAACCTGCACAGTCTCGATATAGTTGTCCGTTGCTCAGTCTTCCTCCACCATACCAGAGCCCCGTACAGTAGGGTTTCTCTCACCATCTGGATATATATCCAGAAGGTCATTTTGGGGCTCAGACCCCAGGATCTACCAAGTAGTTGCCTCGCTGTCCAAAGGCTCCTCGTGGCCTTTCCCAGTACTGACTCGAGGTGCGATTCCCAAGTGAGTTTCATATCCAAGACGAGACCCAGATATTTTACCCTCTCCTTGGGAACTATCTCGATGCCACCCATCCAGAGACTGGGTAAATTAATCACCCTTTTCCTGGTAAATGGTACAATGATCGTCTTCGCTGGGTTAACAGATAGCCCTTCCGAAGTGCACCATTCATGCATCTTGTCTAGGGCGTCTTGCATTTGGTCCGTAATCGTCCCTGCATGGTTCCCCCATTTTTAGGTTAAAAAATTTTAAAAATATATATTATAAAACTTACCAAAATTATGGTTATATATGCATATATACCGACCAAAAACCATAACTATGAAAACATTGGGGACAACGCATACTAACGATCTTTATATTTTCGAAAATATTCCTTAAATATTGTTGTGCCATACAAACGAACCTATGGACAAATAAATCATGGTGATAACAATTTATCAATGCAAAAAGAGTGAAGTTGGTTGTGCATTAGTATTAGTGTTGGTAGTTTCAGTGGTAAATGGTTTTTAAGAACTATAGCGTAAGGACTAAGAGGAAGTGGTCTTTTTGATACAAAAAAAGTCTTGGAAAAATACAATAATTTATAAGACAACAATATGAAATAAACTAACGAAAGGTCAAATAACAAGTACAAAAAAACAAATGTAATATTAACAAAACAATACCAATATTTTATACTACTAATACAGGAATTATAAATATATATAAAAGTTTTAAAGCGATATATCGTCAGCTTAAATTCAAAAGTCCTTAAGTACATTGTTAGTTTCTTACAGAAAAAATACATATAAAAAGCTTAACATTATTTTATTATTGATGTTATTTTATTTTTCTTAATGAAGTCCTTATTTTTAATTTATTTCAGTAGTTGCATTTTGGTTAATAACATCAATCGATATAAAAGCCGATTATTTTTCTAATTTCAGTCTTTTGGATCTTTAACAATTTATCACATATTTGAGTCGGCAGTATGGTTTTAATCCTTAACCGATTTCATAACTGACAGCGATTAGTGTAGTTGGGCGTCTTATAATAAATGTTGAAGCAACGTTTTTAGGCGGTTATAATTTATAAAATTTTCCATAAATTTTCACAAACAAATATTTGAATAATGAATAATTCCAAGAACTGTGCTGTTAGTTGGACACAAAGCTCGTGGTGCTTGACATATCCCCATTATTTGGTGATATATCCAGTTACAGATTTATCGAACTCTGTAACTCATTAAGGGAAATTTGAAGCCAAATATGAGGGTAATTTTTGAATAATATCTCAAAATTGGACATGAAGATTCCACTATTTATGCTCCCGATTCAGCGCCACTTTTCTGATGTCATATCAAAATATTAATGGCATAAAATTATCTCTCCAATAATGTCAGTCTCATTGATATTAAAAATATTAATCTAAAATTTTCAACCTATTAAAAACCGCTTTCTATTAGAAACAGTATAGTTCGGTTATAGTGTTCAAGGTCTATAGCAAATTATCCTGTATAACAAATACGTTTTCCGGTCCCAACAGTTTTGAACAACGAACTTCGCTTATATCAAACTTTCGCTCATAAGAACATGTTTCAAAAGTTTTATGTTTACAACGAACAAAACGATATCGCAAACTGTTTTTCAGTAATTTTCTTACCCGTTAGAATAATTACGTGCCAACACTTGACAAAATTATAACAAAAATAAAATAAATTAAATTTGTCAACAATTAGAAAGATATATGTACATACATGAACCTTAAGCAAGTAGAAAAAAAATTATTTATATTAATGTCGAATGCTTAATATTGAAATTTGTCGGGATTGTACCCGTTAACTATTTTAAGTTTTCAAATTTGTTTGTTGGGGCTTTAACTTTTTATACGGCGACACTTCATCGCTAGAGAACTTTAAGCGGTTCAAAAACATTCAAACTCATATATTTATGCCAAACCACCCAAACACAATATGAGAATTCTCTTTCGTATATGAATATTACAAAAAAAAAATCATAATAGGCTTAGAAAAATAAAATAGACTCATGTTGAGTATAAATTGTTTGTTTATAGGCATTCTAAGCCTTTTGTGATTATTATTATTTTTTTTGTAATATTCATATTTATATTCGATAGAGAGTTCTAATATCGTTTTTGTTGATTTTGGCATAAATATATGAACTTGAATGTTTTTAAACCGCTTAAAGTTCTCTAGCGAACAAAAATATTTCATATATTAATGTTGTTGTTGTTGTTGTTACTTTTATTTTAATGTACTCCAGCTAAAACGAACTACGTCTATAAGGAACTAAATTTTTCGGTACGATTTAGTTCATTATAACTGAAGTCCACTTAATGTGGACACATAAATTTTCAAATCCCCTTTGATGTATAGACATATTCAGAAGATTAACGAATATGGAACATAAATTTTCGAATGCATTGTTACAGGGAAAAATATTTGCCTCGTCGTCCTTTAAGACAGAATGACGAAAATTGCATTTAATTGGACATATAAGTTCTATTAGCTTGTGTACACGGAGAAAAAAAGTAATTATAGATTCAAGTTTCTTCCTACGAAAAGCTTAAAATCAATCCTGGCATTTTTAAATCAAGTACGAAGTCTTAAAAATTTTATATGTACAAGGTTATCCATTTTAGGCTATGATTTCGATTACATTTTTATTTCACTATATTGTTTAGACCTGTCAATTAAATAAGAAGTATAAACTCCTTTAAATGACCGCCAAGATTGGTTAAAGGAGTGGATCCTTTTGAGGTAGTTTTTGTCTATATTTTCGCACATTTGCGGCGGTAATTCTGCGATAACTTGACGAATACTGGCTTTTAAATCCTTTTACATTAGAAAATTTTTCACGTAGATGAAAAATCGTGAAATTAGGCGTTCTGGAAATTTCTCATGCAATAAAGCCAAAGTCGGTCGTGTTTTGTGGCTCATGGTATCGTCTTGTTCATAGTCTTTAATTGTAGGCCAAAAAAAGTCAGCCAAAATGTTCTGAATTGACGGTAATGGTTCTTCCAGCGTCGCTTTCGAACAAATGCGGCCCAATGATACCTCCAGAATTAATGCTCAGCAAATAGTCACCTCTTCCGGATGCAATGGCTGCAGAAAATTTTGTTCGAAAAATCAGCAAGAAAGCCTGTTGCTGTAGCGCCCAATCACCATGGCTACAGCATTGTTAATGGGCAACCGGATTTAGTTGTTGCGCAAAGATAAAGGTGCAAATCTAAATGCTACATACACCATAATGATATGGACCCATACACCATAATGATATGGATATGCCATGGAATCGCCAAATTTAGACTATTCTTCACACTTTTACCAACAGAAGCGAGATTTTTAGCAGTACACACATTATAACACAGGCCTGATAACATCTGTAACACTTACATTCTCTTTTATAATCTTGCCGAATCCTTGCACAGTAGATCGATCATGACGACCAGAATCACCCTGTAATGCTCGAAAATTCGCTACATTTGAACCACCATTTATGTCCTAAGTTTTAGCTATTTTTACGATCCACATTTGACAATCGTTTTGCTAAATAAATAACATTTTGAAAGACAGGTATTTAACAGCAAACAGACCGACGTTTTTAAAACCGCTAAATGGATAACCCGATATTTAATTGTACCATTGATGTTAAAAACTAATATTGTGACTGAGGTAGTAAACTCCTTTGGAGGGAGGCCCGAGTCGAGACAAATATAAATGAAAGAAATAATATAGTTTAACTACTAAAAATTTGCTAAATTAAGTCAGTTCCAGGACTGAAATAGAAACATTTATTCCACGTGGTATTGATTGGCCATCTCTTTTTTAAATCAAGTCCATATTCCTTGAACTTAATTTTCTGTTGTTGTTGCAATCAGCAAGGACAAGCTTTCGCTACTTGATTTAAGGAAATCCATCCTTGGACACCTCTTTGACTTGATTTAAGTACGAATGACTTGTTTTTTGTTCTCAGTGTACTAATATATAAGTATGTTTATGTAAACATACATATGTGTATGATAATGTTCATGTCCTTGCTGATTGCCGTACATAATCGTACGTACGTGTGTATATGTAAATCACAAAAATGGGCTAATATTTTCCAAGTTTATTAAAAAGCAAACAATTTATTACTTCATTCTTTTACAAAATAGGAAATTTTATGGTTTTTGTAACAACTGTGTGTGTGTGTGTATGTATGATATAATTGTGTTAAATAATTTATAGCTTCAACTCAAGTACTCAAAAGGAGCAAGCGTATACGATAAAAACAACAAACTCTTAACATATTTACACAATTTGAATAAATATTTACAAACATTCTTTGCGACGATTTGTGGTCAAAGGAAATTTTTCGAAATTATAAAGAACCACAAATTATATTTAAGTTTGTTAATAGTAGAAAATTGTAAGCACTATTTATGCCTTAATTTTCATTTTCAGGACAAATTTCAAATTCTGTAGAAAATTTCTAGAATCATAGATTAGAAAAAGGCAGCTAAAGTACATTTTGCACTGCGTCTTCGAAAAGACTTACGAGGGTGAGTTAAAAACACTTAATGTCATTATTGCTCAACTTTACTTTATTTAAAATTAAACGAATATCTTTATTTTCCATCAACTATTTCTTGAAATTTTTAAACAAAAGCCTTAGCCTAAAACCAACATCAGCGAATAAAGTGGTAGTACTTTAATTTTAGTATTTTTCTTTTAGAACTTTGCATATATTGTTTCCTTTTTATCGAAAAACAAAATTTTTTACGCTATTTTACATAATTCTGAAATAACGCAATTTACAAATTTTAAAATTAAAATATTTCTACATGAATTTTCTTAGTTCCAACAGGAGAGTTACAAACAAAGAATTTTTATTATAATTTTCATAGTGCAATTTTAAGACTGATGTAGTTTACTATTGTGTTAAAAAGTTACTGTTTTATATAGACTATTTTTGACACCTGGGGGATTCAAACGGTGTGCTATTAAGTCATATTGTCATAATGTCTTAATATTTTAGTATGGTTAAAAAAAAAAATTGTTTTTGTGCTGCAAACAAAAAAGTCATAAAATAACAAGACTTTTTGAGGTATGTTTTTTCATAAAATAATGGAAAAAATCTGAGCCAAAAATTAAACGTGTGCGCACAAATCCAACTAAAAAATGGAATCTGCTGGAAGAAAAGTCGCTAATAGAGACTTTGGAACCACAAGGTGGACACTTATGCAGCTTGAGAGCAAACTAGTAACATTTATTAAAAACCGTTCCTCAGTTTGTTCTTTCTCGTCTTCATCACCTACAAGGAGATAAATTAAAATTTAAAAGGATACATATTTTTCATACCTGCTCCATTCGTTATGAAGCCCAACATGTAATTTTCACACAAACTGTGTATTGTTTTAATTTTTTCGCTTGTTTTTGGCATTCTGAAACAAAATTTTTAGAAATGTTTTATGTTCATATCAGCTGACCGAAATCTGAAATAGCATACTAAGTTATGACGGGTTCTTCATAGCAGTCATATATTTTCGTGCTATTATTTTATGACATATGACTTTATGACTACCGTTTGAATCCCCCAACTATTTGTCCTGTAAGATTTTCTAAGGAATATAGAAATATATACCGTGTAACAAACTATTGGGTGTAGGTCCATCTTTTTGAATAAAGGTAACTTCAAGCTCTAAGCCAACTGATCATTAGGGCATATACAATTTTCTTAAAAGCCAATAAGCTCTAATTTTATTAAACACTCGAATTCAAATGATAATGATAAGCTTCTTAGAAATATTGCAAAGATATGATGAGGTGCGCGGGACCGTTTTTGTTGATGGACTTTTGAATACCAGAAACTATGCTTATGGTGGTCATTATATTATGCTTTTCTACTCTATAACTTGGATATCTGCTTATGAGTTTCTGAAGTGATCTACATTAAGGACATTTGATCCTCCCTTAATAATATCAAGTATTCTAAAGCCGTCAATAGAAAAGTTCATTATTCGTCTTTTACTTGGAATATCGCTACTCAATGCGCCACACAAAGCAGTCTTAGTTTAAAGTTTTTATTAAAATCTTGATTTGAAATCTCTTGCAATTCACTGTATTGTATATCGTATTTTATTGTGAAAAATCAATAAAATCTAATTTCCAATTGAAACTACCAGCAATCGAAAAGTCATGAAAGGTGACAAATGATAAACCCTCTCTCTAATTATTTAAAAAAAAACTGAAAACAACAAAATAATACAAAAAAGTTTCAGACGAAAATCAAAATAAAATAAAAAAACCGACAATTAAGGACACCGACAACACATGCGATAAAATGAAATAAATTTATAAAATAATTACATGCACATGTTGCCAGTACCACGCTTTTTCCGACACAATTTTACTCTATTATCGGTTTTTTATTTATCTACTTTTTTTGTTTAAAATAAAATTAAAAAAAGAAAAATTTTATTAACAAGAAAAAATCGTTAGTTGCTGCTTACTTTAGGCCACTGATAAAAATAGTACATTAAGTGTATACTAAAAATTTTAGCCAAAACACTCAAGCACACCGCTAAAATTTATGATTATTGGTCATACCTTTTGTGTAGATTATATATATATATATATATATATTTACATATATAGTATATATATATATATATATATATATATATATATATATATATATATTTGTTCTATTTTATTATGGCCAAGCTCTGAGGATAATTGTAAGCATAGAAGGAGGTTTATGTTCAATTTAACATTTCCTTGTAAAAGTAAATACGAGTATAGACCACAATGTACGAGCAAAATACTTTCTCAATAGACTAGAAGCACATAAACAACTACTTCCTAAACATGTACATGTACATGCTAACAAATGTACATTCTAACTACTTTATCTATTTTTAATATTCTAATATTTTATCATGTTGTGTTTGGGGAATTTAAAAATTTCGAAAGTAATTTAAAATAATGCATTCGTGAATTTAGGGTGTTGAGGTCGTAGGAATTCCCAAAATACAATGTATTTAAAAAAAGGAATTTTTGTTAGTTGAAATTTCGTTATTTTACTAAGTACAGTGTAGTTAAGTTATAACGAACTAAATGGAAACCGGTAATTTAGTTTGATATTTATTCTAAACAGAGCAAGGACTTATATTTCTTTTCAAATTAAAAAATGGAATCAGCATTGAAATTATGACCTTTTAATTACAATTACGAATAATAATTAATTACATTACTTTTGGAAAAAGAATTGTACTGTTTACATATGAATGTTAGCATTTTATGTTTTCTTATTGCTTATGGTTACAGACAATAGGAAATAGTAGTCAGAATTATAAATTCTTTAATTTAGTTCCTAAAGGCGGCAGAAGTCCCCAAATACAATGAATTTAAAGAAAGTAATGGCATAGTGAAATTTTCGTGAATTTTATGAAGCAGCGTTAAATGGACCAGACAATTCAGTTCATTATAAACGAAGTTTATTCTAATTGAAATAATTACTTGTTTTTATTTTCCAATAAAAAAGGTAAACAATATTGAAATCATGGGTGTCAGCTAAATTACTTTTCAAAAAGAAACGTAATTATTATATATTAAGAATTATTAGGAATTTGTGATTTATAACTGATTGCGATTACAGATAATAAAAAAATAATTGGAATTACTTGTGATTACTATAAAATTATTAAAAAATTAATGTATTAAAAATATTATTGATATTATTATTTTTAATTTTGTTTGGTTTGTTTTAAGGTAGTTTGTATTAAATATCGTTATAAAAATTGTAATTGTCCATAATAAATTCAACCAGTATTTGATATTAGATATATTAAGTGGCACGTCAGTTACAAAAATGTTTTTCTTACCAATATAAAGTATGTATGTACTAAAACAAGGTGGGGCAAAAGTAATGTTATAATTTAAACTGGCTGCCCTTTTATTATGAAAAAAAGTAACTCTGTTTTCATAAAATGCTTATTCTTATGCTTTGTATCAGTCTGTGGCTTATTGACAACTAATCCTCCATATATTCATTTCACAAGTGGAAAATACGAAAATTTTAGCCAATTCAAATTATTACATTATTATTCGCCATTCTGTATGGCCATGAAAAATCTTAAATTTTGCGATCGGTTATTTTCTGGAAATGGAATTCTCCCAGGAGCAAAGAAATACATGGATTAATGGTGGTTGTGGTCTATTTGTCAACTTTATTTTTAAATTCTTTCAACTTTATTCTTAAATTCCTAAAAATTAAAAATATGTATTTTTAAATAAATAATTTTGATTGCTTAAATACTCGTATTTAGCTTATAAATAATTTTCATAAGCACATACGGGAAAAATTCAAAATTATGATAGATTCTTTGTGAACACACATTTCATAATTTTGAACATATAATTTTGATTTAGTTGAGTATAAAGAACAACAGTAGCAGTTTAACTAAACATTTTTCCAAGCCCAAAGTCTTATTTAATGGTTTAAGAATTTTATTTGTCAAAAAAAAGCCGATACATCGATACTCATTGAGTATCATCTTCAGGATGAAGTCATTTGCAAATAAAATTGTTTAACCAATAAACAAGACCTTGAGCTTAAATAATATTTTAATTAAAATTGTTCTAAAAAGATTAAAATATATAGAAAAATATAGATATTTTTAAGACATTTTCTCAATCGAAAATATGAACATATTTTAAAAGCGAAATATATTTGTAGGAAAATTTAAATACAAGAACAATTGTAAAAAGTTTATAGTAAATGAATAAAAATCATAAAATTAGTCGTACTATTTTTTTTAATTATGTTATGGTAGTCCCGATTACTTTTGTACTATTTGTAAATATAATCAATTAGTAATCATGGGAAAATAATCGTAATTTAATCAATTACTTCACGTGTGAAACAGAATTATTCTTATTACTAACCTTTACAAGTAAAAATAATCATTACTAAAACACTATAATTGAATTTATATTTTTTTAATTTAGTTTTTTGATATTTAATATTGAAATTTATTAATCGGAATATTCTCTCCAACTAATTGTTAAAACAATTAGAGTTTTTGTAAAATTCATTGTTTGTTCTATATGCCGACATTTCATTGGTCGCTAAACCACACTGTCAGTAAATTTTTTCCAACTGCTTAAACTTCACTGACGATTTGCTTTAGCGACCAATGAAATGTCGGCATATGAAGACCTAAAGCCACAACAGACAATTCGTTTTGCAAAAACTCTAATTAATTGTTCGATATGTGTATAAGGCATGATTTTCGTTAAATTTTTTATTGTTTTTTTGAAAATAATTATTTCAAAGACCCAGAAAATTATAAGTATAAAATTTAAAAAAAATTATTTGTAAAAATGTACAAGCATTTTTTGTATTAACGAAGTACTTTGTAAGCGAAATTTCGCTATAACAGTAATTCGTTACCACCATAATAAAATGTATGAAATATTTGTACAAAATTGTTGGGACGTAAGAATTTTTTTGTTATGGGCAATAATTCGTTACAAGTGATGTATGTTGTATATAACATTCTGCATACTAAGCAATTTTTTTTTTTTGTATATAGTAGATATTTACATGGCAATTTAAAATAAATTTTTATATCTGAACCCATCTGCAGATAGATGCCAAAACATTATTGTACTTCTAAGAGATTTCATTCTTTTATCTAAGTGTGATCTCTATTGCATGTACAAGTTTTTTATTAAAGTGTGAGACTGCCATTACAAGTTGTAATGTTGAAGATAAACGCACACATATATAAATACATACATATATATCTTTTTGCAGCAGTTGTTGTAAAACCTTTATGAGACGGGGTAGTACAAGTATTGATAGTTGTAATTGTTTACATTTTTATTTTCGTTTGTGTTTTAATACCAAACAATTGTGGCTGATATTGGCTACCAAATGTTCCATCTTCTACTTTTTAACAAAAAAATTATTGTTGGACTTTTAAGATAGAAGAGCACAGCATAAAGAGGTCATGGTTGACAACTCATCAAGGCGGTTGAGTATGATTTGGTGAATTTTTTTTTAAATGCTAGTGAAATGGTAAAAAATAGCCAAGTGTTGAAATGTTTGGACCATTCGTCTAGAAAATTTCCAAATAATTAAGAAAAAAATTTATTTTTTTTTGTCTATAAAACACTTTCTATAGAAAATACTTTTTTTTTATCACTAATGATATTTCGCTGATTTTGGTGATATCGGCAAAGTTTTTTTTTAATATCAATAAAAATAATGAAGTGTGGAATCGATTCAATATCTTGAGATTTAAAGGCGTTTCTTTTTTCTTTTCTAAGTTGTTATTAGTTTTAACGCTTGCCCATATTGTTCCATTTAACGTTTAAAAAAGACTTTTGACTTTTTTTGTGATCCACTTTGATATTTCAACACGGTGACCTGGACACCGGCCAACTGTTCCACGGAATCTTATTGGGTATGAATCCCTCCCATCATCGTGTCCTTATGAACAAAACAACAACAAATTTCATTCTTGCAAATTTCATTCGGAGTACACGCGCATACCTACGAGAGAGAGAGAGAGAGAGAGAGAGATGTTTGTCACCCTCCTGTGTCCACTATTTTGTGGCGACCACTAATACTTTACCCTTCCTTTTTTTAAACTTATAGAGTTCTTTCACAAGCGATTGCTAGAAAGTGTATATCCTTTACTGAATCAAGTTTATCAAAGTCGAAAGGTTATTTTTGTTTGTTGGAAAGTAAAATAAATAACTCCACACGGGTATTCTGTTTTATTCCAACTACTGTTTCCCTTCAATAACACAGGCCAACACTCAATTTGCTTCTTTGAATTTATCAACTGATTCTAGTTAATTTTTGTGCGCTGAATTCAAATCTGTAATCAGTTTGTCTCCATTAGCTCTAGTTTTCATGATATATGTAGCTTTTTTATACCCTCCAATTATGACCGTCTGTATGTACATATGTATGTACTTATATTTGGTGATTGACGATTTCTGTAAATTGACATAAAAAGTTAATCCATAACAACATTTACATTTGTACTCTCTTAAAGCCAGATTTTAATTAATTCCTTAATTCCCAAATTTTTTTAAGTACATATTTAAAAAGTAAAACTTTTCCATAGGAATTAAAAAATAATAATAATAAGTAAAACTGTTTCATACCGATTTATTAAAAAAAAGAAAAATTCTCACAAACCATTAAAAATATAATATAAATATAATTCTAGTTACAGGATGTAAAGCTTCTTTTATGAGACATTCTGGAATGAACAGCGAGATTAGAGTCTCTTTGTAAATTCCAACAGTAGTCTGCCATCATATGTGTATCCCACCTTCCCTGGTACCGATTCTCCACAATTTTGATATCTTGGTGAAACATTTCTCCTTGTTCTTCGCTTAAATTATCCAAATTTTCGGGAAATCGGTCCAAGTGACTGTGCAAATAATGGATTTTAATACTAATGTTGCAACCAAGGTCTCTGAACTTATCCACCATATTCTCCACTAATTGAATATAATTTGGAGCTTTATTTCCCAAGAAATTTTTTATAACTTGCACGAATGATGCCCACGCATTTCGTTCAGTTTCGGTCATTGACTTATCAAAATCGTTGTCATTCATAAACTCCTGCTCTAATCTTATCTCCACATAGATTAGGCATTTTGCTGCAAATATATGCAAAACATTCCCCATCACGATTCAGAGCCTTAAAAAACTGCTTCATGAGTCCTAATTTGATGTGCAACGGTGGTAGAACGATCTTTTCACGTGGAACTAAAGCTTCATTTGTAATACTTTTATCGCCAACAATAATTTTTTCTCTCGTAGGCCAATTTTTTGCCGCCAATGTTGTTGCTTGGATCTGCTATCCCAGAGACACAAAAAGCAAGGGTACTTAGTATAACCACTCTATCGTCCAAAAAGAAAATTGACCATTTTAAGATCAACACAAATGATCCATTGGTGGTCTTGGTATTTTATCTCTTTCATCACTAATGCAATGTTGTTATATTCTTCTTTCATTGTTGTGGAGTGCGCAATTGGAATTGATGCATACACATTGCCATTGTGCAATAAGACGCACTGCAAACTTTTCTTGGAACTATCCACGAAGAGGCGCCAATCGCTAGGTAGATACTTGGATAGCCCCATTTCCTGCATAAGACCATTTACATTATTGCAAAACACCAGATTGTCTTCCTTATTAAAAAAGGTGTATTCTCCACAAATATAACAAAATGTATCAGCGTAATTTTTACACCGTCTTCTATTGGAAGCCAACACTTTTTTAATAAACTTTGCCAACTACAATAAACCACTTCTTACAAGCAACTAACTTTCGATATGCAATTGGAGTGCAAAAAGAAAAAAACGTTGTGCATATAAAATTGCCGTTAATCAGCTAGCAATTACACAAAAAATAACACTCTATCTCTATCAAACTGGAAAAAAAGTACACAGTAGGCTGCGTCAGAGACACGACCGCTAAATTTAAATGTAGAATACGGTGAAACGCAAGGTGAGGAAATAAAAGTCTTATAGGATAAAATTCAGTTACTCTTACGCTCAGTGTTCGCATAACGCTGTAAATGTAAATGTTGTTATGGATTAACTTTTTATGTCAATTTACAGAAATCGTCAATCACTAATATGTACATACATACAGACGGTCATAATTGGAGGTCATAAGTGGAGGGTATAAAAAAAGCTATATCATGAAAACTAGAGCTGATAGAGACAAACTGATTGCAGATTTGAATTCAGCGCACCCAAATTAACTAGAATCAGTTGATAAATTCAAAGAAGCAAAAAACTTTTTTAATTTTGTCGGGCTGTGTAATTGACTGAAATGAAAAAAAAAAAATTAAAAACAAATTTAATTAAAAACCTGCTTATTTTTTAAAATCAGTCTGTTTGAAATACACAAATAATTTATTGAAATACAAAGAATTAATATAAATTTTTAACGAAAATTGGATTGGCAACATTTTGAAAAAGGCTTGTTAGACATTCTACTTTGTACCATTCCTTTCTCATGAAAAGCCCAAGGGCTTATTTTGCAAGAACTTGTCAACACCAAGTATTTTGTTTTATAATCGGATGAGATATAAATTTATTAACATTATTTTTGTAAACGTTGCCTCTGTTACTCCCAAATTGACATTTTGTTAAATTTTAACAACATAATTAACAAATATCAAAAATTTTTGTTGCTAGATTATGCGATTAAATAAATTTTTATTTATTCCAAATACTTGTAACGTTTATTTCAAGCAATTTAGTAATTTGAAAGAAATAACTGAAGCATTATTAATTAGACGCATTCACTTGAAAACAGTTTAGGTATTTAGAGATCAAAGAAAGACACAATATTATTGCTAAATAAGAACAAAGTTATTTATAATTACATACAAATACATGTATACATATACGGTAAAACCCCGCTTAATGCAACTAATAGGAACTTGGACAGTTGCGAAAATCTATCCATAAATTGGTTTAGGTCAATTAAATGGGCGAAATATAGGAAAATTAACCAAGTCTCTCTTAATTATTTAACAGAATAACTTCTCTAAGAGATTTTCGATGATACTGTGATAAAACAATACACTGGATTTATGTTGAAACAATAATAAAAGAGGTGTAAAATATTTAATTTCCGGTGGAGATCATTGGTCATATTTCATAGAAGAAGGGGTGTTGGTAAATCGGAAGTTGTAGGAAGGAGGATCTACGAAATACTGAATTAAAATATAAAGTAGAACATCTGAAATAATTTCACAATTTTTTTAATGTTTTTTAAGTTTTCAAACGGAAGAAACGAGAGGTGAAACACTAGAAAGGTCCTTCCGAAGTTTTTTTTATTATAGTTTCTCAAGCTATAAAAACTTCTAAGCATATGAAGCCATATGAGGAAAAAATTCCCTCCTCCCCACCGATAAAAAAAAACCAAAATCATTTTTTTTTTCATAATTTCTAAGAAAAAAACTTTAAAGGCTTTTGACTACCAGACATCAGAAAACCCCACCAGAATTTATTTTTCGGCAGTAATCACTTTCTAAAAAAAAAACACAACTGCAAGATACATTGACAGTTAAGTAATAATTAAAAAAAAAACTTCAAATGTCCTCTCTCATACCAATATTTTCCTATATTTTTTTTTAATTTTTGAAAAAGGCATTACAAAGAATTCTTTTTACCCCTTTTGAGAAGATAAACAAAATCCTGTTCGTTGTACAATTTCTATATCAAACAAGCTGTAAAGTCCTGTGGCTATTAAACGTAATCCACACAACATCAGAAACATCCGATGCTTATTTTTGGCCTATTTCACGGATTTTTTTTTTTCAAAAAGAACTACAGTTCCATTTTTTTTTTTTTTTTTTTTTTTTTTTTTTTTTTGAAAAAACAACCAAACCCCCTCTCATAACAAGTCCAATAGCCAAAGGCCTTTACTTTTAGTCATTTGACATCAAGCTAGAATGTCAGAAATCCTACCTTCTGTTTATTTCTATTCTATTTCCCATTCAAGCAAGATTTTCACGCCTGTAAACATTGCAACTCAACCAAAAAATATCATCAGTCCTCTCCAATACTCATATTTCACTCGTGTGTTTTGAGTCTTAAAAAATGACCACAATCCGTCTTTTTGAAAAAGCAAAAAATCCTCTCATGTGTTTCATTTAAAGAAATAAGCTATAAAAACCTTTAGCTAGAAAGCATTAGAAATCCTTTACTCTTCTTTGGACCTGTCTGGAGCACCATTTATATACACTCCTCTTTTCTCCATAAAGGTCAATTATTCGCCCAAGAATATATCTGCCTTCTGTACTGTTAAAATTTGCTTGGGCCTTTTGTATGTGTAGAATAGTATTTTCTTCCTATATATATATATATATATATATATATATATATATATATATATATATATATATATATATATATATATATATATATATATATATATATCCACCATATGTAAGGACTGATTTCAAATTGAGGTATAGTTACATATAAAAGACAATTGTGGTCGTTAGATAAAGTATTTTATTGTGCTCCTACTTTTGAAGAACCATAACATTTTTTAAGTCCCTGTTGCTCTCCCCTCCCCATGGATGGTAACATTGAAATAATAAGTCTCATTCTGACACTTAATTTTTAAGATAAGGACAAGGATATATTGGAAGCAAAGTTGCTATAACTAGGTTTGTTTCTTAACGAAAAGTTACGCTGACAGAATACACAATGTGAGTTCCAAGAAAATGTGTTGGCCAAGTGTAGCGTTGAGCGAGGATTTACCGTATATTTAAGTAAGTGCCTATTCAGATTAGGGGCGTAACGAACGTTTGCTAATAATTTACATTAATTTAAATAAAAACACGTGTGTACGTATATGTGTAATATATGACAAACTTATTCTTAATATCCGCATTCGCTTTAGCAAAATTTAGTAAAAGCTTTAATAAAATTTTATTCCCTTTCTCCTGCGCATTTGCCGAACACACACGTCCCTAATGTATATCTCTGTATGTCAAATACCTCTAAACATTTTTCTTTAGAACTGAAGCACAATTTCAGAAATAGTCCTTTTCCACCTTTTGTTTCGTTTTATGTTTTTTATAAAAAAAAAAATACTTCAAATAATTGTATCCTTTCATTCATGCTTAATTTTACCACCAGCTCTGACATACAACCACTGCATGGTTATATTGTCATCATAGCGATGGTTTTAAATGACAACGTCATTATTTTGTCTGCTGGTATGTCACTTAAAGTATCGTGAGAAGGTCATCGTTTGTACTAATAAGGACAACTGATATACCAGGGTTCTGTCATCATTAAGTATTGTAAAAAAATGTAAACATTAGGCACAATATATTTGTTTCTTTTTTTTAAATATAATTGTAATGATGAAGAATTTTTATTAATAGTGAATTCACTGCCACTTTAACAGTGGGAAATAAGAAATATAACTTTTGGAAAATGATACGGAAAATTTTCTAGTATTTTATTTCTATTTTATTTAAGTACACACGGACTTCTCAAAAAAATATTTATGTAATTAATGTTTACTATTTTGTTGTTAATTTTTTAATGTTTAAAAATTATTCAGAATACTGTCCATTTTAATTCGATAAGAAATTTATAGCTTATTGCTGGCTAAGCTGTGTACGCTTGCATTTCACATCTTGTATGAAAACCCACAAATACTATACGAGAATTCCATAGAACTTAATCATACTTTTCTACTTGTAAATTACGAAACATATAAGTGCAATAGTTTTAGAAAATTTTTCTGCAAACATAACACAACAAACAATTATATAAGATTTGAGTCTTATTATTTTTGTTAACATCTTTAGGCAAGTGTTGTTCCAACTGCAATAAATACGTTGACAATTTTTCTGTAGCGCCTGGAAAACTTTGGAAGGTAAGCACCGGTGCTTTATGTTTATCTAACTCATTCAATTTGGCTTTTATTTGTCAATTCTTTGTCATCAATCTGAACAAAAATTAATGATTAAAGAATTTAGAATGACGTAAGACTTGAAACTTCAGCGTCTATTATAAATAACTATTATTTATTTTCAAATCCTTGCCGGCAAATATGTTGTAATAGTCAAAAGAAAAGAGTAAATAATTGCAAAAAATAATATAATAGACAATTGAAAACAATTATTGGTTAACATGTTTTTTAAGGTTTTTTTAATGTTCTTTGGGGAATAAGTTGCAACAGCTTTTTCTTATTGGATTCTACCATCAAAAGCAAGACTCGGCTTCACAAATAACACAAATAAATTAAATATTTTATATTTTAGTAAAGACGTTTGGTAGTAGTATCATTAAATAGTAATACAATGCTCTACTTTAAAAAAAAAACTTTTGTACCAAATAAAATTAAATGCTTTAATACCACATACACATTTTGTTATTTATTTATTATTTTTTTCAATGGACAAACGTATGTCAAAGTACCCAATATTTTTTAATGCAATCTTCGACGTTTACCTTAAGTCTTCGATTTATACGATTATTGTATTACGTATTCACCTCCTAACTTTTCTTTTAAATGTTAAACATAGATTATCATTTTAAGATGCGCTGGTCTTCCAACTCTTCGCGTCCCAAGTTCAATTTATTTCCTCTTGTATTTTTATTTTGAAATTTAAATTGTTCACTTCAACAAAACATTTATATAAGAAACCTGTGTGTGGTGCAGAATATCCAACAGAATAACTTTACAAATTGAAATACCAATAAAACTCTCACGTTGCATAGAATTTATTTCTTCTTTCAACTTTATTATGTTCACCCTGTAGTGACCATAATTACACACATATATTTCGTCGACATTAAAATTTATGAACATTGTTAAATTGCTTGTTGTCTTTCAATGATCAGCAATTTTAATGACTGCTATTTGAAATTCCAAACCATTTCCTATGCGTATGTTTTGTTCCAGTTTTTTTCCAGTTCTTTTTTTTTCTCTTAATTTTCTTTCATGTAAAGCCTGACAAGGCACACCTAACAAAAGGTAAATGAAACGAAAAAGGGATCCTTGCAAGCGCGCATACCAACACATAACAAATAACGTCAAGTCTTGCTTTTTCGAACACACATACCTCGTATATGTGAGTGTATTGGCAAGTAAATGAATAAAACAACAACAAGGCCGAGTGACTGACAATCCTTCGGCTGCCACTAACTTAAGCTGAATACTAATGTGTGTATGTCAGAATATAGAAATATGTTCAGTCTTTACATCAGCTACTTTCCTGCTCCTTTAGTTTATTCAACTTTATTTTTTAGGAAGGGACAATAAAATATTAACATCATTAGATATGCATGTATGTATGTGTAGGTAAACTACAGCCTTAAACTAGTTCGTACACACACACACACACACACACTATAACCTATTGAGTATGAGAATTATTTATGGCCATAGACGTCTCTTAATATTTTTTTATGGCTGATAGTAGGAAAAAGTCTAAAATCAATAACAACCTAAATATATTTTAGTCTTATGATTACCTTCTGACCCAGATCTTTGTAATAACTTTTGGTTAACAGAAGAAAATGTTAAGAGCATTTAAAAATTATAAGGCCCGGAATTTTCATGAAGTACGAGTGGTGGAAAACCTCTAAAATATATGAAATGTGTAAAATGACTCTTACACTCAGTATATCAGCATGAACTTCCATTTTTTTTTTTTCTAAAACTTAGAATTACTTAATTTGATGGGTTAAATAAGGAGAAGCAAATAAGGAGTTAAGGAGATATTTTTTTTTTTGCAAATATAAGATTTACTAAAAAATAAATCTTTATTTCTCAAACCTGCCTATTGATCTATTAGTCCCCTAAATCAATATTTTTAGGTCATTCTTGCAGAAGTTGTGCATATGGTTTTATACAAATTTCACAAATTATTTTATACTCATATAAAAATGAATGACATCAGCTTAAGAAAATATTTGCTGAGTTACATTAAATACATACATATGAAGGTACGTACATAATATTGAGTCCTTAGCAAATAAAAATAAAATAGACATTCCTACTCCTCCTGCAGATTTGCGCACCGCGGTGAATAAAAAGAAATAGACGTAATTTTATGTACAAAACAAATTAGAAACAGCGACAGCCAAGTGGTAAAGATTGTAATAGAAATTGCAGTTATTAACCAATTATACACAAGAACGATAAGTTTTAAATTCATAAATTTATGGAAGAATATAATAATAATACCAAAAAATAATTTCTAGTGTCAGTCACTAAATGAAAAAACTCTTTAAAATACAAGGTAAATCTCTCATCATCATATATAAAATCGAAAAGCTAAAAATTTTTGAAAATCTAAATAAATATGGAAACAAAAGTATCGCTCTTCACATTATCAGCGACATGACTTTAAAGTGCCTTTTATTCTGTAACCTCTGCCAATGTGACTTGATTTTGATGGCTTTAGACTTTTAAAAAGCAAAAACAAATTAAGGCTAAAATTTTAATCTGGATTTCAAAACTGTTTGTTTTCAAATTCTAGAGCTTCTTTCTTAAACCTTGACTTTAATTGCTGTAGTTGAGGAATATCTTTAGAACATCTAGAGATTGGGATGTACAATTTTTCCATGTTAGACTCACTTCTGTTATATTTAGTAGCTTCGATGACCTTTGGAATTGAACACCACTTGAAAGCTTAGATTTTCAACCCGCAAAATAGAATTTTATTTATATTTATGAGCAAAAAAAGTAATTTCTTTAAGATCTGTTTTCATTGGGTCTCTTTTCATATATTCGTATTGTAGTGTTATAAAAGTTTTCTGGCAAATATAGTTTCTTCTCATTTTATATGCTAAAAATTGTTTTAAACTAGACTTATAATGGTTCACACAATAACTTAAAAACTAACACGACTAAACTATTTTAGTTATTACTTTAATACTAAAACTTATTATCTATACATATTAATGCATTTGAAAATTACCAGGTTCATTAAATTTTTTTTATACTCCGTGACATCATCTAAACTGACAGCTCCAGGCTTTCGTTGTCTATAAATATTAATACCGATAATTAGTGATACGGATTGAAAGTAAATTTTTCAATATTTTTTATTTGATTTCCTCGCTTTTAATTTTATTTCTGTAGACTTAATTTTCAAACCCATGAGATCTTCAAAATCAATCAAAACCTTTCTGCTTTGTGAAAAGAGGGCTTTCGAAAAAATCTTGCAAATGCTAAGATAAGAATCAGAAAGTAGTGCAAATTTTAAACATTTCATATGATTTTAACGACCTTGAAGGCCGTTCTTTTTTACTCCTTTATTTTCGATTTGAAAGCTTTTTCTATTATATTGGCCAAAATAAAAATTTGCATAATTTTTTCGACAATATATTAAGTTTATTTTAAATAAGGATTAGTGGGGTACACTACGCATAATCCTTTCATCTGAAAGAGATATTAATTTGGCAGTAATTAGATTTTTTTTTTGCTTATGTAACAGTAATTTTTTAATTTGTTGAATGGAGAAATACAAAGATTTCATATATATTCTAAGCCCAAAATAATTTTTTATAAAAGATATTACTTTCAAATTGATTTCCACTGATCTGTGGAACTGATTCATATTTTTATTATAATTATTTTGCAACTTCTCTTAAAAAAATATACTATTGAATTTTTAGAAGCAATTGAAATGTAGTTCTATCAGAATGACTTCCATTATTTTCCAATAGGTAGTTTTGCACAAAACAACATTGAAAGTGCAAGCTGTTTTCCCAGATAATTTTTTTGAGTAGTAGAAAATAGCTTTTTATCTTTAGAACCATTATGAGAGGCTGACGGAAATAATTATTTTGTGTTTTAATTGATTTATTTCGATTTTACTTTAAATCTCTTTGTCCAGATAATAGAAGGCTCTTGTTCATAACTTTTTTTAATTAAAAAAGATTTAATCATGAACTAGTGTTCCATAAGTCACCATAAAATAAACTCAATTTCAATTCCAACCTACACTGCAGAATAAAACAACACTAATTTTGGAGAAGAGTACACAGCCTCTTTGGTATGCCCGAGTATTTTATGCTTAACGCTATGGTTGCATGCAAACTAATGCTACTTATGCAAATCATTTTGTGAAAAAGGATACGAAAATTTATTTCATTCACCCATATCATAAGAAATTCGTATGATGGTGGAAAAACCACATATTCCCATTAATCTGTCTGTAAATAAAACATTTTGTATATTTTTTAATGCTGTGCTTTAGGCTGTTACATCAATTCGGTAGATCTTTTAAATTTTCTTTAATGCCCATCCTGCGCACCTGAATGTTTTATGAACTACCAGATGTGCAATTCGTGTATTTTTTCAAATTTTTAAATAATAAACATATTAAAAACGTTCATAAAAGTTCCCTTTTTGTACAATTTCTACCATTTTTTGTTAGTAGAGTATAAAAATCTACTGTTGCCAAAGTTAGAATCTTTTTCTTTAGCTGAATAGAATAATTCGTTCTCTAGTAATACTGATATCTGCTTGCAATTGCCTTAAATTTTGACATTTCGGCATATTTCAAAAACTTAAATCCACCTAAACAAACCGATTACAAATTTGAACACAGTGCCATAAAATTTCCTAAGAAAAAAACTTTCAGTTGCTACAGTTCAAAATTTGAGCTGAACTTGTTAACTTGTGTAACTGGTAATGTCTAATAAAAAAAATTGCTTAAATATCGTTGATATAAATTGATTTAGAAAAAAATGTTAATTTATGAAAAACAAAATGACTTCAAGAGATTTCTTTTATTTTGTGTATCATGTTGAAAAAAGAATAATTTACATTTTTAAAGCGACGAAGTTTTTTTTGCCGCCAACCCCGCTCATTATAATAAGCCCGACTTTATTTTATATCCGCAGTACTAGAAAATATATAAGAGAAACTTTGAAACTACTCTATGGTAAAACTTTTTAAGCTCCACAATTATTTTACGCCTTCCCTAAGATTTCAGTTGATGTTTGATATAATATTCTATTTGGTGACAGGACCTACTCCTCAAATCATTTTCTACCAAAACTTTTCTAATTTGAACACAAGAAAATATTTATGCAGCTAGATCCCAGACCAAGATGATTTTTCTTGTTTTTTTAGTTTTAAGTGGGAAAAAGTTTTTAAATATTTTTTTTGTTTACAAGAGAAACGGAAAAGAGGGCCAGGAAAGAATTCAATTTTTTACTTATTCATTTCCCCGCACATCTTCTCTTCACACTAGCGGCTAGAGAATTTGACTAAAAGGGGTTATAGAGTCGATTTTTCCCATAGACTTTGTGTGCTTCTGTTTTCTGTACTCCTCTGTTTCGATTCTTACATTCAATATCTATCACAGGAATCATAAAGGGTCCAAATCAAGGACACAAAGGAGCGAAAGTTGCCTGTTGAATTTAACTTAATGTAACTTAACCCTTCATATATATAATATATAATATTTGGAATGTGTTTATCTTTAAACACGTACCAGCCTGCAGCTTTCAATACAATATTAATCGATTTTGTCTCTTTTCGCTCTTTTCAAATCCGCATATACGCAATAATTTCGTGCAAAGCCCATAATATCCTACCCATTTATTTACCAGTCATTTTGACTATATTTGCACACTTTGGCCAATAAGTCTAAAAAAAAAATGGGTACCAATGTACTACCCAATTCACGGTGCATAGTAGTCAATGTTCGCCAGCATTACAACGGAAATTGTCCAACCTGGTCTTAGAATCAGTAACAAAATTAAATTTATTTTGGACTATGAGAAAGTAGTTTATAAAACAAAAACGTGGGTCAATTTAAAATATTTGTATAGATGCACTTTCCCCAGCATTTTTACTGCTTAAACGTACTGTTGTCATATGTACTCGTATATATGTGGGTCCATGTTTAAATTCAATGTAAAATTTTTCTAAAAGATCGAGCGGACTTACCTTGAATTTTTTTGAACTAATGTTTGATATTTTTAATATTTTGTCTTTTAATTTGAGTGTTTGGTTGTAGAATAAAGTTGATTTTTTAATCAATTGATTTCAAGAAAATTCACAACATTTTGAAGAAAACACTTTCTTACAATTAAGTACTCCTTACTAGATTACTCATAGATTTAATGGCTTAACCTGATATTATTTACTAATATGTAAGCTTTTTTATATCTAGAAAATATCCCATAATACATAAAATATTTTTATTTGAACAGACAAGTTTTGTTCTTCACGTTGTCTATCTTCGTCCTTAAAGTAATGAGTTTATTTCAAGATGAATGGATTTCACTTAATCATAGTCCGTTTAAATAAAAAACCTGCTGAAGCGGTGATCCATTTTGCTTGTTCAATCTCGACTGTATAGAATTTAATAATTAAATAATAATTATAATCAAAGATTGTTAAACAGGAAAATGTTAAACTTGAGTATGTGCAGTTCATTAATAAAAAAAATCAAACTAAATAAAATCAATTTCCTTTTCATCTGAAGCACTTAGAAGTGAAACATTTTAATGAATTATCAAAGAAGAAATGTTTACTCGTTCCGTCGTTAATTTTAGCATAAATCTTACGTGACAGAACAGATGAGTGTCCGTTCATGAAATACAACAAACATATTAAAAACATTAACATATATTTGTTTTTGCTTTTTATCACTCCGTTCATGCGTTGTTAATGCATTAAAATGCTTAATAGCATTTCCTGGCAGTTGTTTATTTTATGTATGGAACTCAAGGAAACGGAAAACAAAGAAACAAGAAACACAAGAAGCACAGGAATTGCGAATTTAAATACAAGACTATGGATGTGGAAACATTGAATTTATTAAACTGCAAAGAACGTTTAAAAGGGAAAATATTTTAAAATAATTAAAATTATAAGACCTTCAATAAAAATCATCAAAATTTTATTGACAACAAGTCAAATAAATAAGTACGCAATCAAGTACGGAAATGAAAATTTCACTATCAATTGAGGTGTTGTGATCAATTAGAGTTTTTTTTTATTTTTGAAGAAAATAAGACAATTCATATACGATATTGAGGATAAGGAAATATTTTTACACACGTTAAAATAGAATTTGTTTAAACTTTTTAATTATGATTAGGGTTAATCTGGTCCTTCTGGAAGTGATCTAGTGAAAAGAGCAGGTTCTTACTTTTAATTTCTTTTATTTTAGGTCGCATTGACAAATGAACTTAATCTCTTTCTAAGAAAATATTTTTTTTAATTGCCTACATACAAGTACGCTTTTCTTAACTTTTTCAAAAAGCTTAATTACGGATCTCAAATAATATCTCTATATTTTGTGTCTTTGTAAAACAATTTTGATTAAAATATTATTTAAGTTTAAAGTCTTATTTAGTGGTTAAACAATTTTATTTGAAATTTTCGATATTTCGATACTCATTGAGTATCATCTCTAGGGGGAAAACAGAATTTTCCTGAAGGTGATACTCAAAGAGTATCGAAATATCGATAATTTCAAATAAAATTGTTTAACCACTAAATAAGACCTTGAGCGTAGATAATATTTTAAATAAAATTTTTTAATACTTTATAAAACTGTGCAGGTCTATTCTAGTTTTTTAACAAAAATTATTTTATGGAAATAAATACTCGTATATTGATTCTTTGTGGGCTAAACTAGTCCACATGCCGGCATTTCATTGTTACTAAAGCCATCTAATCAACTTATCACAATAATTGCAAAACAGTTTTCTCTTTTTTATTTAAACAACACTTTCTATTTATTATATAATATTAAAATCACAAAATTTTTCATTTATATTTATTTTTATGTTTATCTTGATGCTGCTGGCGTGCTTACAAAAACCTTTGAAACTCCAGAAAGAATCGGTAAAAATTATAACGATTTCAATATCTGTATTATAGCTGGTGTATAGATTCAGGTAAGTTCTAAATATATACATATTATTAAACCTCCCTGACATATTCAGAAGCCCACGGTCAAGCTGAATCATGTATATAAAACTGTATCAGCCGATATCAGTCTACAAAAAATCTAAAGCATTAGTTTTAATTTTTCATGGCATTCAAGTGTCATTTACTCCTATTTTACAAACTATTTTTATTACATTTATTCCTCTGAACAAGTTCCATTCCATGTACCAGCCTACTCTATAACTAATTCATTTACAATAAATATGGCTTTACATTTAACCCAGTTAAAGTTTATTTAAACTTTATTGATTTTTTTGTACTCGGCCTTAAAAAAGCAACAAAATTTAAAACCGTAAATTATAAATTGTATTCGTTAGAATTTATGGTTTTACTTGTAAACACTTTATACGAAGAGCAAAATACATATTTTAGTAGTAAAGCGATACACCTGTACTCGTACATAACAACTGTTGTACAAAGTTTCTGTAAATGTGGAGATTTGTGCGTGTGTGTGTGTGTGTGTAAAGTAACGTATGAAAATAAAATAAAATTTAATAAAATCTATGACAGAGTATGTCGTATGGTTTTGCCACAAAAGTTTTAAAGTGACAAAAAGTTTTATACACAAAGAAGAAATACATGTACATACATACATATCGCTCCTTTAGTGCAACATAGTGATATCTCTATATTGTAAAAAGTTTTCTTAAGTGTTATCTTTATTTGCAAAAGAAAAAAATTGGAATTTCATATGTACATCTAGAGCTAAACTGCAGTTGTACCATTTAAAACTTTAATCGTATTTGACCAAGTTCAATTTCTTTAGATACTACTATATTGCGTCAAATGAGCACTATGTTTTTAAGTCATTATCTGGCCTTAGAATTTTATTTTTATGTGTTATATAAATAAACCCTTCTTGTTGAACCTTCGTAGTGAACGGACGTATTAGCGGAGTTTTTTCTTACATACTAAACAAACAAAAATTACAAAAAAAAAAAAAAATATTATTAATAAGTACTGATTCGTAATAAGTACAGTTTTTGTTAAATTTGCTTTACTTGCATTAATAATATTTTTCGTATAAACTGAAACAACAAAAACAAACAAAAAACCACAAACAAAGTGACTGAGGAATACTCTGTATGAGTACCTCAAAAACAAAAAATTGTGAAGTGAGTTCTAACGGCAGAAATGCCTATTTTACTGTGAGTTCTGAAGCTCTTAATGCAAACAATAAAAATAAAAAATCTGATGATAGTCTTTTTCTAACGGCAAAGCCAATTTTACGTGAGCGATCAAATTCGCTTACTCCGATGCCAAGTAGTGATTCTATAACACTACCGCTGCCTACTACTTCTTTATTCAAATCAGCGCCATTATCCGCTCCGGGCTCGTGTTCATCACTTAACCCAGTTATCACTATAAACAATAATATTGAGAAACCTAAAGTGCCCGTCGGAATGGACAGATATATCACAGTAGTAAAGCGCGGGCGAAGCCCAAATTCATCTAAAATCTCATCGGCTCCCAAGATATCCAGGGATATCGACGCCAACTCAGCTAACCGTCTAAACCGTTTTAAAATTTTGCAAGATATCACCGACAAACCCGACTTACCCTCGAATAAAACCTCAAAAACCACCACCAATCTATTTGAGGGAAAAAAATTCTAACACCCTTATTAAAAAATTAATTTCGGTCATTGGTGAAAAGGCATTTCACATTGTCCCAATCAAACGTGGTAATATTGATGAAACAAAGATTCAAATATACGAAGAAAAAGATTTCCGCAAAATGGTTAACGAATTCGAAAAGAATAAAACAAGTTTCTACACATTCCAGCTGAAGAGTGCTAAAGGCCTACAGATCGTATTGAAAGGCATAGATTCTTATGTTGTTCCTGAGGAAATAAAAGATGCTCTCACCCTCCAGGGATTTAAGGTAAAGAATGTCTCTAACATAATAAACAGGGAGAAGATCCCCCAACCTTTATTTCGTGTTGAATTGGAGCCAAATGATATAAAATTGAAGAAAAACGAGACCCATCCAATTTATAACCTAAAATATCTCTTATACCGAAAAATCACAGTTGAAGAACCACACAAGCGTTCTGGACCCGTACAGTGCCATAATTGTCAAGAATATGGCCATACAAAAACTTATTGTAAATTACCTACTGTTTGTGTTGTGTGCGGTGAATTACACAACACTGCTATTTGCAATAAGTCGAAGGACCAGAAGGTCAAGAAGTGCAGTAATTGTGGAGGTAATCACACTGCTAACTACAGGGGATGTCCTGTATATTCTTTCGTTAAACAGGCTATGAGTCAAAAGCCTAAAGTAACCCCAGTGCAAGCAGGTACGTACTCCGCTACTCATCCCCTAATGGCCCAACCAATCACTTCACATGTATCGTATGCTGACGCTGTGAAGATCAACTCTATTCCCGTTCAAAAAGTGTCACCACCATCTAATACAACAAGTGCAAACCCAAGCTTTAATTTCAGTCGCCTTGAAGCTACTATAGACAATTTGGTGCAAACTATAAACAACTTTACGACAAATATGACTAGCATGATGCAAGAAATGCTGAGAATGCAGAACACACTGCTTCTAGCATTAGTTAATAAGCCATGAACACGTTAAAAGTATGTTTCTGGAACGCAAACGGCATTCGCCAACACAAATATGAACTTGAGCACTTCCTCACGGAAAAAAATATTGATATAATGTTGGTATCTGAGACTCATTTGACTCCGAGAAGCTTTTTTAAAATGAGTGGCTACACGTTATATGATACAAAGGACCCGAGAGGAAGAGCATGCGGAGGATCAGCAGTTCTAATAAAGTCAAGACTCAAACACTATATTCTTGAGAACACTTGTGAAGACCATCTACAAGCAACAAATATTTGCATCGAAAATTTTTGTTCAAATCTTGTGATATCATCAGTTTACTCCCCTCCCAGATTTTCATTCACTGAGGATCAATACGAGGATTTTTACAAAACTCTTGGACCTTGTTTCGTAGCAGCTGGGGACTACAATGCAAAACATACGTTCTGGGGATCGCGTCTTATTACTCCTAGAGGTCGGGCATTGTTCAACACAATTTCAAAAATGGGTTTGGATGTCATTTCGAGCGGGGAGCCTACTTACTGGCCTACTGACATACAAAAAATTCCGGATGTTATAGATTTTGGTGTCATGAAAAATATCTCTAGGGATTTAATTCATGTTGAAGCTTCCCATGATCTCTCCTCCGATCACTCTCCCACGATCGTTACAATTTGTAGCCCACTAAGAAGTGACTTACCTCACCCATATGCGAAGATGATAAATAATGTTAATTGGCTGGGGTTCAAAAAATATCTCAGTAGTCATTGTACGGAGAACATCAACCTAAGAACTCCAGATGATATTGAACTTAACATTGCCAATCTTACCGAGAATATTAAACAGGCTGCTAAACATGCCACTACCTCCCATCCGCAGACTGGGTTTAATAGAATTTATTCTGCGGACATTGAACGTCTCGTATGTGAAAAAAGAAGAGCTAGAAGGGAATGGCAACAGCACAGATCGCCCCAACATAAAATCAGACTTAGAGAATGCACTAAACGACTCCAAGAGTTGCTTGCATCTGAAAAAACTGCTTCTCTTAGGAACTATCTGGAAGGTCTTGATGTCACAGCAGCATCTAATTACTCCTTGTGGCGCGCTGCTAAAAAACTTAAAACACCCGTTGAGTCTAAACCACCCCTGCGCACTTCTACCGGAGGTTGGGCAAGAACCAATACTGAAAAAGGTAACATATTTGCTGGTCATTTAAAAAACGTATTTACCCCAAACACATGTACTGGTGCTGTTAATTTGCCGAGTGTAGTTGCTCTACCCCCTCGACCCATAAAGTTTAAGATGCGTGATGTAAATAAACTAATTGCTGAAACCAACCCAAAGAAGGCTCCGGGTATTGATGGAATTAGTAACAAGATGCTGATGAAGTTGCCTCGTATTGCTATTAGAATCCTGTTGTTTATTTTTAATGGCATTTTACGACTGGAGTATTATCCACACAGCTGGAAACTTGCCATGGTCAAAATGATTCCAAAGGCGGGCAAAGATCTTACCAAGGCTGAGTCATATAGGCCAATAAGTTTACTGTCAACAATTTCAAAGCTCTTCGAAAAACTGCTCATGACAAAATTGTCCCCAATTCTAAATGATATTGGTTGCATACCGGACCATCAATTTGGTTTTAGAAGTCAGCATAGCACCATTGAACAATGTCATAGATTGGTTCATTTTATAAGAAGAACATTTGAAGAAAAGAAGTATTGCTCTTCCCTCTTTATTGATGTTTCTCAGGCATTTGATAAAGTGTGGCACGAAGGCCTTATTTTAAAATTGAAGACATATCTGCCAATAAACATAGTAAATCTTTTAGAAAGTTACATTCTTGCCCGGAAGTTCACTGTTGTGGAAGGAGACTTCATGAGTGAGCCTGAAACTATCTCATCCGGTGTGCCACAGGGGAGTATACTGGGGCCAGTTTTGTACTTGATTTATACCTGTGATATGCCTTTAAGCAGTAATATCCTAACTTCTACATTTGCCGATGATACAGCCTGCCTTAGCATGCATGAAAACCCTCACGAGGCATCCCGATATCTTCAGGAACATATTAACCTGTTGGAGCTGTGGTTGAACTTATGGAGAATAAAAGTAAATGAACAAAAGTGTGTTCATGTCACATTTACTCTACGAAGAGACACTTGTTCCCCCATTCGAATCAACAATCAAGTTGTTCCGCAACATTCACAGGTGAAATACCTTGGTATACACCTTGACCGACGGCTTACATGGAAACATTGATTCTAAACTGACACAAATGAAACTTAAATTAACCCAGATACATTGGCTGATTGGTAGAAATTCTACCCTCAGTCTAGATTGTAAACTTTTAATATACAAGTCGCTTTTGAAACCCATATGGTGTTACGGAATTCAGCTATGGGGCACTGCTTCAGCTTCCAATGTAGAGAGAATCCAACGTATGCAAAACAAAATTTTAAGGTTAATAACATCGGCTCCATGGTATATCAAAAATTCAATTTTACATCGTGATTTAAATATGCCACTTGTGACAGCTGAAATTGCAAAATATGCAGGCAAATATTTAACAAAACTCGAGTTCCATCCTAATCCCCTTGCTCGTAATATCTTGAACTTTACTGGACACATCCGCTTAAAAAAGAGGGATACTACGGCTTTAATACGCCACACTGCAGATGAAACTTTTTGAAAATATTTTTTGTGCTTAACTCTACATTTATGTATTTTTAATTACTATCACTAAGTTTATGTCCGACACTGGTTGGGCCTAATTATTATATCTATATTTAAGATTTGAATACTTATTGTTAGTTCAGATTAATGAAGATACAATAAATAAAATTAGTGAAAAAAAAAAATATATAAATAAACAAAAATTAAATTTTATGCATTAATTAGTACCATTTTTTCGATCGGTTTGTGTTTAATATACATATGTAATTTATAATAATTCAGCACTATATGTTGTCCTTCGTTTTCATAAAGTAAATATTACAAATGTTAATACCAATTATTACATAAACCGTCGCTAGTATCACTGCTCTTTGCATAGGTTCCAAAATACGGTCCATTTTCCACCTTTTCAGGCTTTCGACAAGTGTCTTTGGCACTAAACCTATTGCCGAAATAACAATTGGGTTAATCGTGACGCTGTTAGCCCTGTACATTTTTTGCAGTTCCTTTGCCAAATCCGTGTACTTGTTAATTTTTGTACTTATTGTGGCTTGGATGTTCTGCTTCAGAGGGATCGCAATGTCATATATTTCTATTTTATTTTGTTCCTTACAAAACACAACAATATTAGGCTTGTTTGCCGGTATAGTCCGATCTGTATTTATTTCTCTATCCAAGTAAATTACAGTGGATAAATTTTCCATTACGAGTGGATGCTCGTATTTATAGTATGCCGCCTTCTTTGTAAGAAGCTTAAAACGCATCGCAAGCTCTTGATAAAAAAATTTGCCAGCACTGTTGTGTTTGTTTGTATAATCATAGCTTGTCAGGGTGGTACAGCCGGGTATGATATGCTCAGTAGTTTCCCTCGCAGAACTACATCGCCTACACTCATCACTAGGTTTGCTTTCCCCTAGAATGTGCCTTCTATAATTCCTTATCGGAATCACCCTATCCTGAATGGCAATAGCAAATCCTTCAGTTTCAGAGTATGGCAATCCTTTTTGTAACCACAGAATCGATTGTTTGTCAAGCCGTATAACAAAAAAATATTGAAGCAGCTCTAGTGTGCCAGCTCCCCCTATAAAATATTAACTTTGTTTATAATATGAAATGTAATGACAAAAACATATTGAAATTACTTGCCTACGAAAATAGTTTATTAATCTACAGATGTTTAATTATTATCGACACATTAAGCCATTTTTCAAGCAGATCATGCCTTAAAGATTTCGCATTTGTAAGACGAATTTATACAACTGGCAATTCCAAAATTTTTAACTCATTTTAAAACGGAGTAAACGCAAATCTAAGTTGATTTCAATTTCGTAATGTATGGAATATAACAACTATTTGTAAACCTATATAAAAACCTTCATTATGTGAACACGTCCCACACTCTTTTGTAGCACAACTACATTCCAGCAAATTCGAAATCTGGAATTAGTAGCCATCTAATTTTTTTTACTTGTATCAGTACTCAGGGGATGGCACCTGCTCAGGTTATAGGAGGGAGGATAGGGCAGTATTTGTGAACTAGTTCACTCTGGGGATGATAGAAAAAATATCTGCAGGGAGCTAGTTCCATATACGAACCTCTCGACTAATGCGTAATTGCATTCACTGGTATATCGACCAGAAATTGATGTGTTCTTAATGAAGACTGTGGCATCCACAATAGGAGCAGGTCTAGAAAACATATTCACTAAAATCATTAGAGCACATTGCATTGTAGTAACATAGAAACAGCGAAAAATATGACAATTTGCCACGATTTTACAGCGGGTCAATAGAGTTTGGCTGCACAACCGTCATCGATGACATCGCCCTCTTCTGTAGTCGGTCGAATATCTTCAAAATAGATTTTGAAGTACTAACCTATTCCATTTTCGATCGGATATAGATGGTATAAATATTAAGAAGAACAGAGGAAATGAATGCTTCCTTAGCGATATGAGAAATATGTTCCATCTATCGATGTAACGTGTGTATTTGAATTGCTGTTGTAATCTCACTCCTAAGGATCTCTTGTTTTCTTTCACTTCCTTTCATATAAAACTTGATAACATTTTGATAGATATTCAACCGCCCAGTATATTTCAGATTAAATTTCTAACGAATTCTTCCAGACATGAATTGGAGTATTTTCGTCACGTCAATAAAATTATTAAACAAATTAAAAAATGCGAAATACTCAAGATTTGGTTTTGCAATTTGTATGTTTTTTTTTCATTTTGCGAGGCAGACAATAGAACGTAATCAAGCGGATAATTCTCATTATAATGCTTAGAAGAAAATATTAGAAATGAAACAAAATAAATTACAAACAAATTCATTTATGTTTTTATTTGCAGTTTCCCAAGGATCATATTTATATTGCAAGAGAATAATAAAACACTTCAACACTTATTGCAATAAAACGCAAAATTACAACAATTTTCTTTAATGTAATTGATAATGTGTGAAAAATTAAATAAATTATATTTCCTAAGGGTAAAATTATACAAACACTGAAACAATAGATCTCACACATAGGCACATGTGCACAAGCATATAAACAGGCCATTATGGTATTGTTTTTCAAAACACGCAACAGATAAGCATAAAAACACATTTTCCATACACAAAGGAATATACAAATCGAAATATACGAGGGCAGCTATAGTATTATATATAATATACTATGGCAACGTAACCCAGATAAAGGCGCCTTCAATAGAAATAATATAATCCAGAGACCAGCATATTGGTATTGTATTAGTTTCAGCCATTTCAAGATAAGATCTTTATAGAAGGGGAGGTAATGAATTTAAAATGTTTTTATGGAACTATGACAACTTGCTTTCCTCCGGAAATCAAGTTTAGTATCATGAGTATTTTTTACAAATTTGGTTACAGTTCCATTTTTCTATTTTTTTTCAAATGAAAGAAGTTTAAATGAAATAGTACTGTCTTTGGTATTTGTAATGCCGTCATCATTATGAGAGTGTCTGTTTCGTGTGACTCTTTTTTACGATTTTTCAGGTGGTTGCTAATATTTAGGAATATCAACTATTAAACATGCCTTTGCGAAATGTTTCTTGTATTTTTAACAACGATATCATAAATTAGTAAAAAATTCCCATGCATTTCATATTAAAAAAAATTCAGCACCTGATTTTAATCCAAACTAATTTAAAACTTCTATAACAAATCAATATGGTCCGAAAAATAACGACAAATAATTCAAAATAACGAATTTAGATGTAAGATATTCACTTAAGTTAAAAAAAATTACGATAAAGTTTTAAGGAAGTAAGTTAGGGATAAATCTACAGTGAATTGTTTATTTTGACCTTAGCTTTTCATATGCCGCCATTTTATTGCTCGTTTAGTCAAATTGTCAGTGTACTTTACTTAACGTGATGCATGCAATCGGAAAAATCTCAGCTGACTGAAAATCTTTATTCAAAATCGAAATATTTCTATTTTATATTCAGCATGTATCATATTTTCTATTATCGGTTTGCTTAAGCGAAACGGTTTCCTCTATCTGAAGTCCGCTTAATCAAGAATTATCCACATTTGCCTACACAAATCCAACTGTAGTTCACTTTCTGAAGATTATTTCTTAATAGCGTATTTCAACGCGCAATCCATATGAACTGCAAAACTTAAGTATGAATCAATCGTGTTTTCATAGCAAATTTTAATCAAAATTTTTGTTTCATTTCTTTCACGATCATTAGCATACTGACGTATAATTGATATTTTACCGCAAAAATATTGCTCATACGTAAATAGTGTATGGGAACACTACAGTTGTGGGAGGAAATCAAATTCATTACACGAAATGGCATTGATGATGTATTTTGTTATTCTGCGAGGATTTACGAGATCGTATGTATTCTATTATAAGCTCGTCCTGACCAGAAAATGTTTAATTTTGAGGATGTCATATATGAATAGAAATATGTTTCTATAACCATGGCAACGTATTTAATTTTTATGCTTAAATTCAAAAGTTATTCTTTTGAAATATAACTTAAGCGTACTAAAATTCTCTAAATTTTATCTTTCAAATTGTTTTTAAAAAAGTTTTGAAATGCTAGTACTTCCAAATATATACCATGGTTTTAAATTTAGGTTCCAGATTTTGTGAATTGGACTTCCTCAGAAGATGATAAATAGGCTAGAGATAACCTTAAGACTTATTTCATTTTTGTTCACTCTACTGGTATAAAATAAATAAGGTATACACTTTTTATATACAATTATTAATTTGATAACCATCCTCCCACATTTTCAATACAAACGGAGACAAATTTAAGATTGCAAAAACTGTTGTGTTTATTTTACATTATTTGTCTTATATATCGTCCCTATTTCCTCCCCTCTCGTTAGATTCAAAAGCGATTGTGCATGAAGAATATACATAATTTACATTTTAATAACTTGTAATAAATGTGACAGGAGCAAAATTGAATTTGAATCCTTACTTACAGCAATATTAAAATCATTGTTAACAAAACAGAAATAAAAACAATTTATACGTGCAAAAGGAAATTATTGCATGGTAGACAATTTTCAAATTAAGAAATTTTAAATAAGTTTTTAGTTTCCAATCAAATCATTTCCCCCGGAAAATTGTATGATCTTAGTAAGGATATAATTAAGTTAGGATCAGGACATTGGTTACTTAAGGAATCACTGACGAAAAAGAAAAGACATGGAGAAAACAAAGCGGATTTCACGAATTCCATTCAATTTAATATTATTTTATGTTTGATATGTTGTAACTGAATAAACAGAGTTTATTCGTAGCAAAAATTCACTAAGTGCATTTTTTTCTGTCTTCCAAATGGATGAAATGACGTTTTGCTTATTGCCAGAGATTATAGTGAATTTTCCTTTTATATCCTTGTGTAAATCTTTTACGTAATAAACTTCAGTTTAACTCAGCCGATATGCTCTCGTTCCAAATACTTTGATAGTCTCCAATTCTCTGCTAATTTTAATACGACCGTTTGCTTTGATCGTCATTTTCTTCTGCAGAATTTTCCTGACAGAAAATTAATTTCTACACGATTGCATCATATATTTTTATTCGGAAATAGTTCTGAGATTGTGTGAAAGTTTTTTATATTATTGTTAAGAACCCGTGTTAAATATCCGCTTATAGTATAGATTCTGCATCAAGAGCGTTACTTACATCGATAAAAGTAATTTACAGGAATATTAAAAAATTATATAAATAAATGGTTTGCCAATAGAGCAGATCTTTGTGGAATTAATTAAGTGTGACTTGAAATCTATGGCGAAGATCAGCATTATTGTCTCTTTGAAAGGAACATTTTAGCCATCTTGCTTTTAGAATATACAAATAATACATCAGAATAAGAAGAACAGATAGAAGCATTAGAAATTTTAGTGTTAAATGTCCCTTGTGAAATTCAATGTATTGTATTTCTCTTCCAATTTGTCTATTAGAAAACATACAAATTTATGATTGAATCGGACGAAATTATGGACTACAATAATAATATCAGATAATTTTTTAAAGGCACATTTATCTCTGGATAACTTGAAAGGAGCCAGGAGTATAATGACAAGCAAAACTTGTGATTGGTGAATCCAGAGAAATCCTTATCAATTACACTTCAAGTTGACTCACAAACATCCACACTGAGGTCCGTAGGCGCTATTCTTGACACCCGTAAAACATCGGCGAATTGTAAGAGGCGTCTGCGGCGTCTGTTCTCCTAGTTGAGGGGGCTGCAAGTGGACGTCTGTTCTGATACTAAGCGGTTCGCTATGTAAAATGTGTTTTACACTCAGCCAGTCTGTTGGTTTAGATAGCAAACCCATCATCAGACTAGGATGCAGTAGACTAATCGTTTGCTCATACGAGATAGAATTATTAACAAAACTTATGCTCCTTATGGGATCGATAGGAAATATATATAAGTTGAAGCTCGCCATAGAACTGACGTTTACTTGTGTTGAAATCTGATCTAATCTTTTCGGTATTGTTCGAAGTAGACCTGTGGTGCGATTCAGTAACTTTTAAACATTTGACAAAAGCTAAATTTATCAACATTTGCTGTGGTTTTCACTAACGATTGTGTGATTCACTAACTTCTCTTTATCAAATTTATTATAATTTCATATCAAGTGGCATGCAAAACACGAAAAGGAACAGAAACAAATAATATGTGTCGGACAATCATTTAAGTTTTTTTTATCAATTCAGCAATATTTAAATAAAATTACCGAATCGCAATGCTGATGTTCGAGCTCATGAACTACTATCATATCAATATACGAGTATTTTACTTAATAAGAAAGTTGTTAAAATTTATTTCCTCTGTTATCTTTTTTCACAATATTTTGAAAAAACTCACACAGTTTTTTAGATCAATACAATTGTTACGCAAACAATACAAATAAATAAAAATTCATTGCTTATATTTGAATTTATATATAAATATGTGTATATAGTTTTAACCTCCCATACGGAGGTGAAATTCATTTATACGTTTTTTATATGTATTTTAATGATTTTTATTTCATCTGTTTCCATTTCATACAGTATTTTATAACTAATAAAATTTTACACAAAATCATCACCAAATTTGTAATTAAAATTATTTTAACCTTGGACTGAAACTGAAACTAATCGCACGATGTATAATCTATAAGAAATTAATATTTAATTTTTATAAAAAAATTATCAATTGGTATAAACTTTCAAAGCTTTATCTACTTTGAGTTAAGCTACGCATATTTTCCTGTCTAATTTTAATAAAACTTTTTAAAAAATGTTTACACAATAAGTCGTTTGTCATTAAAAACATTAAAATAAATTTTTTACAATCGTGGGCTTATGGGCGTATGATTGATATTTTTGCAACATAAATATTGTTCATACGTAGAGGATCATTAGGGGCATTGTAGCACATCACTTATGAGAGGATTTCAAAAGTTTTATTCCTAAAACTTTATATATCAAAATAAACATATATTTTTTATTTTTATGTGTAGATATAAAAACTAAGGCAGAAACTACCTTGCCAAAATCTCATAAGGCTTGTCTTTGAAATTTATAAAAAAGGTGCTGATTATTTAGGATTCAGTTATCAATCCCGAACGAAATATATAGAAAAAACCTTTGCATAAATAAGCAGAAAGCAGGATTTTATGTTTGTAAAGATAGAAATATTATAAAAGAAATAATATGAAATCTATAAAAAAAAAGTGTTGTTTTGTGTTGTATGTGGTCTTTCAATTATCTACCTCTACATACAAATTTCTCTTTATATTTTGGGAATTTCGTGTTAAACCCTTTTTAGCTTTTCGCAGTATAATCGAAGAAAAATGATAAGCTGATAAGCTGTCAAGATAACAGGTTTGCGTAGTCTGCAAGCCTGTTATTTTACAATGAACCATAAGTAGAAAAAAAATAAAATTTAATATTTTTATATAGGCATTACCATAGATCGTTTAACCAGGACAAGAAATATATATTTTTTATTTTTCTTCCGAAGAGAATTTAGAATCAAATGGCACATTCATAAAAGATAACATTTGATCATGTTACTCACTTCAGATTCTTGTTATATTAACTAAACTCTAAAATACATTATCTATGACTATATCGAATACATAATTTTATTTGTCAATAGTATTTTAACTTGAGCTAATCCTTATTACTTATTAGCGAGAAAATATGTTCCATTATTTGTGTGCCGTGACAAATCGTAATAAACGAAAGAAGGAACACAAGTATTTCAACACGAGAATTATCAATAGAAAGTCACATTATTCCATTTTTTTCTAAAAAAATATTGTTTTAATTTTGTCGCGTTCTTGACAAATCTCTATTATATCCTACTTTAAAGACGAGCTAGTATCGCATTCTAGATCCTGGAAAGGCTCATATATATGTATCTAAATAAAAGGTATGCTTAATGTTGTCTTTATTTCGTTTATTTTATTTTTTATTTTTTATTATTTTATTTTATTTTTATTTATTTTTTTTTTTTATTTGATCTAAAATACCTTGGACGTTCTATAGAATATGAAAAACTTCTTCTTGCTATTTAATAGGCTCTTGCATGTCTTCTAAATTAAATTAAATGTTTTCCTTTTTAATTTACCTTCGTTTATAGAAATCATTAAAATATGTGAATTAGATAACAACAACTTTTTATAAAAAAAAAAAAGCAAAAACACAAGAGTATTATTTGCTAAATATACATACTGATACTTGAAAAAATGCACTCAAAAAATATTCACAAAAATATTTCTGTTTAAATTTACTAAAAGGTAAAAAAATTTTATTTAATAAAAGTAACAAAATAAACTTTTAAATTTATATATATATTTTTTGTGTGATTTTTTGTAGGTTCGCAATAAATAACAAATGCAGTAAAAAAAATTTACGAATAAGAAATAATTACGGCTCACTGCATAAGAAAATATTGGCAAAACGTAAATAACAACAACTGGTGAATTTTTAACATAATTTTTATTTTTAACTTTTGCATAAACATTAGCAACCGATTTGAAGCAAGCGAAATATTGAATTGGAAACATTGTATACAATATCAAATTTATAGTTTTATTTTTATTAATTATTTATTTACTAACTACAAAAAATATCAAAGTTAAAATTTATATTTATGGAATTTAAATGACAAAATCATTGAACTGTAACAGTTAAATGGAGAAAATCAAAATTTTTTAGAAACAAACTTCCTGAAGTGTTACAGCGTGTCTTTTGAGGTTAAAAGAAAAATTAAGCGAACGAAAAGTAGTAGCACCACGTCTGTGGTGCCGCCAAATACTTCACCAGTACCCGACTTCACCACTTGGACAGATTGGTTGAAATTTCACTAGTATTTACACTAAGATTTTACTGTAAGAAAAATCGACCTGATCCGTTTTTTTTATTTTGGTTTAAAGGTATAGAAGGGCTCATAGTATAAAATAGCAAAAACGAAATATAATGTCATTCATCCCAATTTTTAGTTTTTTGATTAGACTGATGGAATATAGCAGATTTGACCTTGAAATTGGATAAGGATAGGCTTAACAGGAAGATTTTTGTCACTTGGATATATGGTTTGGTTCCTTTTTAGTCGTGTAAAATTTAATGTAGAAGAGAAAAATAGGAAAGATTTACAGAAAAGCAGAATTAGGGCTCATAAACAGAGTAAAGAACAAAACAATAATAAAATAAAAAGAGGACCAAAATGTTATGACAGTCTGTTTCCTTGAGGTCCGTGTCTGAAAGCGTGCAATGAAATGGAAGTCACCCTTGGGGAAGGACATTTTCTTGTTTATACAAAAAATTGATAGTGTGTTTTTTTAACCGCGTAGGAAGCCAGTCTGACAAAACTTTGATTAAAAGTATAAAATAGTTCTTTTATTCTCGATTTAAAAATATTGTTAATATCGAATTGAGAATAAAATACTTACTTCCTTAAAATTACTTTTATTCGACCAATATGTGACAAGAAAAAAGTATAAGAAACAAATATTTTGACTACTGACGAACTACTAGACTTTACAGATCTGTCGTGTGTTCAAAATTTGAACTAAAAGATCTTTATTTAATATAAAAGGTTTTAATTTCTTTTTTGCTAGAAAAAATACAAAAAGTTTACTTTTCTCAACATAGAGAAAACAGCTTAAAAATCGATAAGTAACAAGTCTATGTTCAAACGAATGTAAGTGATATTAATTTGCACTACTTTGTAATCCCAACATTATTCTACGGAATGTGTTTAGATGAAGTAAATCCATCATCAGAAGCCTCCTTCTCAGAAGTACCACTATGCTGTTTGAGACTATTTTATCACATGACTGTTGACTTAATTTGCATCCATCAATAAAGACAGTGGCATCAAAAAACCGTGTGATATTAGAAAAATATGGAAAAAATCTTCCTTTCAAATCGTGTGGTGTAAGAACTATTGGTATGGCGAGATCGCCAAATCTCTACTGTTCTAGGATAGTTGCGACTATGTCCTGCAAATGCATAAAACATTTTGGGTCAGATTAGCTGAAAAGTCCTGCAAGTCTGTTTGTTAAGTCAGCTGATCTCTGCATTATCGTTAAAGTGTTTTACTCTTTTCCATTGGTAACCCGGAAGTGAAATGCCATAAAAGACCTTAAATTACTAATTTTGCAGTAAAACTCCCTTCTTAGCCAATTCATTGTCTATGTCGTTGCCGCTATTGATGCTAGTTCGCTGCACCTAGAAAAAGTGATGTTTAAATGACTCACTGTGCCGTTTAAGGAAGTTAAGGAACTATTTAAACTGGTTTGAACATTTTTAATTCGCCCTCTGTGATACACCTGCCTGCAACTTTGTTAAAAATAAAAATTCTGCTATTTCTTACTGATGACTCTGCAAAGCTCTCCCTATTTAGAGTTGGTTTTTGACAGTTTGGTTTTTTTTTTATTGAAAACTACAATTACTTTCTAAATTTATTCTAAATTTTATTTATCTTCCTCAAATCAATTTTATTTTTGACAACTTTGAGAAACTCGTTGATATTTTCATGAATAAGATCCATTGCCTTACATAGATAAATATGCCAAGATATATTTGAAATAGTCATAAATAACATAATTTTGATAGAAATACAACTGAGGCTCTTTATTGCCTCTAAACACTCAACACATGCTCATGTTCACAAATTCACAACATCCCTGATACTTGGTTTCAAGTGAAGTAATAAAGTAATAAAAAAGCAAAATAAGCTGGGAAGGAGGAAAGGAGGAAAAAAAATGTTTGCAGTTACATGATGTTGTTACTAGAGATGACATTTATCAACAGGATTATATGTTAAAAGAACATGAAGAAATTGATTGCTGCCATAAGCGACAAGAGTACATGCTCAAGCGAATAAATCATAAAATATTTTATGTTCAAATAAAAAAATACAATATAGAACATCTAATATTGGCATCATGGCTTTATTATTATTTGATAAAATATTAATTTGAGAATGTCTATTTGAAAAAAAGAGTTCTTTTTTAATATGTACATATATATATATATATATATATATATATATATATATATATATATATATATATATATATATATATATATATATTTATTCAAAAGTCTGAAGCAATTCAAATTCTAATAGCGCGGAAGAACCTTTTTTTCTTCGGGTGATTTTTTTGCAATGCAAAACCTGCTGACACTGAAATATTGTTTTCTGAGATCTTAGATTGTGATATTCGCAACTTGATTATGATGTTGGAGCAAAAATTATTAGAAAGAGAAGTTTAGTCTTATGAAGTCATAACGCAATGTATAAAAATTACAAAGGGTAGTATACAGAGGTGTAGCGAAAAAAAGTATGTTTAGTTCTGGGGGGTGACAGACAATTTTTTCTTGTATGGGACCCGTCCATACCTGTGTATAAGGATTTTCTTAAATTACAACTTTATGTCTTAAATATGAATATGAATTACGTGGATTTCGAATGTTTGTTTCTAAAAATAAAATGTCTGTTATTAATCAACATTTTGAATATCTTCCTTTTTCTGGAATCCATTGCATGTTTTTCGAAATGATTTCCTTTTCTATTTAGAATGATTTCATTTTTTTAATATAATTAACTTTAAATGACAATTTTTGAGTTTATTTTTAAGTCTTAATTAACTTTCTCAAAATTTTTTCTTCGAGATCGGTTTCCCTTTCTAAAGAGGTAATTGCCGGCCCAAGAAAGGACGCAGAAGTATTTTCCTATTTGGCTTGTCCAAACCCGGTTAATATTTCTAAACAATTTCTGTATTTGGTAGGCTTTAAAATTGCTTGGTATTTATTTTCTTGGTACTTCTTTTTTGTTTCATAGGAATTATTTCATTATGAAAAAGTACCAGAACTATAGATTTGATGAAGATTTCATTTTCTCTCATTAGATTTCGTAAGGAGCTATTTAATTTTTTAGGTCCCATTTCATTGGAAGTTATTTTGGTAGGTCGTATCATATTAAAACTAATATTTTTTTATATAGTTTTTTAAGCTGAAACAAACTTGAGCACTCGGACGTTGTAATAAAACTATGGCGGTTTGTTTTGATAATGCCCTTGCCAAACACAATCCTCTTCTAAATATTTTCAGTTTCATTAATTGAATCACTTTTTTGAGTTTGAAGTCATTTTATTAAATAATATGTTTATTTTTTATTGTTCGATATTTCAAAAAAAATTCGGACAATCAAACATAAATATACATATTGTTAAAAAAAGACCTCAAACTTAAAAAAAATAATTCAATTAATTAATCAAAATAAAGGTCGAATAAAATCATCAATTTATTTTAAGTTTCAGTTAAAAAAAATACACATAATTTTGCAAATCGCAAAAATTTATTAACTATATATTTTTCAGAACATAAAAATAAATACATTTTTGAACCGACATAGTTTTGATTAACATTTTAAAAATAATTGATTTTATCAAGAAATGAAGAGAAAATAATCATTTTATCAATACAACAAATTATTGACCCAATTATATTTGGCATTTTGTTATTTAAGTATTTGCTGCAGTATATTTATTTGTGCAACAAACAAACTTCCCACAGACACTATACAAAAATTTATATTCATTTTCGATTTATTTTAATTCATTAAATTAACCACAATTTGTTGTAAGGCCACACTTAAATAAAATGTGCATGAATTGTGGTAAATTTACATGTTGAAAGTTTGAACAAAAAAATATTTCTACAAAATTACAGGTAAAATTAAATAAAATAATATTTTCGTATTTGTATAAAAGCATAAGATTATATTGAAATTACTGAATAAGTTAACAGGAGTATTAAATTAAATAAAATATTATAAGGAATAATTCAGGATTTAATATTTTGTTCAGGCATGCACCTTAATTAGACAATTAGGAAATCTTCACAATTAGAGCCTAAATTAATTATACAAGAACTCAATCATTTTATTGTGTCAAACTATTTAAATTGAGTCAAACTACTTGTTCAACCGTTGCAAAGTGTGTTCAGTGAGAATAGAAAATTCTGTGTTGAAAAAATTGTCTACTAGATGGCAGCACGAGACTAAATTAATATCAATACAAAAATTACAAGCATTTTTTTATGTGCATCGAAAAATCTAGGGGCTTACACACATAAAGTTTTCTTGCTCAAGCTTTAATTCAGCTGAGACAAGGATAGGGAAAGGATTACATGCTCTTCCTATCTGAATTGAAACCTGTGGAAGAAAATTTGAGGTGTTTCCACCAGGTATAATATTTTTAAAATTTTAATTATATAAGTCACCTAGCTTCGTGCTACCACTTAGTGAGTCAATTCGCCTTGTTCTGTAGAATGTCAAAATTAAATGTCAAGAAAAATATACTTTAAAATAATACTCATAAATAGAATCATATTTTCTACACATTTAAGATTTCTAAAGCATATGTTCTGTAGGCAGTGCCATCACATGAATGTTTTTATTTAAATTGCTAACACATGGATTTTTTATAAAATTATTTTCAGCCGTCAAGTACTTATTAGTAAAATAAATTAAATGTGTATAAAACCATTGTCGATATCTCAATCTTTAAGTTAATCCTGTCAATCATGAAATATTAATTATTTGAAAAGAATTTTGTAAATTATTTAACAAGACTTTCGACTACAATTTTAATATTTGTTAATTGTTTGTTTTAGATTAGATATACATACATTCTTAATTGAATTATTGCTAATGAAATTGTGATTGTTTGCGAATGAGTCAACTTAATTTGCTTATATAAATACTTCATTAATCAGAAAAAAAACTTAAGAGGTCTTACTAATTTGGTGCGTTAAGGATTTTTATTTGTTTTATTTATTGTAGTAACAAAGATCTTCATTCGTTTGCAGTGAATCGGACTAGAGCCTTAGATGGGAAGCAAACCAACAACCTTCGCACTTATAGAGTACCTACTATCCTACCGAGGAACCTTTATTTACAAAAAATGGAAACTATAAAAATTGGTTTCTAATTTGCTATCTAGGAATAGAAAAAAATATGTAAAATGCGTACTTATTGTTGTTGAATGTTGCTAAGGTCCTTGAGCACATCATAAACAATAATTTGTTTCATATTTATTTGGAAAGATCATTTTCCGCCTACCAGCATGGTTGAATATCTGGTAGGTCTGATACCACAAATTTGGCAGTCTTTACAAAATTTTGTTTACCGGATTGGCCATGACTTTATAATTTTTTTTTTAATTTCCATAGTTCGCTTCCACTCTTAAAAGTTACGCTACCGTTTGTTTTATTCTCTAGGAAGCATAACTGATGTTATTGGACACATCCATAGGTTGAACGTAATGAACGCCTCGTAGATGTAAGAGGCAGCTGCTTACACAGCTGCTGGCAGATTGTTTGCAAATGGAATTGGTTAGCAATTAAATCCTAAGTGACTAAGGTTTTTGAAATGTCTGAGTGATAACTTGACGCCATTAATTAATCATTTTCCGGCAGCTGTGTTCATGTTAGGAGCGGCTGACAGGGTGTATCTAAGCATGCGTTTCAGCTCGCTTGGACCTATTGCTAGCAGCCTCAGATTCAGAATAGAATTTGAAAGCCCCATCAGTTTTTCATCTTGAATTTACCGATTACTAGAACTGAGGCCTTGTGTTGCTTTGCGGTATTAACAGGACCAGAAAATTTACTAATTTCTGGGAAAACATACAAAAAAATTTCCAAAATTATTACATATCCTCTTCTGAACTTTTTAACTCCTTTAGCTTTTCATTGTCATAGATTTGCTTTGTGAAAACTTAATTATTACATTATAAAATCATACTTTAAAATTTTGGTTTTTATTTTTTGGTTTCTGAAGGATGGAATTTTTGTAGGGAATATATTAAGAGGCTAAAATTAATTACTTCATTCAAAGCAATAAATATCTTTCTCCCAGCGATAGCTTCTTCTTATAATGCACCACATCATTTCCACATATTTTATTCCAGATAGCATTTGGAACATTACATGGGTATTAGAGTATGTACGAAAACAAAACAAAATTGTATTTTTCTTTTTAAAATCGATCTTAAACGTGAATGAAAAACTTAAACAAATAAACCAATGTTAAAAAAACCTTAGAAAAATAACATTTTACATTCAAAAGACATTTGCAACAGATAAATTGATCAGTCCGCATTAACTAATACGTTACTCTAAATGGTGCTAGGGACAGGGGAAGCACAATAGATCAACAATGGTCGCAGTGCAAAGGGCCATCCTGGGCCAAACCCCCATTACATTACATTACACTAAGCGGTACGTAAGAAATAATCCTGAAAATACTGAGAGATATATGCTTTGGTGTTAAAGCAATTAGAAAAAAGTTAGAGTCTTGCAAACAACAGAAATGTTCAGGAGGGTTAAATAAATAAAAGGAAGCAATTTTTATTAATGTCAAAAAAGTATCATGATGGATTTATAAATTTTAAATTTTTTAAAAGTAGAAAATATTCTTGGGCAAAATTGATGGTTTTGTAAATTTTGTCATTTCACAAATCGCTTAAAAAAACAAAGAAAACATTGATAATAAAATATACGAAAGGTATTGACAATGGTAGTTTGTATTTTCTAGTATATATGATCGCATCGATCCTATAAGGAGCATAGGGCCTCAATGAATTGGTTAAACATATTCCTGTCTTGTGCCAACCCTCTCACTTCGCCCCAGGTTTTACCCACTCCAGCCATTTTTACATAGATGTGCCTTCTCCAGGTATGAGCTGGACGTCGTCTTCTTCGGCTTCCCTGATGGCATATCTTGCGATGTCGTTCGATGATCTTCTTAAAATGTGGCCAATCCAGCGCCATTTACGTCTTTTTATTTCTGTGGCCGTGAGTTGTTGGTTGAATTGTTCCCAAATCCTGCTCTTTGACACCACTCTAGGCCAGAGTATTCTCAATATCCTGCGAAGACATTGATTCACACATACCTGGATCTTCTGTATATCTCGAAGGGCAGCATTCCATGTCTCGCAACCGTAGAGCAGAGTGGCCTTGATATTTGTGTTAAAGAATTTTAACTTTATGCGCTGAGAGAGTGAAGACGAATTCCAAATGGGTTTTAAACGACCGAAAGTTTGTCGCGCTTTCTGTACACGGTTTTCAATGTCGTCACTTGACTCGCCATTTTTGGAAATTATGCTCCATAGATAACAAAAGTGGCTGACATCTTCTATTTGGTTATTTCTTATTGTAAATAATTCCTGAGATGGCGCATTAACTCGCAGTGTTTTGGTTTTAGCAGTGTTGATCTTGAGTCCAGCCGCGTCTGTTTTTGTCGTTATACTTCGCTGGTTTGATGCACGATCTGAGAAGCTGTGAGCCAATAGACAGATATCATCTGCGTAATCAAGATCGTTTCAATAGCCTTGCAGCCTCCAAGTAATTCCCTTTCCGTTTTGTAGGGCGCTTTTGAGAATTGTGTCTAAAACTACATTAAATGAAAGTGGTGATAAGTCGCATCCTTAGCGATCACCGATTTCCACTTTTATCATCCTGCTTTACATGTTACCATGTAATAAGTGAGATAAGTCTAGCTTTGAGTAGACAAATCGATATGTGATAAGTCCACAGAATCTAACACTATACAGGCATCACAATAAATTTGGTAGCAATTCAAGGATATTGGTTGATCAACTTTCTATGCGTCTGTCTCTATATCCGTGCGTGCCTTAACAGGTCGAACCTTAGAATCGCATCTCCCACAGACATTTAGTATATTAAGTACCAAATATGTTGGTCCATCTCTATTTATAATTATGTAAAGGTAAAGAAGCTCAAAACAATTTTTTTATTTAGTACGTTCTTCGATTTGAATTTTTTCTTTTTGTGTTTAGTGGCTCTTAACCATCACTAGGGCAGAATTAATGTTTAACAAAAATCGTTTAAGTGTATTTGGACGTATAGCAGTTTGAAGCAAACATAAATCACCAAGCAAACATTCGAGATTAATCTTTAAAGTACCGATTGTCAAGATGGAAACAAAAGAATTTTTGTGTAAATACGGTCACATTTCGGCCACCAGTAGTTTTTAGAACTTTTTCTAACAGCCCCTAATATTTTACGACCGCTGTCATATATCATATATGTTTGCCCTTTATTTACAATAATATTATAATTATTAACAAACCCATCACTTTTATTGTCACATAAAATTTGCTTTATTAAATGACTCTTTTTATATTAAAAAATGTAATTTAGCCAAAAATAATTTCTAGATAAATAAAACACGGTTCAGCAAATATCAATTAAAAATATTTACAAATCATTTGATTTGTTTTTATTAACAAAAAAAAACTATAATTATTTAACAACACCAATTTGTCTGCAGGCTGGCACGAATTTATATACAATTTATATAAAAATCATGACTCATTTTAATTACTTTTTTATTGTTTTTAATTCTGAAAGCAATAAAAATCACAATTCAAAAATCCTTTTCAATGCAAAATTATTTGTCCTTACAGTATTATAATGAAACATGGGAAAATCAAAGTGCAATTAAAAAATCAAATTATCTATTGCCACAAAAACAATAGAAATTGATGAAAATTTTCGTTTTTAAATATTAGCGGAAATCACTTTTGCTTGCAAACTGCCCTTGCAAAACTTGTAGATTTGACAATTTTACGTTAAATGCTACAGTTTTCTACACTATGTCAGCAAAATATAATAAATTTGGATTGCCTATAGTTATTGTCCACCCGTACAAACTACAGCAACTAGGTCTTGCATATAATAGCAATCAGGGATGGAAAAGTTTATACTATCATAATATTTTATATTAATGGTAAATAGTAAACTGAGTGATTTTATATTCTTGAAATGTTTAATATTTCCTATTTCTAGCAAGGGACGAAATAGCAAAATGTTACATTTTAGATTTAATATGCATATTTGTATGTCACTGTATCTATTTGGAGCATTGTAGCTCTCAAACGGCTGAACAGATTGTGAGTTTTTTGTAGCAACAAACCACCTCAACTGAATTAAGGATCTGTTACTTGTATTAGTTTTTTTTTTTTAATATTTGAAAACTATTTTAAAGGATTAAGATTGATTATGTAAATACAAACGTACATAAAAAATGCCAGCTATTTGAATTTTCTACGATTTTTATATGACTAGAAACAAAGTTTAATTTTATAAATTAAAAATCCGAAATTAATGCGACGATAAAACTACTCATCACTGTCAAAAAAGGAAGAGTTTGTGGGTTTTTAGTTTATTAAAAGATTCTATGTTTTAGGATCTTAATGCTCTTTTTATATTCACGATACAACAGTCATTTGATATATATTTTTGGTATCCATTCAATTTAGTATATCGCTTGCCAAACTATTCCAGGTAACAACTCCTGTGAGATTTAATGGTACGGAAAGTCGCCACTTTAAATATCATGTAAATTGAATATAATAATGATAAAATAAATACAAAAGTTTAGTATAGTAAAATTTTAAATGTAAATAAAAGTCGTTACCCGGACTTTGAGAATACAACTATTTTAGATAAAGAAAACAATTACAAAACGTGGTTTTTTGTTAGAAATGTTAGAAATAATTAATATACCTTTACCACATAGAATGAATATTAGAACAGATACAGATAATTTAACTCAAAGTTATAGGCATTTAATTTATAAAGGCAAAAACGGACACTAAAAAGAAAAATATTTTATTCATTTCTGTTACTTAATAGAACATTGTAATTTATTATGTATGAAATTTAAACATGTTTATTTATTTCCTCAATTGTCAATATTTTGTATTAAAAATATTTAAACTTTTTTCTTTTGATTTAGTTTCATATTTTATAAAATATTTTTAATTTCCTGAAGAAGACACTCACAAGGTGTTGAAATATTTAAAAATCAAATATATATATATATATATATATATATATATATATATATGTATATATATATATATATATATATATATATATTGTTTTTTATAAAAAAAGAAGACCTAAAACTCAAAAAAATAATTCAATTAAATTAAATAAAACTCCAATAATTAACTTATCTAAATTTTTATTAAAAAATCAAATTTTTTACGAGATTATTATCTTAGTTGCTTGGCTTTCATTAAGATTTTGCTTAGAATGCGTCAACAAAGAATTTATTTTTCAATTTACAAAAAATATTTTTCAAAAACTTAATACTGAAATCTATTATTTGGGATATTCTTTTCAATTTGTCGTTTGAACAATCAGATCTGTGCCTACAAACTGGTAAATAATTCACTGGTGATTTGCTTAGCACAACCGAAATATCCATATATGAAGAGCTAAATCCACAACAAACAATAAGATTTTTAAAATATGTTTATAATTTTTTTTTTTCACGACAAAAATAAATGATAAATACCCCCGCGCTGCATATATCCTAAACTTGGAAATGTACTATCAATAGTGAATTCCACTACTATTTGTTCATTCGTTCATTATTTACACAAATAAATTTATGTTCTCTATTTATCATTTAAATACATTTGTTTATATGTTTATCCAATAATAATAATAATAACAATTATAGCGATGATGAAAATGTTTATTCCATTTATTTGCTCTAGTGCGTTTGTAGCGCAATTAAATTTTATTGGAAATTGAAATGTTTATTTTAAACTTTAATTTTTAATTACGCAGATTTGTTGATGTTATGAATTTGTTAATGTTTTTCCCCTGAATCGGGGGAACATTTGCAATTTTTCTAGTTTGATAATAAAATCATAAATATTTAAAGTTAAAATTAGAATCCAGCACTTGTTAGACAAAGACACGGGACGATCAGTGTAAATGTTTTAGTCTTTAATATATTAACCACTCACAATCAGAAAATTGTCCTTCATTTTCCTTTAACTAAAGGAGATAATTTTCAAACAACCCATTAATTGTTTGATATTCCGAGGTAAGAAATAACAATTAAAGACTACGTTCGTTTTGTATTGTTGTAGTTGTAAATGTACTCGTACCTGATACAAAAAAAGAAAACCCTTTAATAGCGACTTTACCGCCAACGAGCGATCTAATCCCTTAAGTCAATTGACTGCGCTGATAAACCAGTTCCAATTTATTATCTCGAACGTAACATTTAACAAGGAAATGACGAAATGCAGCTTCAATGGCCTCGACGGCCACACGGACGAAACCAATCCAAACTTTAATGGAATATAATTTCGTTCTTAACAACAACAGTTTTATTTATATAAAAAAATTTATTTAATTTATTTCACTTTAAAGTTGTAACTTTGGCCAGCTCCAAATTCTAATCAATCACGGTTTCAACTTCCCATCATCTCTTTGTCAAACTTTTTTAATTTTTAACTTACGTTTGACTTTTCTTAAATTTTGCTACTTCTGAATTAAATGCTATAGAAATATTCTCATTTCAACAATGAAAAAAATCTAAATTCATGGAACGAAATAAGAAGAATAATAATTTATTTACTAATAGAATAATACAACAATAAATTTTAAGCGGAAGTTTTTAAAGTGGCTTTTGTGCTTGTGGTGGCCCAAACATGATAAAAACAGTGCTTAGGGAGACCAAGAAGATTTCGTAACAATAAAAATCTACTGTAAAATTTATTTTTTGTGTATTTTCTTCCCCCAATTTTCTATAGCCGTAATGAAAATATAAGTGAAATAAAAGGAACAAATTTACTTCTGAGTGACAAAACATCAATACCTCAAAAAAAATTGAGGAGGGGGTAAATGGGCAGCCCTTGTATGACGATATTGTGCATCTAATTGTAGTTTGTATTGACAAACTTAAAAATATAATAAACATGCATAATCATTTAGGCCAAATGTTGCTAATTTTTTAATACAACTGCTCTTCATTTATGCGTCGTAATGAATAAAGCGTAATTGTGATTGTGATGCTAACAAAAAAAAAATTAACTAAAATTTGTTCCTGGTATGGACTCAATACAAAATTTTTAAATGAAATAACATAGTTGTATCACATTTTTTATTTAAAATTACCAACTACAAGTAAACGCTGCTGCTTATTATTGTAATTGAATAATACAACAGATACGACGATACAAGTGGTTTGTGAATTGCACAAATATGAAAAAATTATGAACCCAAATTTCCACTTTTTTTTTAACTTCTGTTCTTGGCAAATAGAAAAAATCTTTTGATGGAAAACAAAAACTTTATATAACTTTTTTAAGTTTTTATTATTCTTTATACAAAAAATAATAATACATTAATGCATAAAAGGAAAAAAGTTAGACTTTTTTGTGCTCCAGTTTTTCAATCTTGTTTTTTTTAACAACTTTTAAAGAAATTTGTCATACCGTTGCTAAAGTTAAAAAAAAGCAAACAATTTTCGTTACTTGTTAAAGATTATTGAAAATACGGCCCCAATTAAGTCATGAAAAAATTTATTGTTTGTTGTTGGTTTAGCTGCAAATATGCCTCCAATTCGTTGGTGCTAACCAAGTCGTCAGTACACTTTAGCCAATTCATGTTTGAAAGGCATTAAAACTCAACAATTACTATTACGATAATTCAATCATATGTTTCTACTTGTGATGTACAAAACAAATAAATATAATAGTTTAACAAAATTTTTACTCAAATATAACACAACAACCATATATAATCGATGCACAGTGGCGTAAATAAAAAAAAAATTGGCAAAAGTTGGCAGCTTTTAATTAAACCTTGAATAGCACAAAAATGTCTCAATGTTGGCTACTTCGAGTTTAAAATGTATTACGGAACATAAAGCTTCTGATACTGACTTTTCTCTGTTTACAAAAAAAAAAAAAAAAAAAAAAAAAAAAAAAACAGTCAAAACAAACGTTGAATGTCATAGTAAATCCTATATGTAGTTCAAGTGCAATCTGAAAAGAAAATAATTTTTTCGCTCCGAGTTTTGGCAGAAATGTTTTTATTTCCTATTTTTAACAGTTTTAAAAATATTATACCATAGAAAAGATAAGGGAAAAAAATATATAGTTTGTAATATTAAAAACTGCAGTAGAAATATATATTGAAATTTAAATATTGTGAAAAATTGCAGTCTAATTTTTTTTTCTCAAAAAGTAAAATTTTTGCTTTGTCATATTTTAAAAACTTATTGAAAATTTAACCAATATTTAAATTCTTTCAAATAATACTATAAACGTCAGTTTTTGAATTTTCACAAATGCACCCTACTTCCACCATTGATCGAAATGAACAATTTTTGAAAAAAAATGTTTGACAAAAAATTTAAGCAAAAAACAAAACACGTAACTTTTTTCTTTTTTTAATATATTTTCTATTTAAATGGTTTATTTTCTATATATTGTACAAACCTGTTGACGCCTGGCACACACATTTGTTGTTGGAAAGTGATTTTCAAAAAAGTTGCAAATTCTTAAAAGACTTTTTTAATCTAAAAAGTGAAATTATAATTAATAATTTAAGAATTTTTAACCGATTTTAAATATGCACAATTTGTTTCTGAAAACAGACTTTTTTATGTCATAGTGCCAATGGGTTCCAGGACATTTTAAGTGAAATTTTTACCATTTCCCTTATTTATATATATAAACTAAATAATTATATATATATATATATATATATATATATATATATATATATATATATATATATATATATATATATATATGTTTTGTTTTGACAAGTAGGTAAGAAAATTTTTCGAAAGTATTGTAATTACAATGTTATACAAATTGCAAGGCGCTTTCCTTCTTCGGCTCATTTTCCCAAATTATATTAAAAGATTTTATAACTATAGTTTGCAAAAAGTCAACATATTTATATAAGTCGCTTATTAATTTCACACTACCTCTGGACCAATTTCTCTGCATTTTCAAGTTTTTCTTACCCTTTTTCTAGCAAAAAAAAAGTATATAACATCACGTTTTGTGATAACAAATTATTATATATTAAGTTTCAATAGTACTACAATTCCCTTCCCTGAATAAATACTTGCATTTACATAATCATTATTATATTGAATGGCAATTCAAAAGTGGAATTCTGTCATTGTTAGTTTTTAATTATACAAGAGAAAGAACAAATTCCGATAAAATAGTTCAAGAAAATTCAGCAGCATCTATATACTCATTTATAATTACGCCGTTTCCATTTTGTGTTTAAAATTTGTGGCAATGTGGCCTTTAGTATAATGCAACAATTGCATCAAGACCGATTTACAGTTTACATATATATATATATATATATATATATATATATATATATATATATATATATATATATATATATATATATATATATATATATATATAAATTTAGGTTAGGTTATATATATATATATATATATATATATATATATATATATATATATATATATATATATAAATTTAGGTTAGGTTATATATATATATATATATATATATATATATATATATATATATATAAACTATCCTGAATATTTTACTCTCATAAATAACTGTAGGAAATTGATAAAATTTTATTTGAAGCAACTATTAAGAATGATATTAGAAAAATAAACAAATGCATTGCTAGCATTTATATAATTTTAACTTCATAGTGTTGTCGAACTTTCAAGTAGTAGAAACAATTTATGGCAGACGCCGGGATGTCTATATGACGAATGCTTTTCAAGTGGTGATATTGTGATGGTGATAATGACAATATTAAATATTTATTACGAAAAAAATTTATAGAAAAAGTATAAAAACACAAATAATGTCATCAATGATGGATGCACAAAGCTTTATTGTCTATTTGATCATTTCCAATTTTACTATTTCCAATTTTTATTACTTCCTTCAATATATTTTTGCTTTTTCTGTGACAAAACGTACTCAAATTGTTTTTTTTTTTTTTTTTTTAGAAGACCTTAGAGACTTTTTTGATATTTAGATGATATTTAGGTGTCTAATATTTTATTACATATTTGCATATGCATGTATGAACGTATGCATACATGTATGTACACATAATTTTTAGGTCAGTGATTTTGTTGTTTATGACAACTTTCTCTTTTCATATCGTACTATAGGGGGAAAGATAAGTAACGACCTTTGCTACAGAAAGCTTGATATTTAAAATGTGCTAGAAGGCAATTTATAAAATAATATTTTCGAAAAGAGCGTATGAAATCATTCAACTTGAAGTCTTTTACCATTATTCATCTCAAAATTGATTTCCATTACATAGAGAATAATAATATATTTCAAAAATTGTAATGAGTTTTTCTTGGAATTTACTTATATTAATATGCCCTTTTGTTCTCGTAATTGATTGATTTATTTCAAATGTACTTTGATTTCTTAGTATAGATTAATTTAAAATGTTGAAACTTTTTTAATTAAGAACGAACTTAACCTGAGTAAGTTAATATACCAAAGTCGACAAGCACATGCCAGCTTTAAATCTAACACACACAGCAAAAAATATATATAGAATACACATCCTTAACCTTTAAAAAAGTCCTAATACAAGCAACAGCTATGGAAATATTAATTTAGTACCTTAAAAGACTTGAATTATTGGCTCAGGCATGAAAAAATTTTACATAATTATTGAGTGGAAATTGATAAGAAATTAAATTGCAAAAAGTTTTATTAAATTGTTACAGATCGGAGTATATTGCAAATGATACCAACTTTGATGGATAACCAATAAATATTAGCAGAGGTATGAAACAGTGCCAGCAGATATCATCTGCTGATAGTATTTTATCAATTGATGGCTGGGAGGGTTTTTGTAAACACAATTGTTTGTGTCAAGGTTTTTGTAATTATCTATTAAATATTACAAAATATCACGATTCTGAATACGTTCGCAGAAGTTTACTGTCGTATTAAATTGTTTTAATTTAGTTAAACTACACCAACAGCAGCAAAGTGAATTTTACCGGACTATGGATAATATGAATAATGTGGATATAGGACGCTCTTGCCGTAATCCTTACATTAATGCCAATATGATGTAGATCATCATAGATCACCCCCAAATACACCCTTAAATTACAGTTCATTTTGTTTATGTTGAATTGAGAGGCGAGTTCGGTGAACAGTTTATTTCACGTTTGGGGGCGGTCAATTGGCCACTTAGATCGTGCGATTTAACGCCTTTAGACTATTTTTTGTTTGGCTATGTTAAGGCTTATGTCTATAGGGACAAGCCCGCAACGGTTGACGCACTGGAAGTCAATATTGAAGAATTTATTCGTGACATACCGTCCGATATGTTGGATAAACTATGCCAAAATTGGAACCACACTATGAACCATTTGAGGTGTAACCGCGGTCAACATTTACATGAAATGATCTTTAAACATTGAATTATATAGATCGTTCTATCAACTGAAATGAATATTTTATACATTTCTCTAAATTGTATGTGTTTTTTTTTCAAATCCAAAAGCTTTTCAAAAATCACTCTTTAGAAAGAATTTTTCCACATATAAACCATCGAAGAGAACATTTAAAGTGAACTTTTCACCTTCATGCTTCTTTTTTACTACAGGAAGCCAAGGGACAAACAAACGCAGTTAAATAATCCAAATGAAAATTTATCTTGAGATTTCCAAAACATTTCCCATGTACAAAACCTTAATAAACGAATTCCTAGGGAAGCATACATATGCGTACATACACACATATACACATACGTGTATCTACTCACACATGTAAGACGAATGAGTAAAAACATCAATAAAACATTCTTAAATCTAAACGCAAACATAAAAGGTGTTGCTACGGCTTGGAAATATACCACAGGGATTTCAAAAAATTAACACTTCCACTCAGTTGCAACAACAGAAACAAAGCGCAAATGATACAGGATACAGGGTGCGATGTACCACCTACGGCAATAGAACTTAAAATTTAAATTTTAAAATGCTCTTACTTCCACACCAGCAATCGCATACACTCATACAGCCACTTGTTAACATGAAAGGAAGAAGGATGAAACGATTTTTTTTCCAACAAAATAAGCTTACAAACGAATGAGAGATCCTTTGTAGATTTGTGTGAATATATACTCGAATAAGATACTCAAAGGAAATGAATGAATTAATAAAAGAATAAAGAGAAATAAGGAAAAATCATAACGGCAACGACATGACTAATAAATTTCATTACTTAAGACTTCATGACATGGAGTGTGGCTGCATGACTTTGTTCAAGTGTGTTTGTGAATAAAAATGTACAAGAGAATATTACACTTTCTTGAGGATGCATATACATACTATTATATATGTTTATAAGGATGCTTTTTTGAAATACTCGTATATTTGAATGTGTTTTAAAATGTTTATATGCACATGTACTTATATATTTTGCTCTTTACACTAAATGACAAAATATCCTGTTTTGAAAGAAATACTCGTATATTTGCTCATTAACTAAATCAATATATCTCTCGTGTAAAGGATTTAAAACTAATATAAATACTATTTTGATCCTAAAATGCTGAAATGAGAACATTAAAAAATTGAGGATCGTCGAATCTCACATAGAGGAGCAAACGGAAATTAACGTTCGTTTTGAAGTTGACGAAATTTCAAATTGTCTTCAAAATAAAGTGGTGCTAAAATTAATTGATTATTATGATTTTGCCATGGACATTACCGTAGTTTTTCTTTCAGTTTTCTTTTTTCCTTTGCATCAGTACTAAATAAGATATGTTTAATTATTTTATTATCGTGGAGGTTTTCAAAATGATCTTTTCCATGATCTTTTCCCGCCATTATTTTGCTAATAGTACGTATACTTCACTTATAGGTTAGGTTAGGTTAGGTTGATTGGAGGGGTGTGATAGCCCATGTCATACGACATACACTTAAGCTAGTGAAGGCTTGTTGTGCGCTCCCTTTAATTATCTCAAACACAACTGCCAGAGTTCTGCGGCAGGATTCGAACCTTGGACCTTCGAACTACGAGTGTAGTACACTACCTACTAGTCTACGAAGGTCAGTTTACTTTACTTATAAGTAATTACTTGCATGTGTAAATGCGTGGTAAACAATAAATTATTATAAACTTAAAAAAAGTCCCTTCAAAGAATGTCATGAATGGGTCGGCCATCAAATCAAAGCCCTAGATATGTATGTATATGTTTTAGATTATTTTTACCAATTTCGGAAGGAATTAAATTTACCTTATGCTGTGCTATTTAAATAGTCTTATGAATCAAAATGCCTAAATTAAATAGGACCTTAGCCCGACGAAATAATCTCACATTCAAAAAAAATAATTAAGCAGGTCTCAATTGAAAAACCCAAAAGACATTTGAAATAAAAATCCAAGTTCACACACAAATATTGCCAAAAAAATAAATTTTTTATAGTAAATTTTGTTTTCAATCAAATTTTTTTTAGTGCCCCGGCTAGTTATTAATTGGAGTTCTTAGAATTCAACCACAAATAAGTTTATTTCAGTTAAATTTTTTCAAACATTTTACCAGAATTTACAAAATTTACCCCTCTCTTAGAGTAAACAGTGCTTGTGGCCGGACGAAGCCATTGCGGTTCAAAACTGCTTAAGGAAAGCGAAGTAGCTTCACGATATAACACAACAAAATTCCTTAATCCGGCAGTAGTACAGTAATACACAAAATGTATAAAAAGGATTGAGAATTATTTAATATTTTTCGTTTTTATTTTGGGTATTTATTTCATATACGCTTTTAAATTATTTTTCTTAGAAAAAAATTTGTCTTAAAAAAACAAGGTTTGGTTTTTATATTGTCGATTTCAGCTTTAATATTCAACGGACCTTGACACAGTAAACACGTATGACGCGTACCATCGCTTATTGTAATTTATTGTTAATCCAATTTTTAAACTGCATTGGCTAAATTGAAATTTATATTTCTGGCTCGAGTTCAATTACTCAATTTGTTAATTCAGGTTAATAATTATTCCATTCAAAATCAAAATTTAAAAATCCTTAAAAAGAAAATTTGGGTACAAAGCGATAAGGAAAATAATAGAAGACGAAAAGCCAAATAACGAATTCATGAGCGACGTCCTATTCAAACCACATGTCGTTGGTATCCATTTTATCCAATTCAGGATAAAACAACTTGGTAATCGTTGATCTATAGCGCTCGGTGTTAACGGTGATGGCCTGTCCAATGTCGTTCTCACAAAAATATTGACCGATTTCGCTGCTAGTCCAAAATCCACAAGACGTTTTCAGGATGCACACACACAAGAGGTTTTCGGGATGCATGCTATTTCTGTCTTTAATGATTTGGCAAAACAGACTAAGTAAGTGGCAGGTAATTTCGGCGATATTGCCGCTACCAAATGTCAAAGTGTGAAAGACATTGTTGCAAGACCCATACAAAACATATTTTTACACATATTTTAGTCTTTTTTACAAAAGTACATTAAATAGTTGATGTTCCTCAACCATAGCAACCATATGAAAAGAGGCAAAAAAGCAAACAAATAAATGCTGATGATGATGTTGTGACGACCATAGAAAATACTACTGTCCCATTCTGCTATTGCAGTCATTGACTTGTCCTTCTTCCCCAACAAAAATAATTTCAAGAAAATATTAATACTACTTGAAAAATTTTCGCATTCGAGCTCAATCAAGACAAACAAATTTCAATTTACACGGTTTTATTTTTTATTTCTCAATGATTTTATCCAAAGGATAAATAGAGGAATCTGTATATTGATATACAATTATAATATTTTTACAAGACTATTATAATGGATAAATAAATTCTCTCAATAGCAAATTCTTATAATATTTTTAATTATGTCCAATAAAATATTTTCTGGAATTATTCTATTTTTTAGAAAAACCTTGTTAACTTAACATACGGCTTACCACAAAAATATAACTAAAGCATTTTAAATTCAAAGTATACTCTTGTTAAAATAATTAATGCCATTAAATTTTTCAGCCAGAACTTGGGTAATATTATTAATAATTTTTTGATTCGTAGAACTACTCCCCGTTGAAAAATATTTTAGTCTTTTTTCTACTTTTTCTTTTAAACTGGCAAATATATTTATTTCGTCACTATCTCTTTTATTAGCTGTGAGCTAATGGCCATGACACTTTCTACTTAAATTATTTAATTAAAATGAAGTTTTTAAAACAAATATATATTTGTATATGAATAATATATAGTTGGAAAAATTTGCTATTGGTTGTGGCCGCTAAACCAAATCGTCAGTGCACTTTAAACGGTTTGAAAACATCCAACCTTTTGTGTTTATAGCGAAATGAGCAAATACAATACGAGAATTCTTTGACGGATATAAATATTACAAAATACATAATCTTAGCAGGCCAACAAATAATTATATTCAACATGAGTCTAATTTATTTTTCTTGCAACATGTAGAAAATAAAACATCCTTCATGTGTGAATGTGAATATATTTATCAGGCAAAACGAAGAATAAGATCCTTATTTTGAATACTTATTGACAGGTCGGCATATGTGCAGCTAAAGCCACAACAAACAATACTTTTTTGAAACTCTGATTGTTAAAACATTTAGTTGAGGAGGATATATTAAATAAAAAATCCAGTAAATTCTTATTACTGAAAAACTAATATATTATTAGGTTTTTTTAACTTTATTTTGAAATAATAGACATTATTGAGAAATCGTTCACATACTAGTACTTTAAATCTTCAGTAAAATAGATATTTTTTTTTTATTTTGCCCGCTACTGTAAATCGTAAATATTAAGAAATATGCTTGATGTCTTTCTTTAAGGTTCCTGACCTGAAGCCTGAGTTTTGCTTGCTCTTCTGTTTCTTTAGCAATTTTTTCTTTTTCTTTTTTTCAAAACCGAACATTTTTTTAACACTTAACCCACTTTACTAACGAGCTTCTGATAATATATCTAGCAAAGTGTAAACTTGTCTGCATGTTTGTTGTGTGAGTTGGTTAAAGTTGGCAATATCTTTTAAAAGGAAATGAAAGTAATACCAACCAAAAACACTCACACACACGCACATCTACGCAAGTCCCCAGCAAACACGAAGTCAAACGTTAAAAAAATAACTTTATCATTTGATATCAAGTACAATTTTTAAATCTTTTTAAAGCAAGACAAAGCTTTATGTTTCACATTTAAATTTAAGTTGAAAATGATGTGAATATGAATTTTTTTTTTTCAATTTCATAGCAAGTCTTATTCTCAAACGTGGAGCACTTTAAAGGCGAAAAATAAACTGTTAACATTGTGAGGCGTTATGCTCCTTATAGGAGCCAAAGGAACCAATATACTCGTATATGAGGTATGTTCAATGGAAAAGGCCAATTTTGAAATTTCTCGATTAACAATTTTGAGAAAGCGAGAAATAAAAACTTCTAAAGAATTGCCCAATTAGTATTAGAGAAGTTGCAGCGGATGTTGGCATATCGGTTGGCTCATGCCCAGGAAATGTTGAACATTGATCCAAATTTTCTTATAAGAATCATAACTGGTGACGAATCATGGATATATGGTTATGACATCGAAACCAAAGTCATATCGTACCAATGGAAGAGACAAGGAGAGCCAATACCAAAAAAAGCACGCTAAGTTCGATCAAATATCAAGGTTTTGCTCACTATTTTTCTTTGATTACCGTGGCGTAGTGCATCATGAGTTCTTGGCACATGGTCGTACAGTTAATAAGGAATATTATCTTGAAGTTATGCCCCGCTTGTTTGAAGCAATACGAAAAAAAAACGTCCGGAATTGTGGGAAAAAGTACTCGGCTTTTGAATCACGATAATCGACCTGCCCACTCGACATTGCTTGTTTGTAATTTTTTAGCCAAGAAGAATTCCGTAATCATACCTCAGCTACCGTATTTACCAGATTGAGCCCCATGCAACTTTCGATTGTTTCCAAAATTGAAGAGACCCATGAAAGAACGGCGTTTTGCGACGATTGGGAATATAAAAACCGAATCGCTGAGAGAGGTCACGCCCATACAAAAGTGTGAATATAAGAACTGCTTCGAGGATTGGAAAAAACGCTGGCACAAGCTTTTTATAACTAAAGTGGAATACTTTGAAGGTGACAAAATAGAAATTGATAAATAAATAATTATTTTTTGAGAAAAATCAAAATTCACATTTTCTATTGAACAGACCTCGTATATATATTATAACATTGTGGCGATCTAAGTTAATTGTAGATGCGATAGAAAAACAAACTTATTAGTGAGTAAAAAAATAAATTATATAGAATTAAATAAACTTTATTTAGAAAGTATATAAAAATTGTATTTCACTTATGTTCCCCATCAAAGTGCAATCCATATTTGCAAAGCATTTGACAGCAGGTTGAAAACCAATGAGTTTTTCGGTTTGATAATAAATTCTCGTTTTTTATTCAAAATACTGTATTTTTCAAATCATTTTCAAACATTTGTCGTTTGAGAAAAAGCTTGATTTGAAATCATTCTCAATTTGAAATCAAGCATGTTTGCTGGGCTTAGGAAGAAAACTGTGTATAAAGCTTAACGCACTAATGACATCAAGAACAGCAATAACAACAAAATAAACCACAGTTTTGTTTATTCAACGGATATAAAAAAGACCTTTAGCACGTAAAACAAAAAAAAACAGTTGAATTTTATTTTGTTAACATGGCTGATTTTTATTTTAGGACATAAAGCGATATTAATAATAAAGTTGTAAAAGTAAAAAGGAAATAATAAAACATTCCTTTAACTTTGTTCTTTTCTGGATAATGATGCTAATTAGCATTGATTGGTAGAGTTGAGTTTGAGTGAAAATAGAAAGAACGTTCCTTAAGAAAGTTAGAAGGAATAATCAGATGCTTGTTAAACGAATTAATTTTAACATAAATTATATCATTATATTCAAGATAACAATAACATATGTTTCATTTACGATTCCATAAGCAATTGCAACTTTTTATCACTTTTAATATTTACTTTGCGGCTTGTTAGATCGTTTATTTATGTAATAATTTATTTATATAAATATAAAGCATGTTGGAGGACTAAAGACTACTGAAGACAATATTACTCGTATTTTATTGTGTTTACCATAGAGGAGAAGGGAGATTTATAAAAGGTGTTTCAATATGAGCTCCAGGTCGAATTAGGAGTAAATCCCTAAATGCTAGGGGACATTATTTAACTGAATTTTTTTGCCGAAAACGGAAATAGAACTGATCTCTTAATATACTTTGAAAAGAAAATATATAAAAGAGGCTTAAGTACTGTTTATGCAAATATTATTTGTGTGCTTGCGAAAGTAGCTTTAAAAGTATAATGGCAGGTAAAAAACTTTTCCGACACAACATTAGTATCGGCTATTTGATAGATATTTTCTGCCTTAAGTCGATGAGTTGTGTTATATGTAGCAAGATCTTGCTGAGGTAACAGTATTAATGCAAATAAATAGAACTGTTTCATTGTTCTTCTTAACAAGTAAACTCCAAGCACCAACTGTACCAAATGATCAAATGAAGAATGTTTCTTTCCTCTTAGTATTTTATCTTAGATGTCTTATTACCAAGTCTCATTAGTAGATCTTTCATTGATTGAGGTTAAAAATTTTGTGCCACATGACTTGTATTGAACCTAGTGATGAGCTTAGAAAAAATATATGTAAGTAACTGTGCTGTTGAAACATTGGAATACTATTTGTGCCAAAGCTCCGGCTTCTCACAAATAAGATCCCGATATCTTGGGGGTTACATCTTACCGGACATAAGCCGATTACGGGGAATATGCTGGAGGAAATTTAGGTACTTTGTGAGTGACACGGAGTTTCTCTAGATCTTTGGGTCAATATGTTATGGTTAAACCCAAGGGAGCGCACAATAAGCCTTCACTGGCTTAAGTGTATGTCGTATGACATGGGCTATCACACCCCTCCAATCAACCTAACCTACTCGTAACCTAACCTAATTGTGCTGTGTTTCAATTTTCCATACAGGGCCTCACAAGTAGCAATAACGCAAATGTATATTAGTTAATTCAACTCAAAATTAGGAATATTTTTATATATTTTAACTCACCGTTGAGAGTAACTTTATAAAACTATGACACAAATTCTATGAAATCTGACAATTACAATCTGCTCCTCATCAGTCCTCGATTTTACATTTACTTTAAGCAGTACTTTGTGTAATTGATTTTATAAACATATTTTATCCTATAAACATATTTCTAGAGCTGAAAATTTGCCTGAGTGAAATTGTGGATCACCTAGAATGTAAATTTTTTGTAAACGAAATATAGCCTGGTAATATATACATACATCGCTCCTTCAATGCAACATAGACGTCTCAAAAAAAATTTAACTTGACAAAATGTAATAAAGTTTTTAGAGTATAAACCCCCACAAAGTTTTAAGAATAACGTCAGCTCATAGTCTGATTAACTTAAAAAATATTTCTGATTTTTTATATCAATATACAAGATATTCAGGAACACTGTTTTCTTAGCAAATTAGATATATTGAGTCCATGAGAATGGCTTGATTTAAGAATAGCTGGAATGTTGTTTTGCTACTTTTAAGTATAACTTCGGTATCAGGTATCATTCTGATACATTTCCATTCATTCAATATTTGAAATATTTATGTACCAAATATGTCTAAATTGCACTAAAGGAGCGACATGAAAAAATATTTAATTGGAGCATTGCATATATCAGCTATTTGAACCATTTGGTGAGGAAAGAATACTTAGGGCAAGCACAGCAAACTAATTCTACTAGCATTTTATAAAATATGTATATTCTATCAGACTAATAATGACTTTCATAATTGTATTTTTAAAATCTCATTAAACATATTTTCTCACAATTTCCTTCCAAGTTATTTCTTTTATAATGACCAAAATGTAGAAACACATTTTTTGCCAAATTAGGATTATCCTTTATTCATGTGTAACGAAAAGGAATCATTTGTTAGAAGCAGCTTGATTCTATACCCGTCAATGTTCTTGAAGTTAATATGAATTTCCTTACTTATTAAATCAAGCACTTACTTTTATAAAACGGCTCTTCTTTGGTTTTTGGAAGTATTTTATTGTAAATGTTTTTAGTCTGCAAATAAACTAAACGTTTAAGCTGTCGTCTTTTTATACTTATTGTTATAAAAAGGCAAACGCTAAATAAAATATACTTTATATATAATTCCTTTTTTTGTTATGGATGAATTGCAGACAGTACGTGCTTATTCTTATCTCTTGTGGTTTTTATAGTTTTCTATTCAAATTCATACTTCTATTGTTATTTTCTTATTATATTAGAAAAAAGACAGCCAGTTTATATGTATAAACTGCACAGTAGAACTATTCAACAAAGAAGTTTGTTACTTGTAGGGTCAAAAGCAGAGTAGTAGCATTTGTAAAATAAATAAACAATTTTGTAATGGTATAGGGTACAAACACAGACTCTAATATTATGGTTAATTAATGATAAATTTCCATAAGCAGGAATTATTGCATAAATATTTTCTAAAAGAAGGAACAAAAACACTTTTGCAAGAGTATAAGTTTCAAGCCAAAAGTATTTTTTTTTTTTTTTGTAATTTAAATATGGAAATAATTTTAAAAATTTTAAGATTTGGAAAATGTTCTGCTATTTTAGTTTTAGTTTTTATAAAATTTCACTTACACCTCTTTTTTGAAAGAAAATAAATTATTTTACTTTTACGAGGACTACCAGATGCCCACATAGTGGCTGTGATATGCAGCACCTTGTCGTAGCTGATTTCTTTATGAAAAATTGACAAAAGACAAGCAATTCTGATTTTGGATTTAACTACGCAGCTTGTGAACTGTTAAAGGTGCTTCACCCCATGCACAACTGAGGCAATAAGTCTACTGCTAGTAATAAACCAGGCTATAAATTCGGTCTAATAATTTGGACTTAATATTAATTTTATGTGTTTTGAGGAGTTTGTGACATCGAGTTCAAAATTGTATCATTCTAACCAAGAATAGAAATGATAGAAAAAGTAAGTTCTACTACTAGCTGAAGGAACACTCCCCACTTCTTGGTGCCGCCATACATCTCATCTACACTCTGGTCTGATGATTGGGCAGGTTTTGTTTAAATATTTCTTGCTACTTAAATAAAGATTTATTGGAGTATACGAGAGACTTTTATTTTTCTAAAATAGTACAAAGACATTGATAAGCCTGCCTTAATGGACGTTCTGCGGAAAATATTAAGCCGGACTCAAAATTTTCTTTTGCGTATGGAATTTCTTATAAATTGTATGATTTTCCTCATCATTGTATCGCAACCCTGAGCAAAATTGTTATTAGTTGTTGAACTCTTTGGAAAATTCTGGGGTTATAATCATATAGACAAAATTAATTTGACTTTTCGCTTAAAAATATAAACCATAATAGAATGTATGATACATTTATGTAAATAAGACTTGTTACTCTTTTATGCGTCCCCGACCTTGACCTTTGGCCAGTTATCCATTGAACTTAATATGTTGCCACCCAGTCCCTAAAACAACAGGATAACGGGCGTGCATATAAGTATATATGGAAGTAGCCCTGCCTATGTTTGTCTGGGTAGAGGTGCTGCCGATACCTTAGGTTTGCACGGAAGGTATTTTAACACAAGGCCGACCAGAAATCCTATCTGGTACCACGGAACCAGTAGCCCCTAGGACTTGTCCTAGAGTGGTTATTGTGAAGGCCCCTTAGGGGATCACGTGGTGGCTGTGATTAAAACCCAAAAATACGCGGGAAGAGTTATGGCTCGGATAAGTGTGTTTGCAAAATGGTGCTAGTGATCCTGTTGTAGATGTTCTCTTCAGGCCATATACCTCTATGTGTTGTTGCTAATCGAAAGGGCTGCCCTGGCGGTTGCAGTTGGTGAGTGGTCCATGATAGTTGGACTTCTTACTGCTGGGCCGTTGCGGTGGTAGGAGATTAGATAGCTCCAGCATTTTAGAAAGTTGTCTTGTTCTACAGTCTGTACAGAGTTTGCTACCATGTCGTCCTTGTCTGGGGCACATAAGGTGAACGGCTTCATTCCCCCAGTGCAAAGAGCACCGTCAGGTTAGGTCTTATGACAGGTTCTGACGTAAATCTTTGATAGTTTTAATTAAACGCATCAAAATGGAAAACTTTTTAATGACAAGCGTATGTGTAAGTGATTTGGTAATGTTCTGAATTCGCATTTTTTGCCGCAATAAAATCTCTTAAAAAAATTCGTTTAATAAAAACCTTTGCCAACCAAAACTCAAACCTGATAACTCGCATATGCCTACTAATGTTGAAATTTTTAATAAATTTTCACTTATAAATTTGAAAATATTTATTTCGGGTTTTCTGCTCACTGCCCCACTGTGAGTTATAGTGGCCGAACAAACTGAAAGCAACAAATTACATGACTGACTGTCAGCTTGGACGGGCTGTCGTTTTCTTTATTTAATTTGTTTGCTGAATATCAACTTTTTATATGATTTTTATTTTATGATTTTAATTTGCACGAGCACTTCTGCCATTTCGTCTGGGGTCTACTGAGTGTTTAAATGACAATTATAATGACAAATACTCTTGCATTGCTGTGATAATTTACCAAAAGCTTGTAATTGCTGATGAATGAACGAGTCTTGAACTTATTTCCTTTTATTTAAGTTTGCAATTTATTTGCGTCAATTGTCTTTTTTTTTTTGCTTTTATAGGCCTTAGAACATTTAATGGAATCAGCAGCAACTGGAATGGAAACAGATGTTGCAGTGAAAGCTGACTGATGACCTTAATGGTGATTTGATGTTAAACCAAAAAAGAGGCCAAGAACTAAAACGTTATCTTTTGCATTTTCCATCCCTTAAAACAGTTTTCCTTTAAATTCAAAATCCTTATTGAAATAAATATCATACACGGACGATGCCGTCATGAAAATAAAAACAATAAGAGATACATTAAATTATTAATTAAATGTTCTTGAAACAGGGAATAAAATTTTAAAAGTCTTATCCTTTGAAAAAGTAAAAAAAAAATTAAATAAAGTTCAACCATTCTTCGACAATTTAAACTCTACTTTTGATGAAACTTTAACGTTTAAAGATTAATAAAACTTTGTAAATGAAGGACCTTTTATGTAAAAATTCATTGCCATTTTAATTACCACAGATGCTTAAAAGTACATAATAAACAATTAAAAAACAAACCACTTGCTACAAGAACAAACAGGAAATGAGAACAAAAAAGTTATTGTATGAAGAAAAATTAGCAATAAAAACAATTGCAATACAGGAAGAGTTAGTTTTCTGTAAAATATATATAAAAATATTTGAATAATTTTTGATGGGGAAAGTATATTATGGCTCCTCGAGAATCTTTTAGTTTATTTAAACTATAAATGCTTTGCCTTTATAGGGATTGTTATTTCAATCAAAAAGGATTTGAAAGGAATCAATCGGTGATACGTGGTTAAAGGCCTAAAATTTTAATTTATTGAGGACCAAAGCTCTTCTTTAAGGTAAAAATTTTATAATATCCTTTAATATCTGCTGCACTTGTCACAGTTATTTGTAAAACGTACGAAAGCAGGTCAATAGTTCTGTGACAGGTTTGGTATGAAAAACTATTTCATCTATATACTTTGGCAAACAATACTCCAGTTTTATCTCTTCCAAAAAATAAGATTTGTGGAATTGTTGTTTTGTTTGGAAAAAAATAGTCAAATTGCTAAATGCGGAGAATAGGGTGCATGATGGAGTAAATATTAGCCCTATTCATACAACTCATGAAAACTACATACATGTATGTGCACTCTTGCATTGTAATAATGGAAAGTATTAATGTGGATTATATCGTGTGCATCTCAAAAGAAACAGTCGCCATGACTTTATTGGCTTCCAAACCCTCCTTGGCCTTTTTTGGAGCCGATTCACCTCAAGGAACCCATCGTTTTGACTGCTGTTTAGTCTCTGGTGTTTTGTGGTGGATTCACGTTTGTTCTCGACTACGATACGCAGCTAAAAATCTGCCTTTCTTGTGGTTGGACAACGCCAAATACTAAAGCGAAGCTCTCACACGATTTTGTTTGTATTCGATTGTGAGCAAACGCAGCGCTTTTTCATATGAGAAAGATTTCCGCAATATGCAAGTTTTGCTTCGCTTCGCTGGAAAATAAAATTTTTACAGAAAGAGTACTACGACTTAAATTCCCAAACCGCTTTGGAGTCATGGATATCTTAATTGCTGAACAAATTTAGCAAGACCATATCATCATCAATGTTGACCAATAAATTTTAGTAAGAGTTTGTTCGAGCTTTTTTATATAATAGTTGCGCTTGTTTGAAAATTTTTTTTCTAGCAATTTTTATTTAAAATTTTTGAATGGCTAATATTCTTTAAGTTTTGTTTTATTTTTTGCCTAAAGTGAGTAAACGTGCCAGTAGTTATATTTTCTGGACATCTTAACTAACTAATGAAGGAAATGTCTGCTTTTTTATACACACATTCAATAAAATGATGATAAACTCTTATGATTTTAAATTTGGTACGAAAATTTCATTTTTCTTAAGTTACAATTTTATAAAAATATTTTCTTTTTGTTGACTTAAAGCGCCATTTTCAGTGTACTAGTGGCTGAATTACGAGGTCTTCTGCTACCAACAGCTAAATTTTTAGATGCCATTGCTTAAGAAAAGCTGCTGCGTGCCAGCGGCGGAAACTTAGATAGAACCAGCTCTTTAGCAGGCTTCTTGTGCATAGACTATGGCGGATATTTATAAAGATCGCCATCTGTAAGCGGAAAAACAGAGTTCAATTTGTCCTAAATGCGTCGTGGGCATGGGCCACAGTAGTCGGTTACAATATATATCTTAGACACATCTGTCAATTTAAGTGTGGAAAATCTCAAATTGAATTTCAATAGGCACTACTTTCTCCATTATAATCCATTCCACAAATAGGGAACATTTTCTCAATGTTGCACCAGTTGAAAAAATAATAAAATATTTACAAGTCAATTGTACCTTGATTCCTACCGGTACTAAATCAATATCAACAACTTCAACTCGGAGGAAGTGAAACACTGCTGCACAGAATGCAAGACAGTAAAAGTTAAAAACATTTTTATTTTAGAATTGTATTTGTGAGATTTTGTTTTTTATTGTTCTGTTTATTTACTTATTAACTTTTTGGTTTTGTTAAAATATTTTTAATCATAAAATGAATGAAAGTTTTGAAATCACATATGCCAATTATTATAGACTCTGATCTTATACAGTAAACTAAACTCAACAATCCTCTGAGTAAAATTATGTACACAATCTGTTAAATTATATATACATATAAAGGGTCATCCAAAAAACGCGCCTACATGTTTCTTTGAAATAAAACACAAACTATTTGCAATTTTTTCAAGCTGTTTTTTGTTAAAAGTATGATCCATTACAATTATAAGTGGAATAGAATATCATTCAAATGTCCACCATGACTGCATCTGCAAACATCAATCCGAATATCGAAATTTTCATTGACTTTCCGACATGTTGCTGGCTTGTTAGCATACACTCGACTTTTCAAAAAACCTCACAAAAAAAATCGAAGGGTGTTAGATCACATGACCTTGGAGGCCAATTGAAATCTGCATTTCGTGAAATTACACGTTGAGGAAATTTTGATCGCAAAAGCGTAATGTTTTCTCGAGTTGTGTGACATGTAGACGTCAGACACATCAATATGATTCAACTGTGTCCATAAAAAGTCTCTCAACATTGATTGGTATCGCTCACCATTCACAGTAACAGCATTTCCAGCATCATCTTCGAAGAAAAATGGCCCAATGATTCCATTTCCCCAAAATGCACACCAAACAGTAAGTTTTTGTGGGTGTAGAGATTTTTCATGAATAACACTAGGATTTTCATCACCCCAGATACGACAATTTTGCTTATTGACGAATCCATCCATTCTGAAATGAGCTTCGTCACTAAACAAAATTTTATAATAACTTTGAATGATGTAAACGCGTTGTTGCAATGTGTACCTGTCCATGGTTAAAACTGTACTACCTTCTAATAAAACAAAATGGCTTATGTCATTTGAAAAGATGTCACGTGTAAAAATTACATAGTGCTGACATCTAGGCGTCACATTTGGATGACCCTTTATATATATATATATATATATATATATATATATATATATATATATATATATATATATATATATATATATATATATATATTAAGATAATAAAATATAGCAAAACATTTTTTGTGTATAGAGAATCGGAAAGAAAGTTTTTTTGTGTAACGGAAATCAATGAAACAACAAAATATGCAACAACAAAATTAACTATGATATGGCTACAAGAAAAGGTTTTCTAGTACACTTCCTTCTTTACTTTTGCAATATTCTAATAAAAATTTGCATGTCTGAAAAGGAAATCTTGTCAAAAACTAAAACTAAAAAGACTATTTACATATAAAGAGAAGAATTCATTAAAATAGGTTAAAAAGACGTTGTAATTGTTATTGTTGTTTCCTAAGTCATATAAAGCCACACTGATAAACGCACATTAAAAGTGCTTTTCTCTAATTTTAACAGAAATATTTGTGTTATTAAAAGTTGTAACAAATAAAAACTCTGATACATTGTCTACGATTTTAATGGCAAAGCTTGTGAATAGTTGTTTTTTTTTTCAAAGGAAGTACTAGTTTATTCCGAAAAATCTTTAATAAAAATACAGAGGGGAAGTTTTTTAATAGAAATAATTTAGAGAATCTTTGCAAACAAATTCTACATCGAATTTATTTCCTTCAACGGAAACATCAAATATATTCAAAATAAGTAATTAAATAAAATTTATAAAAACACTTGATAAATATATATATTTTACAAATATATAAGCAAAAGGTTTAATAGCAAGCGTCACTTAACAGTTGAAGTAAAAGTCAAACTTCGCCGACATATGTTTAAAAAAATTTAAAGCACGAGTCATCCGCTGTGCCCACTTTTTTTAGGAGGTGAGTCGGCTTTTCGATTTTTGTGTTTTTCTTCCGACGGGGTTTGTTTGAATTTGGGACGATTTTCCGTCATCCCACGTAAAATTTGGTTTGTAAACAGACCGGTTTCGGCCTTGTGCCATCTTCAGTGTTCTCTTGAATACTTGAGTATTCAAGAGAACAATGAAGATGGCACAGAGTCGGCTTTTTCCCTATTTTTGATTTTCTGAATGATTTCGTCAATCGCTGACATGATCGGGTGCTCAAGGTATAAGTTTTCTGTATAAAATTTGCGGTTTTATACAAAATCTGTTATTAATTACTTTTCTAGGATCTATATTTATAAATAAGCAGTTCGCTTAATATGAACATTTCCTTAAACTCCAGTCAAAGTTTGCACAACAATATTTACAAAAAACTACTCAAGACAAAGAGCCGTATGCAAAAAAAATATGCTTTACATATTCGTAAGTCGAGGAGGAATCAGCAGCTCTTGAGCAATTCCTAATAACAATAATTTAGATGACAATTGCATATACGTATACTTAATATATTATGAATGCTCTATACAATAATCATACGCACGGGAAACTCCCATCATTCAAATAACTGAAAAATATATAGTGCGTTATTGTAAGCAATGCTTTTAGCGTTAAGTTATTAGAAGGAAATAGAATAAAAATTCTTCAAAGTCTGAGGACGCAGCAACATTTCATAACTGGGAACGCTACAAATATTTCATCGTCTTATACTTTTCTTAGATATTATTAAGGAGCTTTAAATACTGTCACTTTTCAGTTCAAAATAACAAACTCGGAAAAAGGAATGTAGTTAACTTCGTAAATTAATATTTCATACTAGTGGTCATCTAGTGGCGAAAATTTTATCAAGCTCTACAGCTCAAGAAAATTTTTAATCAAAATTAAACTCTCGGTTAAAAGTTTCAAATACTTTGAAATTATTCTAAATCGCATATTTTCTATGAATGATTTATGTATGTGCTAGTGGCAATTTTTACTTATAATACTCCAGCCGTTGTAACAAAACACATTGTTCACTTTTGCAAAGAAAAATATTTCAAAACATATATTTGTGTCTTTGTAAAATTAAGTCAAGCGTCTTCCTTCTCGTAATAATGCAAGGATAGAGATAAAATAAACATCAAGGAAAGTAGATTTTGTACGCCTGTACTTTTATATAAAATTAATAGAAGTTGTTTTATCATATTTAATATAACTGTGTATTTAAAGCAAACAACTGAAATATAAAAGTTTTTAATTAGAAATATATCTTACATTATGTTCTTGTATTAAATTTTATATTTTGGTTCATATCTGTTACTTTTTCCAGAGAATTAAATATATATTATGTCTTTGTAAATAAAATATATTTCTTCTGCAATTAGAAATAATAATAATAAAAAAATATCAAATCTGCAAATATTTAAAATTTATCGTAAAGAAATTTATTTATTAACAAAATTCATCAAAGTTTGTTAAATTAAATAAATTTTCTCTACTAAGCCACAGAGACTAAGTCTTTAAGAAAACTTATTTAAGATATAATAACAAAATTGAAAAGCATATTTGATAGAAAGAAAATTTTATATAAACAGAGTTTTCTTTTTGTTTTCATAACTTTAAAGATTAAAAATTTAAGAAGTTAAAACCAATTTGTTATAATTGAAGAAATTTTGTATAAAATTGTTTACACAAAATGTTTAAGTAATACACGATTCTCTATATTTATGGCAATAAAGAAGAAGTGCTTAATTTGCTTTATGCTAAAAACGCTTTAGTAACATCACTCTGCTTTGCTGCTTCAAAAGTACCACTCAGCAAAATTTCACTCAATTTGCCCATTTCTGCTTGCCTTTTTTATATTTAATTCTAATTCGGATAATAACTTACGAAACTGAGTGATCGTTCTTAATATAACTGGCCTTAGAACGTTCATAATAATTCGCATTAAAAAAATTAATTCGCTTCTCAAAATTAACTTCTGCTTGATTTTCATAATCTTGGTGACCGCTAAAAACAGTGATTAAAATCTTGACACTCTGCAGACCTTTGATCTTTTGAACCCTTCCACTATGACGACTATCTAGACTGTAATATCGTAGTGATAAAACCATGACTCGTCATTAACTATGGCCATTTTAAGCAAGATCATAATGTTATTATGTTATGTATTACAAAAGTTCTTTTGGAGCACTTCAAATATTTCTAAAGCTTATGCATGCAAGAAACAAACAAGGAGTTCTACCAACAGAAATTATTATCATATATTTGGAATTTTTTAAATGTTGCTTTATTCGTGTGTAAAGTTATTGCACTCTAAAAAGCAAGAACGTATACTTAATATTTTTAAATTAATTAATTATCAAGTATACGCCCAATAAGCCATCAATATTAATGAGCTTGAATTTATATGTTTCGATGCAAAGTCGAAAACCATGCTCTTATTACTGCCTAAACAATTCGAGGCCATATTTTGGGACATCCTACTGGTGCATATTGAACTTTTTTCAAAACAATAGAGTTATAAACGTCGATACTATTAAAAGAGATCAATAAGAATAAATATAGTCTATGAATCATAGACTATATTCATAGTCTATATGAATCATTGTTGTAGATTTTGTAAACCTTATATTTTAGGTTTAAGCTTTGCTCACCAGTTTCATAGAAAAAAACACACAATTTAACACTAAGTTTTTGTAGTATGTAAGTTTTTTTGTGCCCACTTAAGCAGCAATATAGCAGACAAAAAATTTTTCATAAAACTGATATCACAGGCCATCAAATATGTCAAAATTCAGCTTGAACGTCAAAAAGAAATGAAAACTTAAAATATATTCAAGGATTAATTGTGTACTTACTTACAACTACAAAAAAATGCACCAATAATATTTTATATACAAGTAATATTCACTAATTTTATATGAAATACTCCAAACAGCGCTTACATTCAACTCTCTAAATCTTCGAGGTATGCAGCTCTTTTGTAATTTTTCGTGAAAAGGGACATTAAGCTCCTATTACACAGTAATATGGTAACTTTCGCACATATATCACATATAGCACTATATCATTTTCTAACAATTTTTTCTAAGACATCCCACAGAACCAGGACTGATGCAATAAGTTTATATGAGAGAAATAAATTATACTAGATAATATATATTAAAAAAGTTGAGAGATAAGTTAGTTAATTTTTTTAAAGCTGTTCCTTGGCACAAAGTAGTATTGTTTCTAAAAATCAATATCAAATTTCTTATCGTTAAGATATCCCAACCCTCACACTAAAAGATTGTGGTAATTGGATACTAATTAATAGTTTTTCTTGTAGTGCTGTAAAATTATGACTTCTTCATCGTTGCAATTAAGGTGTTTCTATGTCCATGTCGTCCAAAAACAACAGGTTGACTAGCTTTTTTTCTTGTTCCCATGTAACATTAAGGGACATTACAAATTATTTTTTTATTTCTTTGTGTTGTACAACTTTTGTGTATTACGTATATGCCTAGAGAGCCCCCGGTATCTAAATCTGTAGAGAAAAACATCATGAAAATGCCATTAAAAAAATTTTAAGAAATTTTGCTGTAGAATTGTTACAGCAAGCGAAAATTTTTTTTTAGTAGAAGATAATTCCATATAAAATTTAATACTGAAAATAGTTTTAAGCCTACAAAAGTTAAAAATAAAAACGAGTGCAGAAAAAGGAGTCTCGGCTTGTCATTACAGCTTCATCAATCACAACAAGATTCCTACACTAGTCTTTTTTGCCAATCATATTTCCAGGACATTCAATGCACATGGTATAAAATATTTCCAAGCATATAATTACCCAGAAAAGTATAAATTTTTCTATAACCCAGTGTTATTATTTCAGCGCAACAGATTGCAATGATATTCGACTTTTAGTACAAATTGCAAATGCTTTTAACAAGTGACTAAAAATATGAAATTATTTATATGCAAAACATTTTCTAAAATTCAAAAATGAATATGAACAAATTTGAATATTTAATTTTCAATCCATTAACGAATTTGTTCAGGCATTAATTGACTTATTTATTTTAATTTTTTTTTTATTTTAAGTCAAACTTTATTCAATTTACAGCAACTATGAAATGCTTAATAAAACTTTATTTAAACCAAATACAAAAACATGTTAAGCCTGTGCTGACACTTTTATTGCATTTTTCATTATTGCAACAGCATCATATCATGAGCCTCATGAGTCAGAAAAAAATGTTATAAGTCTATATTAAAAACATGATTTTCTATAATCCTTTAAAACTAAAAGTTTAACATTTTGCAGGATAGTTGCACTTACCTTTTTATATGCATAGAACAGCTAGCAAATGTGCAGTAGTATTAATGGCCAGGATATGCAGCTCTTAACCAACTTGTTGTTGTAGATGTGATAGTAGAAGCAAAAGATTTAATGTTGTTTCTTGCAGCAGTCGGGATGTAGCAAAATTTACGTTAAGTCCTCAATGACAGTAAATAAGAAAAGAATATAAAAATAATGTTGCGAAGAAGGATATCTTTATGCATTCAAAAGCCATAGCCTGCCAAGGAGTACAAGAATATAGTTTATGCGGTAGAAAAACAGGGATTTAACAACACTGAGACATCCTTGCATATTAAATCAATATACTCGTGCTGTAAAGCAGACTTTCGATAGTGTTTGTGATGCTGGTAGAGGCATGACACTTAAGCGCTGTTATGGATATAAAAAGTTTGGTCCTTGCAAGCAGTTGATTGAAGCAAATAGTGCAGGCTTTAACACTTGACTTTTTATTGAAATTTGCTTAAGGTTTTTACATTAAATTACACTTACGCAAACCTTCATATATACATCCATGGCTGATATATAAAAGTGAAGTTAGCAGCGAGGGATCAGAAAAATTACTTTATTTTAGTTCATGCATGCGTAGAATTTATATAATTTTTTTTTTTGGTTATTTAGTTATTTTTTGCTTTCACATTTTTTGCAAATGTGCTTTTTATTAATTTTTCGTAGTGTTTTTTGTTTGTTTTTATTTAAGAGGGTTTAACTTCTATTTAACTATACTTCTGGCTAAATATTTTCGTTACGTATGTATATATTTTTATAAAAAGTTTTATTACCACTACTTTTTTGAATTATCATGATTTCAAACTTAAACTGCGCTAAAATACACTTCTCTTCTATTTCTTGTTTCCCAGAAAAACCACTGTGTCAGTTTGACGTGTTTAAATAAATTTGTTTTACATTTTAAACTTTTTTATTATTTTTATTGCTTGTTTTCTTGGTATTGCTCCTTTTATTAGATTGGCTTCAATTGATTTGTATTATATTGCCATTTTGCGGCTAAAAATATAAAATTGAACATAATTTTTTGTGGGAATTTTTTCAATTTATTAACACAGGTTTCATTCCTTTTTCGTTTAATACTTTTTAGTTTTTGTTTTGCAATATCCTGGTTTCCTTTTTCCTAGCAGAAAAATTATGTTTTCTTTAAATTTTTAACAATTTTATTTTTATCGTATACTTTTTGTTGCTTTTTAGGCTTGATGAACTTTATTTACAAAGAACCTTCAGATAGATGATAATGATTTATGGATGGTAAGGACTTTGGCTCTCTGGTTTTACATTTCAATTGTAAAAACCTTTGTCAAGTCCAACGCAGTCTGAAAAGTTTTGAGTAAATTTTTTCACGAAATTTAATGAAAACATTTGAAGTGCAAAATAATGTACTCGCATTTGTATTATATTTAGTAACGCTTTTATTTATTTGCCAAAGATTTAAATTTTCATAAATTTAATAGAACAAAAAAAGATTATTTTTAATTATTGTTTTTTAATTACTTTACGGCAAGTTTATATATAATTAATTACAATTTCGATGGCTTTTATAAACATGAAATTTTCTTTTAGTTTTACTTATTAAAGTGATTTAAAGTATTTTTATAGAAAAAATTTAATTTTTATTCACTTTCTTACATTTCAAAAGCTGACAAAACTTTAAACGCTTATGTATTTTGTTACCTTAATTCATTTCAATATATTCTTGGTTTTTTTTAACTTTCATTTAGTCAAATGCAAATTATACCTTGTTGCCTTGGAGCTATTGTTTCTTTAAGTATCAAATACATCCATGTGTATTATTTATATCACTTGCGTATTTTTGACAACCACCTTCAGATAAGCCAAAACACATATAATTTTCATTTAATTCTGGGAAGATTCATCAAAATTATTATAATTTTTTTTCTTGCCTGCAGCTTTATGGTTTTTATTTCCTTTCAACAAACAGCGTTATTCTTTTTTGCTTTACGCATTTTATACACTCATTAAAGTGTCTCGGTTGAGGTTTTAATTTAAAATATATATTTTGTTTTATTTGTAATTCTGTTGTCTTCTTTTGATCCTCACTAATGCTGTAGTTTTGCTATAAAAAATTAAAAATTATTCTACTTTTTTAAAGGACTCCAAAGAACATAATTTAATGTTTATTTTAAGTATTACGAACTTTGAAATGGAAAATTGTTAGAATTTAAACAAAAAGTAAAATTAAAAAATGTATGTTGTAGTTTTACACATTCGTGACTCAAAGTTACGTGGAAGCTTTAACAGAAAACGATGTCACATATAAAGTGTATTTGGTTCTAATTTTACGAAAGTTTGTTAAAGCTAATTTTCTCTCAGATCTTAGTCTCTATTGAGCTCAATATGAGCACTGTGGTTTGAAGTTTCCCCATTGACGTTGGTCAATGTGGAATATATCGCAAGCATCCCAAAATAAAAACGTTGCCATGACTTTATTGGCTAACAAAATCAGCTTGGCCGATAAATACACTGCTGTTTGGTTTCCGGTCGTTTGTGATGGATGCACGTTGCGTTCACCGTTATGAAACGGCGTATGAACTCGCCCATATTACGGTTGAACAACACCAAACAATACTCCTGGGAAGTTGCTACAACACGATTGCGTTTGTTTTCGATTATGAGCAAACGCGGCATCCGTCTTGTGGAAAGCTTTTCCGTACTCATGTGATGAGCTCCACAATTTCTAGCATTTTCAATTTCCGAACGACCAACGCCATATCGTGCAGAGACAGACCTCAACTAAGCGCCCAGAATTTTTGGCGTCTTTTGTGCTTGTACGGGACCAATAATATTCAATAAACCACTTTTTTACCATTGAAATTGTCGAAGCAGTATTTCCATAGTATTTATCAAGCTTAACTTAGTTTTAGTTGTGGCTTTTTTTGCCAAAAAATAATTCACTTTTTCCACTTTCTCCTCAAACCACACGGTAGTCTGCCTGCCTGCCAGTCAAACACAGACTAAATAACGCAGGTTGTTACAATTTTCACAAAAGTCAACTGACATTTGGTTGTGGATAGAAGCACTGTCGCCCTTTCAGTTAAAAGGCAGGAATTTCAAATTCATAGATTTATTGACCTGCCCTCGTATATAAAAGCATTACAGTTTGGGAATAGGATGAGTAGTTAATTAAAAATATTTATATATATATTTGTAAATTCATTTATAATATAATATTAAAATACCTTGTAAAAAGCTTAAATATATATATATATATATATATATATATATATATATATATATATATATATATATATATATATATATATATATATATATATATATATATATATATATTTTTTTTTTTTTTGTAATCTTTTATTTACGGATTTGCATTAACCAAAAATATGAGTGTATTATTCAACTATTGGTTTTATTATTCAGGCAAATATAATTTCTCTCCGCATGCCGATGCTAGTATCATATAAAACCAACTCTATTTTAAATAAAATAAGTTTTTTCAACTTTATCTCTTAAGGTTTTTTTAATTAATTTTTTTTAATTATATAGCGATATTAAGGTGACCATCGAGTACCATCCTTAGGGTAAATATAAAAAATATTATTATTCCAAGCAGACGCAAGATTACTGCCTTATGAAAACTTAATATTAATTAATGAATTAATACGTTATTATGAAGCTGTAATAAAATGCTGTAGGCGATTACAATTTTCATTATGAACTAATGAATAAAATTATTTTATTAACTTTTTCAACTAAAACTTTATTTTCAAAGCAAAAACTTTATCTTCAAAGTTGTTACTCAAAATTAAAAAAATGCTACGTGTGGTCACACGGGAAATATTTGAATTAAATCCACGCTTACACTTTAATAAGAAAAAAAACCATTGTGCCCAAAAGAATAGATTGTTGTTGGCTGATTATGAATGCAAATTGCTTTCGAAAGAAATTCGATAAATTTTTTAATGATTTTTTACCAAGAGCAACTCAGAAAAACATCTCTTTTAACCAAAAATGTGCTTTGACATTTAAATTAAGAAATCATTATGGCAGTTCACATTTTTTTTTCAATTATCTCGGGATCTGTTTAAATGACTAATTTTTATTGTAGCAGAAATTTTCCAATAAAATATTATATTATGGGATGAATAATTTTTTTTTGTTGATAATTTAAATTTATATGAATAATACTGCAAACACAACTGCGGCAGAAATTCGTTGATTGAATCACAATATGGTTGAGAAAAAATGTGATTTGAATTGTTTCATTTGTGAAATAAGAGAAATAATATCCAAAATGCGGTACGATTTAATCTGGAATCAATATACAAATACATGCAGTTTTTAGACACGTTTTTCACAAGGAACAATTGGCAGAACGTATGATTTTTTTTTTTTTTTTTTTGGAAGAATAGTTCTTCTGCATTAATTTCTTATGTTTGGAAAACACAAGAAAAATGAAAGGTTTCATATCAATATGATGTTTATATAAATTTTGTAATCTAATATTTGTAACTCGCATTTCTTTTTTCAAACTTCTTATAGAAACATACGAACCAGAAACATACTGGTTGAAGGGCTGCAGATCATTTGCATTACATTTTAGACCCTCTTGCTTAGATTTAGTTCTATAGTAGATTTTCAAATGGTCAGTATATATGAAAAATTGCTACTCAGATAAGAGACTAGGAATCGTTTCGTTAAGCGATTATAGAAATATATAGAGGATCCTGTATAATCTATGACTTTGTGCAAAAATATTGAAGCTTTAATATGCATAAGACTTTGCAACGAAATTCCGTAAAAGCTATTCACATTTATTATTTTATTTTTTTTTTAAGAGAAACATTCTTCTAATATTAACGCCATTAACGGAGGGAGCGGTAAAGAGTATCAATCGATCCCAGTACTATTCAGTGAGCAGTGTGGTATCCCTAAATCTCTTAAACAGTTCAAACAGACAATTACCACAATGCCACGCTAATGTAAATCAGACAAACTCCTGATTTTAACGACTTGTCTTGAACAGGGATCGAACCCAGGTCCTCAGTCATAAATTGCCTTGTAGTCCAGGTGTTAACCACTTCAGCCAACAGGACTCTCAATTTGTTGATATTGGGTCACATTTTTATATTTTATTGTAAGTCTACTTACTTTGAGGCATAATTTAGGTTGTTAGATTTAGAATCCGATTTTTTGAAGGTGTTTAGAACGGAGTAAGTCATATTTCACGTAGGCATGTATAAGTTTTCACCTACACTTTTGGCATGATTTGATCGTTCTTGAAGATCACGCCGAGATTATTTGTGAAGAAATACAATTTATTAGTTGACTGCTTTGCAGTATTTCAAAATCCAAATTCAACCTAGTGGTTTTCTTAGGTACTCGTATAACAAATTCTGAAGATTAAGCAATAGTTTGTATGCCATGGCCAATTGATAGAAATTATTTAAATCATTGTTAAGCTTCCTAACATTTTAATTTATAGATTCTAATGGACAATTGATAAAAAGTTGCACATCATTAGCGTTCAAATATCTTTTTGTTTGTTTTAAATATAATGTCATACCAAAATAAGAGTAGCCCCAGTATTGATACTTGTGGGACTCCTTTGGAAATGTGTAAGACCTGCAATAACTACCTATCTTTTAGAAAAACTAACTAAATTAGGTTTCTTATACACAATACCAGTATCCTAGCCGATGTTCTATATAAATTAAATAATTTTGCATTTTGTAATCAAGTATTATGGGCTCAAACGTAAAGAAAGATTTGGGGTGATCTAGTAAAGTTAATATGGCTATTTTGCCAATGAATATTTGGCCCTCGTAGTACCTCGCAGCTAGTATACTAGACTAGTAGTCAGAGGGTCGCAGGCTGAATTCCTGTCGCAGACTCTGACTATTTCCGCTTTCTATCTTTTTTATTCTTCTCTTTCAAAGCTTCTATCTAAAAAAAGGTTTAAGAGACCATGGAACCAATTGAACAAAAGCTGCCTGTTAAACTTAACGTAAAATAGCATTTATTAAAGCTGTGACACAAACGTGATGATTCCAATAACCCAACTGGAAAACAGTTAACAAATTAAACTGTTTTATAAAATAATTTATGGTAGTATAAAATATCTTCTCCATTATCTTAGATAGAGAAAATATCATGACTATTGCCCTAAATGCTTATTTCGCTTTGGTTACAGGTATTATTTACCATGTTTCGCAGTAATGGAAAAGGTACATGTTATAAAGACTATTTTAAGGACATGGGTAATAGTTTCGGTAAGAATATTTTAATAAAACATAGATCAGTATTATCACTTCCTATTAAATAAGACTTGAAAGAGGGATGACTCCATAGAACCTCTACTTCCTTATCAATTCAATTTAAATAATGCCAGTATGAGAGCCAGAATACTTTTTATACTTTCGTTCATTCTATGGCATAGTTTACCAAGTTCCGTTGTTGTGAACTGCATTTTTAAACCATTCAATTTTTAATAACAATTTTATTTTTCCATTGACTTCTCTTATAAAGGTAGTCATTGTAACACAACGAGAGACCCGTCGTCAAAATTTTATGGGAAAAGCATTAGATCTTTTTTTATATTTCCTTTATAAAATTTATTATTGATACAGAGAGTCGACTGCATAATGCAAATAAAAAAGGATGTACTTCTTAATTAACTATTTTCCTATCCCATTCTTCCGTCGGTTTGATGACTTTCTCTAAATTTTTATTTATTTATTTATCAATTATATATGAGCACTTCATATGATATGCAAGAAACATGCCCGAACTTCCAAAACAAAAAATAAGTCCTGGGACCCAACTGCAAGCTAAGCCTTCCAAAAAAAAAAATAATAATTTTGAAAATCGGTCCATATATGATTAAATCAGCGTGCACAACTTAAAAAAAGGAAGAAAAAAAAAATACAGACGAAATGATGACCTCTTCCGTTTATGAAATCGCTTAAAAACAACATTTTGCTATTTAATAAATATAGAACAATATACAGCCATATGAATACAAATTATTGTGTTTTTTTTCCAAAGTTAATCGTATTCTGTTTTATGGCCCATCTAATAGAAGAAAGTTCTCTGATGAAAAAATATGAGTAATATTTCTTAATTTAATATAAAAAAGAACTAAAAAAATAATAATTAAATCATTAAAAGGTGGAATGGACTCGAAGAATTCTCGTACCAGTCATTTGATCTTTACGAAAAATACTATTCGTATTTAACCGCCGTATAACAAATTTTAAGAATTTAAATATATAGACGATGGTCTAACTTGTGTATCTCGTGTATATTTTTGTTTTTTATTTATTTATTTTTTATTATTTTTTTTCAAATATCAACAAAATGTTTACGAAATATGTGGCCTTTTTCTCATCAAATTCGTTACTGTATCCTCAACTCAAGTAAAGTCACAATAACGATTTATAATTTATATCCAAGAAACTATTAATAAAAATTTCAGTTTAGTATTCATGACTAACTCATGTTACTTAGAGGCTGTTTTGTATTAAATACTCCACTACCCATGACAAGACAGTGTGAGTTTTGCTCAAATCAGTCCAGTAAAATATTTTTAGGCCTTGAAGTAAAACAAAATAATAACAAGACATACAAACGTTATACAAAAATTGTGTATTTAAGATAAATTGTTTGTGAAAATACATTTTTAAATTCTTAATGAAAAAATAAACTATGATTTTATTAAAAATATATTAATCAGTATATTTTTAGTGTAAACGAGACCGTAAGCTTAGCCCAATTTTTATTTAATTAAGTTTAAACTTTATTATATCGACCCGCTTATTTTACTACGAGAAACCTTAATATCATATTATTTGGTAAAAGTTTTCTTTCATCTTTAGATGAGACCTTCGTTTTCACCTCTATCTTGTGTATTTTTTTGCCACATTTATATATATATATATATTTTAATACTTTGAAAATGTTGTCCTCTTTAAGGTAAAAATTTATATGATTTTTTACAATATATATTCACAGTTGAATCTTACAAGAGACGATTTTAGAAAAATATTTAACTTCATTTTTTTTTTCATAGACACACAAATTTTGAAACAGGAACAATCGAATAATCATTAGAAAGTTATTGAACTTCTTTAACAATTACTTAGTTCAGCATTAGATCCTGAAGACCTCGTAGACTAGTAGCTAGTGTACTAGACTAGTAGTCTGAAGGTTCGATTCCTGCCGCAGACTCCGTGTGTTTCTGTAGACAAGAAAGGTTGCTTCGCAGTTTTTGTTTGTTAATTACATTGGAAATTGTTGCTAATTTCAAATAATTGATTTAAAAATATAAACGAGTAACATCCAGATGTTTAAATAAAAATTATGTACGCAATGGAATTTCAGTTTTTTTTCTAATGACACATATACTCGTTAGTTATTTCGATAAAAACTGATTGTTTTCATTAAACTAAAAAACTGAACTGATATTACACCTGCTTTGTAAAGCTTTTCATAGAACCAAGTAACTAATAAAATTCCATAAGCCAAAACAACTTGTACACACACACAGCTTTCGAATCTCTGAATAAATTTTAGAAAAATATACATCTTGCAAGGACAAGCCTTGTACAAGATCGTAAAAATATTAAAGATGAGTGGAAAACATTTCTACCAGATTTCTTTGCCAGTAACAGCCACAAAATTTTAAATTTAAATAAATATAATAAATCAAAAATCCTTTGTAATTCTTAGCGTCTGATTAAGACTTTAGACTTTCCCTCAAAAAAAAAAAAAAAAAAAGTGAAGCAACATGAACTAAATCCTAGAAAAAGTGTATAGTTTTTTGCTCTTTAAATTATTTTTACTCAAACATCTACAGCATCGTTTTATATACTATTTTTTGCCTTTTGAAGCAGAAAACTTGCAACTTTATTTTGTTTTTCTTTAATACATGTTTGTTATTTCCTTGGGATTTTACGTTGACCGACTTTCAAAAACAGCAACAAAAAGAAAGAAAAAAAAAAGAAAAACTGCCAAGTTAAATAACACTTTTACCTTTTCAAAATTTAAGGTTAATACAAATATGTTATTATTTTCTTTAAATTCTCAAAGAATATGCGGAAATATTTAATTTTATTTATAAACAGGATTTAAAATTTCATTCACAATTAAATGCATTTTTGTCAAAACAATATTTAATTTTTTTCACATTATCGTTAAAATATACCACAACACAAACTTTGTTAATCCGACGCGTTTTTTTTTTTGCGGTATATTTTTTGCAAAATGCACGCTTTTAATAGACCGTTAACGTTGATATCCTTAACGAAACTAAACGAGCTCATTTGTGCAAGCAAAAGTCGGCCAATTGCTAAAAGCAAATTAATCAGCTCTCTTTTGGTATATCCTTTAAGGACACTCACTGCCTTTCCACCACCCCTCAGAGATTGTTCATTTCGAGCCGGCTCTCAATGCATTCGTGTGCATTTGTATGCTATACCTCTCCGAGGAGAGTTTGTCGTTTATTACCGCTTTTTTTGAACGATGCTTAACGAAATTTGACACTTGTAACCTAGTGAGCGAAATATAAACAAAATAAGTCTCCAATATTTTCGCAACAAAAAGGGCGTGTAAGTGCGCATACTCAGATACCGTTGGGGAGGAAAAATTCTACACGATATGGAAACAATGTGGCAAAGGAACACAATAACAGTTTAACAATCGAAACTAAAAGTATTGAGAAATTCGCAAAAGCCAAAGCGAACAAGAGCCAAAAGCTTTGCGCTTTTTTATTGTTTGTATTGAAAGCAAGTTCAAGGTATTTTCGTTTTGTTTTGTTTTTTTAATAAATCTCATCATCTTTCTCATCATAATCATTATTATAATTAAGATTTTGGGTCCAATATTAAATGCTATTTTTCAGCAGTAAGGAAATGTTACTTGTGTTTCATTTTCACTTTTATTTCGCTTATTTTTTCAATTTTCATTATTATTATTTTAATTAAAAATATAAAGATTGGCCTTTATGACACTGTGTTAACTTTTGATTAAGTTCAGTTGCTTACTTTGAAATGTAATGGAAGTTTGGCCCTGGATGGCCTTTTGCACTGCGACCATTGTTGATCTATTGTGATTCACCTGTCCCTAGCAGTCCAATACGTTCGCAAATAGGATCAGCTCCTTCAATGGGAGTATTAGCAGATCCTGTTCACTCATCGTATATGCATGTAGAGTTCTGTGCCTTAAAATTTTGTTTCTTAGGTGGATTTCTCGTTCCTTCCTGTTGTTGTATGTGTGAGTAGTTAATTGACTTGAATTCTGCTGGCTGTTGCTTTTAATCAAACTAATACTCGTATGTATATATGTATGTATACGTATGTATGTGTTGCATATATTTTTTATGAGCCTATTTTATCTGTTTTTAATCTTCTTACCATTTATCAATTTTACCTTCATCCTTTAACTTACTTCACTCACGCTATTTTCATTTACGATTATTGCTTATTTGATTTATGGTATTAATATTAAATTTGATTTATTCCATTTCAAACACATGAGTTACTTATGACTGGAAAACAACCTAAAAATTTATTTAAATACTTATTTGATTGTAAAATAGGCTTCAGATTAGCATTCTAAATAAATATCTACTCGAAAATACACAGTAATTTTTTGTTTGTTAGCGGAAACTTCCTAAAGTGGGAACAAATTTAAAGTTTTATAACAGAAAATACACTTACCAATTTATTCATAACGTAATATAGAAGGATCAAAAAAAAAAAATAAAGAACTTGGCAAAAGTATTGGTCTCTACCAAAGAAACTTTTTGATACAACTATCGGTTTAGCTATAGATTAGCAGGACATAGATCAGACCAAAAACATATAGTTTGTAAATGCCGCTGTTGTTTTTGTTGTTGTTATGAAATCAAATGATTTTGGCTTTGCTGTGCTTTGTTTATTTATCGAGCAGCATGTAAATGTATGTGTGTGTACATTTCGTTTTGTTGGATCGGTCGGTTGTTAGTTCGTTTGATGGGGAACATAAAATGAAGGGAGGGGAGCGTGGACACTTGTGTGTGCTTGAAAGTTTACAGATCTTTGCTGTCGTTTGTTTACTTCTGCGAGTGTGTATATGTACATTAATACAAAGGATTGGCGATGTATACGCTCACTATATCAATGGCGTTTTTCCTAAACACATTTCTGTGAATACATTGGGAAGTAGTTGGAAAGCAGCTAATCTATTGTGCTGCCATATCATAAAATTTATTGATAGATTTAAATCAAATAACAATATTGAGAAACACTCAACTCTGTGTTATTTGAGAAAACCTTAGCTTAAAGCCCATGGGAATATCTTTATTATTATAACTCCGCCTTCTATATATCAGCTTCAAAAATTCATGAGCTAAAATTTGGCAAAATTCCCTGAATTTCAGTTCAAAATGGTGGGCTTATGGCGCTAAAGCCATTTTTACGGGCACTTAATAAAAAAAATTTTGTTGCTAATAAAAGCATTTTATCTAATATAAATAAATACAAAAAAATCCTTATTATTTAGAAAATTGCACTTGATTAAAAAAATAAGTATTTTAAATTTTTCAAACTTAAATTTTATATATTCTGATAAGTTTTTGTTCATGAATATCCCTAATGTACCTCTCTAGTGCATTTCTTTGGAGGAAGAATAGATGTACACAAAGTTTTTAATAGTTTTTTGAATCACCAACGTGATTATGTCAGAAATTCTTGAAATTATGACTTGTATTCGAATTCAGTCCCAATTCTCAAATTTCGTTAATTCCCACACGCCAGTTCCTTATTTATTAGAGGAAAGTGAATTCACTGGTATTATGGTTTCACTAATTTATAATACATAATATAATAATGCTGTACAGTTTAATATAATCGAGTCAACAACTTTTTGCTTAATGGTATACCCCTTTAGCCACTTGCTGCTACATAATCGATGAAATTATTTATTTTAAATGACAGGGTGAAAACAATACCCTTTAGAAAAATCATTCCTGGATCAATCGAACTCTAAGGCGGGCACCGTAGTAATATGTAGCTACACGTATACGTAGGGGTAAGATTAGCTTAAAACTATTTATTAAAGAATCAGATATCGATTTTTACTTCCGCTTTGCTCAACATGATCTTCCAGGATGAAATGAGTGCGAAGTACGTGAGATGTCTCTGTGTAAACAATAGGCCTAAGGAGGTCAACATTTTTACGGACAGCGAATAGGATATTAAGGCAATTGGCTCTGAGGAAGTTAATTCTAAAATCATTTTGTGCCGCTAAAATCTCATTTACGACTACACGCTATGGCACACTATCCATTTATTTTGGGTGCCAGCTTATCATGTCGTAATCAGTAATGAGCATACTGATAGTCTGGCGATGAAGGCCAGACAATTGCGCACAGTAATCCGTGCAATGCATTTTCGGGATGCGAAAATCTTGCGCTATAACACTGTGGAATGGCAAAACTGTGTTTATTACGAGCAGAATTCTATAAAGCGATCCTGGCAAGGATAAAACCAAGGACTTGTTGAGGCTAAGCAAGCCCAATTGATTAGCATCTTGACTTGATACTTCAACTAAGGGCATATCTGCACTGAGACGGCAGTGTAAGAACCCATTTAAGTCAAACATATTTTGTTAGCGAAAATGCAACATTAAGTGAAATAAACATGTAGTGCCCGCGCTTTTCAATCGCATAAAACTCCAGATATCTGCTTTGTTTCTAATACTATATAATTAATTTATCTTCGGTTGAAAGAAGAATTTTAAAAGTGGCAAATTATTATGGGCGAAACGATTTTCATTTATATTGAAAGTTTGTTCAGTTTGAAATCTAGCAAAAACGAAAATGAATTTCTTTACTTCCTTATTTTCGTAAAAATAGTAATATCTCATCTTCGTTATTTAAAACGCAATAAAACTTCTCTACGTTGCTGAATTTCTAAAATGGAAAATTAATTTAAACTCAATATCGAATGTTGTTATACAAAAATAATCAATAAATATCTTTAAATTCCTCTATGAAAAAATATATTGAATGAAAATATGTTTTTAAAATTTACCGACACTCATAGAAAATGTTTAGTTATAAAAATGGTTTTACACTTTATCAGTTATTTTTGTAAAATAATGGAAATTATAAACTCTAATGTTGTAGACACACGTATTCTTTTGTGTTGTAATTTACGACTACAAGCGTAAGTTGAATGTGTAAACTTGTAGAATTTATAAAAATACTTTGTACAGAACAATTCTTTTATCATTATTATTTTGTTGCTTTTTTTCTTCCAAGTTTACAATGAAAGAGTATTATGGGAAAAAAACATGATGCTCTAATGTATAACTGGAAACTGTTCATCTTCAACAACATTCTTTGGAAAATATGAAAAAATTCCTTGCAGAACAAAACTGCAGTTACGAGTACTAATGAAATTATTTTATAATTCTCTGTTTAATACCCAAGAAAAATCTTTATTTTTCTTTAATGCATGTACACATGTATGTACAAATATTTAGACAGATAATGCTTGCACTAGTGTACGTGGAATCTGGCTGAATAAGGATATATATACGTATTATAGTATCCTGGTAAGGCAAGAATACCAAAGGCATAGAAAAAATTTGAGTTTGCTTAAACGAATCTATTTAATAGAAATAATTTAAGCTTTATCGATAGCATTGTTAAAGCATATCTTTAAGTAAATTACAAAAACAACAACAAATCGAAAGGTGGCCTTATAGAAAGGACACATATGAAGTCGTCTCAATAAAAAGAAACAATTCGTTCTTTGATCGAACAGCTCGTATGTGGAACGAGCTCCCTGCGTATGTCTTTCCTGCCATTCCCAGCATTGAGAAGTTCAAATCGAATGTTCACGAGCACTACTCTCGCTGTCCTCCTTATCCTATCCAATTTTCCTAGTTCCAGCATAATGCACGGCATAAATATGGGTCATCCCTGAGCACTAGTCCAATTGAAAACAAAATATCCATATACATTTATTTTTAGTGGAAATATTGTTTTGGTATAATTATTGGTACATACTTTTATTAACGTCAGCGGAAGTACTTTTTTCGCTTTAGTAAAAAAAGCGAAACACTAGTAATCAGTAAAATACACATAAATAGACAGAAATCCACAGTTCTAGCTCTCGAGGGGAAACTTTAAATAATTGGGCAACGTAATCTAATTGTCATACAAAATTGAAAAAATTAAAAATTTAATGCTTCTAATATATAGAATTTTTTGATCCCTCTTAATGGAATCCAGCGAACAAAGAACAAGTACACGCTTTTTAATATAAAATCATTTCGACTTTATACACACAAAATCACTTGCAGTCTCAGCGTATAGTCGGGCACAAGTATGAACTTTTATTCATTCACTAAAAACATAAACCATTTCGCATAATGGTACGAGTTGAAAACTTAAAATCCTTTTGCTTGTTATTTATAAAAATATTTAAGTCGGATATTGTATGTATGTTTGTGGATGTGCAAGCAGACCGGCACATATAAACTCATAACAATGGACGCATACGAGCGGTGACACAGTGGTATTGGTTAGTTTTAAAGAAGTTTGTATTGACCTCGCTTGTAACAAAACAACAATGTTATGAAAACTTTAAAGGCAAATCGGTCAAACTTCTCATGATCGTATAAAAATTAAACTCTACATTTAAATGGCAGTGCATTTCAGTGTTAGAAGGAAGATCGCTATTGCAAAATAATTTTTATGATCACACTCAGTGACAAAAATATAAATCATTGCTAAAGAATGATGTTATTATTGCTCCTAAATAGTAAATATAGTGCATTTTTTCCAAGTTCCAACGAAGTCAAGTTGACAATTTATTAATTAATAATATTAAACTTGGTTTCAAAGAATTTTTTTTAATAATATTATTTATTATCTGCACAAAAACATTATTTTTCTTTAAACAGTAAGTCATAAACTTACTCTCACATAAGAAAAAAATTATTCTCACACAAGAAAAATGTTATCGTGACTACTGGCAAATTTGTATGACTTCCAGATGTAAAGTTTATTTCCAAATGGTCGATGACCAACTCAAATTTAATATAAAATTGTATCCTTGGCTGTTGTTTTCTCACCAAATTGATGAAGAGGAATCAAAAACGGAAACATATTACAATTTCAAACGCATGTTAAAATCATTGGAAATAATACGAATTCCGGATCCTTAACTCAGCATTTTCATGTCTTGTAGAATCTCTTATAGAACGGTAAGAGCCTTTAACTCTGGTTTTTGTTAATTTGAGAGAAATGTCAATATTTCAATACTCAATCGATATCACCTCCAATCAAGATCTTGAGGTTAAGTAGATTTTTAAATAAAATTAGGATATTATTTAATATTGATTTAAAATACGGAATAAAATATATAAAATTCACCAAACGCGCAATGATCTAAAAAAGATTTACAGTGTAAAATCGAAATTAATATTAATTAAAATGAAAGTAATTTAAACTAAAATGATTTAAACTAAAATAAGTAAAAGACAAACCATAACTAAATTGTTATATCAAATACCTGTTTTTCCTAACACTCCTATATATTCCACTGTGCTTTGGGGCCTTGTATTACAATGAGTAAATATCACTAACAGAGTGCAAGTGTTTGTGTGTTTAAGTATAATTGTGTGAAAATATTGTAAACATTTTGTTAATACTCAAAACAGTACCTTCAGCATGTTAAGGTAGAAGCGAAAAAAATTACTCTAGTTCTCCTTTTTTTATAATGTTATTTTACGAAAAATATGTTGATGAGAAAATAATTTTTTCTGCAGCAATTTCTAAAGTTTTGTGGCTCAACTAAAGGAAAAATGCAAGAAAAATATAATGAAATACAATGTTTAATCTAAGTTAATAACCGCTTATACAAAAAGAAAAACCTGCAAAAATACTTTCATATATTTTACAAAAATTACCAAGGAAATTAATAAAAAAGCTTCTCTTGCAGTTATGTGCGTGTTATACACACATTTCATTGAAATTTTAAGTTTCTGCATGTTTTCCTAAAATTATTTGAATTTGTAAGTTGATGTACTGTACACATTGTACCATAAAATAATACATATATATATATATATATATATATATATATATATATATATATATATATATATATATATATATATATATATATATATATATATATATATATATATATATACCACAATAATAAGGTTTTCTTATCGCAATTGCTGAAGACCACAATTTGTTAAAATTTTATTAATTATAAGTTTCAATAATAAAAAATATAAAAATAATTGGCTCCAAACAAACCATTTTCTAACGCAGCGTGCTCAGTATTGCTGTTCAATAAAACTACAACGTTTGTGATATGAATTTCCTAGTCCATTTTTTTTAATTATTATTGTTAAATAATCAAGTGCCATTTCATACATTTTTCTGTGGGTGGAAATACTTAGTACTCCTGTGCTTTATATATATTTTATTTAAATACAATAGACATTATAAATGAGCTTTTAACATATTTTGTATATCATTAATATTCATTCTTATTCTACTTGGCATCGTCTGCATCATCATCAATTTTGGGTCAACGATCCTTCAACTCAACGTCAATGCCACATCAACAGCTATTTAATATTTAGGGAATCTTAAAACAACAATAATGTTTTATCGATTATATTAATAGAATATATCATATATATATATATATTTATAAACATATATTTACTATTTGAATCAGTTGATGTATATTACTTAGAATTTTCTTTGGAAAAGTTTTGTTGAAAACAAATATATTTAAACAAAATGTAGCAGATAATAGTGTGACCATCGATATTTAAAAGAAATTGGTCCGAGTGAAAACGAATAGCAATCCAATAGCAGATGATATAATTAAAAATAGAATTTGATTATTTTAAGTAATTTAAATAAAAGTAAATTCTTTTTTTTTTAACTAAAAGAAAAACGGTCACCCTATTGTAATTTATTCTACGTTTATCGGCATCAAAATAGAAATAAGCCTGTCGCACGTTGCATTACGAAGGACGAATTCGGTCAGAGGCACTAAGTGTGTGCATTTTCATAAACACTTATGTTTGTGTTATAAAGATGAAAACTCGCTCGAGTTGTATTTATAGTCTCCTTATAATTATGACGGGGCGTATTAGGAATATCAAATATGAAATTGATAAGAAAATATTAAGTATACGTACATAAAATTGTGCAGGAATACTGGGATTAATTTTAAAATTGGGAAAACTCACATAAAGAAAGCTAGAGAAATTTCTTAATTACTGAAACCGTTTATAAAATTTAAAAAAACATATGTTAAATGTGGTGTATATTTAGTCATAAATATATTTAACATTTAAATTAAATACTAAAAACATATTTAAAAAAATTAACATCACTTTCATGAGGGTGTAAATTTCTTGAAGAAATTTCAACACCCACAGGGTGTTGAAATGTTGACAAATCATAAAAAATAAATATATTGTTTTTTATAAAAAAAGAAGACCTCAAACTCAATTCAATTAATTTACTATACAATTCTTTAAAAAAATTAATGCATTTCTTATTGAAATTTATTCAAGATATTATTCTTTCTCATTTTCTTATTTGAATAATTAGTGTTTCAAAAATTTACATGATTTTATTATGAAAATATGATTTTATTTTTTTGAGTACGAATAGAAACTCCAGAGTCCTCTTTCTGTAAAACTAGTTCTTGTCATATTTTTCAATATATTTCATGTTGATACGTTTCAATTGGACATTTGTCAAATTTATTATAAAAAATATGTATACAAACACTTGCATTTCTCTGGATAATAAAAAACAATTGCTTAAATCTTCTCTACTTTATTTAAAGCTTGATTATTACCTGGAAAATGTTTATTTAAGGAAGAGTATATTTATAACACACGGTTAAATAAGCTTATTTAGCGAATTGAATATTGGCCTAGGAAAATTGCTTTTTATTCTATTAAATATTGTATATTTCTTTTATGTAGTATATGTTTCTGGCAAAACACTATTTATAAAAATATTTTCCACACGTCACACAAAATTGTTCAAATACTGTTGATATGTCTGTCTTGAATAGTTATAGCTCAAGACATAATTGTTTACTAAAGTTAGCATCCAGTATTGGCCAGGAAATATATCTTAGCAAAATGATTTTTTATTTACCTTCTTATAAGAGCTGATTAACATAATAACACGATTATAAAACAATCATCATTCTTGTAATTAAAGTCAATTACAAAACTCTTACTTATTAATTTTTTAGCTGTACAGCTGCAGCTAAAGGAATAAAAAAAATAAAAAATAAACTAGGAAATCAATATATTAAATTATAGGGTAAGTTTCAACCAAAAGAATACATTACCATCTTTTTGTTAACTTTATTCTATAATACCCATATGACTTTAGTGGATTATAAATATATTTTTATAGTAGAGGCCTTAATTCTAGGCTTAAAAAAATAATAACAAACTATTTCCTTTATCCTTCGCACATATAACTGAAGGTAAAGAAACATTTTCTTATTTACCAAAACTATTATTCCAAAACATCCCCTAAAATGTATCTACATGTTTGACATATTATTTCCGTTTCCGCTTGACAGGTTTCCTTAGGGCTCTGGCATTTTTCTTTTTTTGTACTTAAGTAAAAGACTAGAAAAACAGAGATATTAGATAATATTAACACAGGTAATCTATCACGTTTACCTCTTGAAATATGAAAACTACTGCATACAAGAGCTACGCTACTTTTTCTTGACACGGACACAACTAAAACGCTAGTCCTATTTCACACGTTTGTCTTCATGTTTGCTGGGTATAGTTCTTAGCGTGAGTGCGCCTGTGTATGTTGCGTGGATGAACTGCTTAGAATTTGTGGCATTTTAATGGTCAAAAATCAATTTGGACTTCTTGTCAATGTGAATCAATTCGTCATGGTAGATTTGAGATTTTACAAATATTAATTCTTTGAGAAAATATATAAAAAAAATCTATTTCCCTTCATAAAAAAGAACCAATTTATCTAATTCAGTTAATTCATTTGAAAAATATCGTTATTGAAAAATAATAATAATTTAAAAATAACTTTTATGGTGATTTGTCTAAGCTTAAAATTTAATTAAAAATAGTTAATTTCATAAAACAAACCTCAATTTGTATATAGCACCGCTTTCGTAATTAAAATACTTGTTAAGACCTTTAAGCTGCGTCAAAACTTGAAAACTGATTTTGAAAATATCGTTACAAACATTATTAAAAACCCTGTGTTTTTTTAAATACCTTAAACATACGTATCAAATCGATCCTTTTACAATAGAAAGTTGCGGGAAGTTCAGTTTTTAAAAACTGGGCACATATAATTTTCATCTTGATTCTGCTACTCGTGAAACTTATAAGAACCCACAAAACAAATGACTGAAATTTCATTGCCTTCAAAATATCCGTTATTGGATTTTTCGCATTCTGGGAAAAAAACTGAGAAAATCTTAAATAAGTCACTTAATTTTTATATTGACATTAAACAGTATTTTTTTATATTCAAATGAAATTATTATTTTGGACAATTTTCCAGTCCTTATTTTTTCAAGACTCCTATTGCTAGTAGTAAGTAGCGCATTTGTTATTTTTGTGGCAATAAGGAATAAAGGCTTAAGTCGAATTAACCAAAAAACGAGTGAATATTATCACTATGATTCCAATCTTTCAGGAAGTTATAGTGTAATGAACTTCTGTTTGTCTTTTATAATTTCTTTAGAAGAACAACTCATGAAATTGCTTATTATAGTTTATAAAATTTAGAACAATTTATTCCTAATAAATACAAGAAACCTCTGAACTAATATAATAACCATTTTTTAACAATTTTAAATTATACAAATGCTCCCCTGTAAAACTATAAAATCAGATTTAAGCAATTTTTCCTTATAGCTACGGATTTAATATTTAACTATTTTCTTAAAAAAACAAAATTCTACTTTTCGTAAAATTTTAAAAATAGTTTATATTTCAATTAAAGGCATTAAGAAGGGAATTTTTGTAATGATAAATCCAACTTGTAATAATTCGCCAATGAACTAAATTTGCATTTTCATGACTTTTTTTTAGAAACTCTTCTTAATTGTATCACTTTCAAAACTTGCACCCTGGGAGTTGCTCGCAGTATATTTTTAATTCCGAGACATTAGTGTCTTATACGCCCATGTGGCTGAAGTGTTAAACGTGTTGATTGCTAAACACATCATGATGAAATAATACTTCCAGGTTCATTTTTCAAGCACAGTCGTTAGAAACACTAATAAAAATTTTATATTATTTAACAAATTTATTGTTTGTCGTATATGCCTGTATTTACTTCATTGGCGCTAGACAAATCATAACTTCTTTAGCCAAATCATGCTTGAAGAGCCTTCAAATAATTAAATTTAATAAGGATGGTTTTCATAAACATACATTAAATAATTTTAAATGTACCGCCTGATGAGTAGCATTTGAAGTACTTCGAAGTCGATTTTTAATCAGTGAACCAAAGAAGAGAAAATATTTGTAAAAGATTTTAATTTTTACTACCTCCGGATGACAAGTTCTATATCTTATGAACTTCTTCGGAAGTTCTTTTTTTCTGGTACTTGTAATAAAAAAAACCGAATATATTTAAAAGAGCTTCCAACCATCAGCATATCTAAAAACACGTATTTACATCTAAAAGAAATAGTATTTTCAGTATTTAAGGAATTAGATTAAAAAAAAAGATAAACTAACGCAAGGACCATCTAACGTTGAAACTAAAATAGGATCAATTCATTAAAAATACATTTTGTTTCGAAATTGTAGGCCCACGGTAAAAAGGTGGCCTTTCCAATCATTCAGAAAAAAATAAACTTTTTGCTAAAGCTTAATTTATATTCATCTTTTATCCACAAGAATACATCGTTCATGCGTAAGATTGAATTTTCAATTTGAACTTTTTCCCCTCGTACTCCCCCACATTCCTTCCCTTTCACTTGTTACTTCAAAAAATGCACTAAGAAACTTAAGAGTATTTTTCTTTACTCCATCTTAAAGTATGCATCATTAAATTCCATTATAAAATATTCTTCTACTTACGTTTTTCCCTTCGCCCCGCTCTTGCTGAAGGAGGTGACTCTGTAAGCTCCTCTAGTTATTACCATCCTTCCATGCGTACCTTATTCTCTCAGTAGCGCTATTATCTTTTCACTACATGCCTGTGGAATATGGCAATTGTTGTCTAACAAAATATTGTTATTTTCATTTAGTTGTTTACCTTTTTTCGGTTCTTTACCACTGACGAGCTGCTGTTTTGGTTGCAAGGGAGGGAAGTTGTAGGTTTTCCTTGTTGCGGGTAGTGGTTGTATAGTTTGTCGGTTGATTGTTAGTAATTTTTTTGTTAATACTACATTTTTCTATTTCATTTTTCTTCCCCCAGCTAAATAATAATAAAGTCACTGAAAATCAGAGTAGACAACAAACAACATTGTTTTGCATATCTTGAACAACAATGCAGCATCAGTTTATATTCTAGTGAAAATGTTTAATGCTGCGTTCGGTATGACTGCGAATGTTTTCTTGTGGAAATAAAAATATACACGACCATCTAGCAAAACGCTCAGGAGAAGGAGAAGAAGCATTAGACATAACTTGTGTTAGACGAATTGTTGCAAGTGTATTTTTTCTATTGTTTTAAAATTTATCGAAAACAATTTTCAGTGAATGCTGGAGGGCTAAAAAAAACCAGTAACGATTTCTTTATTAAATGGCATTGAGTGTAAGAATATTTTTTTTAATAATTAATTGATGGAATAATCCAATGCTTGCTTTTCCGGATTTTTTTAGAGATTGCAAAGCAAAGTACCGTAGAGGTGGCTTATATTACAAATCGAACGTGACAATTTGTCTAATAATTTTAATAGGAATTTGTGTGTATTATGGTATTATTACAAAATTATATAAGCGACTATATCAGTTACATGTGTTGTCCTTTTTTACTGAAGGTGATGATGTGCCCTTTTTGGGTTACAAACATCAAAAGCAAGTAAGTAAGTTAAACCATTTTTAAGACTTTCGGCGGCAAATTGCTATAAAATAATTATTATATCTCGGGTATTAGTGTGGCTCTCTTCCAGAATTCCTTTAAACCCATACACACACCAACACACACGCACACACACAACCATTTATGTAATCAACAGGAATTTATATGAAATATTTTATTGGCCACACTCATAAGCTTGAAGGTAAAGTATATCCTAAATTACACACACACACACAAATACGAACAGGCATACGAGTTAAATACATTCAAATATGAAATTGATTAAAAAATATTTCACATTCAGAAATGATTTTGAAATAATCGCGTGGTTCTACACTTGTATACATGTGATTGTATATGTAAATAACAATATAATTTGAGTGTGTGTGTGTATGCGTGTGCGTGTGCATACGATTATGTATTTCTATTTGCAAATATGATGCATGTGTGTACGCCTGAATGCTTTTTTATGTACATATTCAATATTTGTGAAACCTTTTCTATTGCATATTGCGAATATTCATTCATATTGTCCTTCATTCACATGTATGGAATTGTTATTGTTCTTACTTTGGTTAATGTGCATGTCATTTTAGCATTTATTACATTTGAAATTAGTTTATACAAAAGGTGTGGTTTCATTTGGTATACAAGCATTCTACAGTGGGATAGAAGTGAAAATTTTTCAAAATCTGCCACAAGCAATTTACAATTATTTTGAAAATTAAGAATATTTATTTATAATTTTTTGTTGCAAGAAAAAATTTTTAAAAAAGACTTCAATAAAGACTTTTGTTTTATGCCTACTTCGGTATGGCTCAAAATTTCTTATTGATTATGGTATAGTAGGAACTGGGAAAGATTGGTGACTACATAAAAAGCTGATTCCTTCATTATAGGTTTTATGTAAATTCTATATATTTCGTTAAATTTATTTATCACACAGGGAAATACTGGAAAATTTTCCATAATTTTTTTTCCAACATTTTTAGTTAAACCGAAGTAGGCGATTTTGGTTAAACTGAATGCTGATGATCTCGTCATTGTTAATTTTTCTCTAGCAACTCTAGTTTTAAAATTTGCGTATTATTCAATTAATATTTCAAGAATGGTACTCCAAAAAAATTTGTAAAATACCATAAGTAAATGAGTTTGAATGCTTTTCAAAAATTAATCAACTAAAGTCAGCTAAAGATTTGATAAAATGCATACATTGTGCTTTATATTATTGTTTTTGGCTTAGTCCTTCAAACCTTTTTTTTAATTTCTGAAATCAAAATAGCTGATCCCTATGGATTTATGTCTACTTATTAATAAAGCAGCTTTCTTTAATTCTAGAGATGTAGTGCATTCTTTTAAAAAATACCAAAAAATTTTTGCTACCAATGTCAGCCATCCTGCGGAAATCTAAGTTTTGTGTCGCATCCCTCAAGTCGGCCATAAAGAAAAGACATTGTTCGAACAATTCGGGCACTCTTTGTTTTTTTTTCGTGGTGATTACACCTTTTTGCAATACCTCAATCTTATTACTTAAAAATTTTCTTGCAGCTTTTTAACCATGTAGAAAATTAATTGAAATTCGAAGTCCTTTTATAAATACTTAAGTATCTTTATAAAGGAATTTCAATTTAAAAAAATGTGAATTTAATGCTTTCATTGCACGCGCTTTAAAAATGCTGACAATAATATAAAATTTTCATAATTTTAAAGACTAAACTAAAAAAGAAAAAGGCTTTTTGTGAAAACTCATAATCCATAAAGTATGGGAGACCGTTCGTGAAATCTTAATCAAATAATACAAAGAATGGCTTAAGTTATACAAATATTAGAAAAGCAGACACGATCTTATGTTAACGATTGCATCAATAATCAGTAGATAAAAATACATAAGGATCAAAATTTTTTTTCATAAAACTTAGAAAACCACCATTTTGTTGCTCTGGTTACTTAATGGAAATGTGTTTATTAGTTCTTTTGAAAGAAACCTATTATTTGTATCCATATTTCGGTTCTCATCGAGTGCCTTTTTTCTTACTGAAATATCAATAGGAATAATACTTTTCATTAAAAAATACTAATAAAGACCTTAAGCCTAAAATATAAATAAATAGTCAATGAAGTAAATTAATTAAAAGTATGCAAAACTAAAATAAATATTAATATAGTCTGTTTAACTCTCAGTAATACATCCTTTAATTTGGCTCTGAATGCAGATTCCAAATAAGTTTGTGGTTAAATAAAGTTCAGACATATAAATTTGAATAAAAGTAAATTACTTCCTTTCTATGCCTTAAATCCTTTAATCAGATACTAAATTTATGCCTAGAGTAACGTTGATAAAGTATGGAGGTTCTCACTTTTGTATTTCTTATGATAATAATTTAAAAATAATTTATGGGGGAGGGGGGTAGCAGTCCTCCCCTTCTTCTCATTCATACTTTTGCTGAAATGCTTGCCTCATTTTTATAGTAACGTATAATTGGGCAGTCTCACTATAAAATAATTAATAATTACTTGTGTTTCTATGATCGATGCCACTGTGTATTCTGCTTCATATACGACTGGCAGCTACTTTTGCATGAACGAATCAATGAGCCTGTGAGTGTTTGAGTGTGTGCCCGTTGACGTGTCCATGTCCATTTAAGCATTTTAGCCACATTATTGTACATTTATTATACTGGTATGACTTAACGGTATGACGATGGTGCTCGAAAGTGGTAACGCTTGATTTTTAAGTGGTCAGTGGCGTAAACATATAAAAATTTCAGCATATTTTTTTACATATTTTGAAGAAAATAGCAATATATTTTATTGACTTTCACTTTTTCAATCGGTCCTTAACTACTAAAGGATATTTACTGTCAATAAATATATTAATCACACGCTCCAATGCATATTACAAAAGCAGATCTCTTAAAAGGTTTTACAATAAATCTTTCACTATGTTGATAATAAACAGTTGTGCTTTTTTTTAACATTTGAACTTGTGTTAACAAAATATTAAGTTTGAATATATATGAACTGTTTGGCTTTTTCATTTATGTAAATTTTTGTATTACCATAATCCTCTCCTTTTTTGAGGCCCTATGCTCCTTATAGGACTGGAGGGAATATATGTATATGTATAACCCTCTCCTTTACCTAGCCTCTGTTTGAAATGGTACGCACTTAATGAATATTGACAACATTGGAATTTTAGATATGCCATGTCACTATTTGAGGCTTATTATGATAATATGCGTATGCATAAAAAAAGTGGTTGCATGAGTTGTACAGTAAGTTACAAAAAAATACGTGCAGAAGTGATTTTTTTCATATTTGATACATCTTAAAAAATATTATGAGAAGAGATATATAAAACAACTACCTGCTTAGGCGTGGCACATCCAAATTTAATGGGTCCAGGTATTCTTGAAGGCATTATACATAGACCGAAAGCATATTGGTAGCGGCAAGTTAGTAGTAAAAAGTAAAAAACTTGACACACTTATACTAAGTAAGCAGCAACAGGTACCAAATTTAATAATTACGGAACATCAATTGCACAAAAAACTGTAAGCCTTAGGACTTTAAATAAATTACTAATGAAAGGAAGTGTACTATTCTACAGTAAATGTTGGAAAAAGGATCACACTACCCTCAAAGTGTTAAATTAATGTAGACAGTAAAACTATTAGTTGATAAAGCTTTGATTGGATTTTAGAACCTAGAAACGTATATTATTGAAACCATCAAAATGTGTATTACATTTAAAAATAATTTTAATTTTGAGGAAAGACAGAGTTAATATCCGTATTAAATACAGAATTTCTAGATTTCTGTGACTAAACACAAGTCAGAGCAGAAATCTTAACTTTGAGCAAAACTGGAGCCTGCCAGGAATTTTTTATGGTCACTACACCACAACCCTTAAGAGAAAGAAATTCTTACTTTGACGGGATTTGCTTGAATATTGAATAATTTTCCATCATCCCATGTCAAATTTAGTTTGTAATCAGACTGGTTTGATTATTATAATATTTTTTTCGACAAATAAACGAAACCGGTCTGTGTTTAAAAACAAAATTGCATGAGGGATAACGAAAACATCATTCCGGAATCAAACACTTTGGAATTCGAGTTGAGGGCCTGTCAATGTAATTTCATTGAATTCATTGACAAAAGTATTATTATTATGTCATAAGGCTTTGAGTATTGTGACTTCTGCCCTGAGAAGCAATTGGTATTTTAGCAATTGAAAGGACGTTTTAATGTTTGGACCAAGGGTACCAGCTGCAGTGCTACCTTTTTGGTGTTTATACAAGTAACTATCAGTGGGCCTAGCTTAGTCTGGCCACTACTCACTATCACCTGCAATTAAGCCATCGGTCTCTAGATATTGAATATCCCATACAACGCCAGATTTAGCTGCATATTATCTTATAGCCATATATAAGGATCGTATGAAAAAATGTTCAGAATCTTCAAGTATTAAACAAGATTTCTTAACGTAATACAATCATGCAGGCTTCATCTTATGCATTTAAGTGCAAAGATGGTCAGCACTATTTGGCCGTATTGATCCAGATAGCAATTGGATGAAAAACAAAAAAACAAATAATAACAATGCGAAAACAGTTGCAACAACAACCCATATAAGGATAGGTATGCTCCTCCAGTTGTGGAAGGAACATATAATAATCATGATCTCGCAGACCTGGTGTGGTAGTCAAAATCTGAATATATCGCCACTGGGGTTGTTTGCATCAGTTTCCGTAATCGGTTCTTGCTGCAGCTAAGTAGATGACTGGTCTGCTGTAGGAGGTCTAGGATAATGGGACTGACATCTGTCGTTGCCTAGAAACAACGCCCTCTCTGTATTTTGGTGTAGTGGTGAGGAACCTCGCTAATCTTTGATTCCTATCTTTTTTTCCAGAAGGTGGTGGTTTTGTTTGTCTTAATGTTATCCTCTTTTCCAGGGTGAGGGGGTGGTCAATGGGCTTCAGTGGATTGATCGTTAGGAAAGCAATTTAACCACTACACCACGCCAGCTCCAGAATCAAAATTATTTGTATGATAATGTTGAATGATTTTCCCATAGTTTTTGGTAGACATATAGCCCTTCACTAGATTATTACCAGCAAGTCCATAACAAACATCTGCGTTTTCAAAAAAAAAAATCGCCTAAAAGTAGGCCACCAGTTTGACTTTACCCAACATGCAGGATATAACTACAAATATACTACGTATAAGGAGACGCGTCCGAAGGACGTTCCGGTGAAGAAACAAACAAAAACTCTCGTTGCTCAGATCACTTTATCTCACAAATGATACACCATTAGATTAGATTCACCCCAGTGATCTCCATTTCATTTTAACCTAAATTTATGTAATTAAGGAAAATAAATTTAAGGATAGGAACTACAAAGTTTTTAAATTAAATTTTTTACACCCCTCGTGTATACATTGATATCAACTGGACTAATTTTTTTAACACTCACTATGAATTCTGTTCAATGTATATATTTTTTTCTTTTAAGACCAACTAGAGGCTGTTGGTTGAAATGTGAATGCCGGACAAGTTACACATTAAATGCAATGGCTAATTAGCTGTTATATAGTCAAAATGATTTGCTTTCAGTAACAAACAAGAACAACAATATTACCAAAAATATATGATATTAAAATTCATGTAGGCCAATTGCTAAACATGACTTTAATGAGGAAACTCCACTTCAATACGACTTAAATTTAAATTCTATTGAAAGTTATTTCAAGTATACAATTCTCTAATTACTCATACAGATGCATACGTAGTCATAAGTGCAAACCCCAAAGCTTTACAATAACATAAATATGTGTGCACCAACTAACTTGAGTAAAGTATGCCTTAAGTAATCATTCCAAAAAAGAAATTAAATTATAATATTCTTATTATTTTTCACAAAAACAAAAAAGTCTTATGGGGGTAGTAGTGATATAAACAGCTTGTGAGGGCATGCGTTAGAAATTTTCATTAAATTCCTTTACTTAAATCTTCTTTCTTCTTGCACTTTGTTTAATTTTCCATTATTTCATGTTCTTCGTAATTTTTTTACTATGGGGCTAGTCGTCATTGGCTTGCAGTCTGTAGTCTGTGTTTGAGTTCACCAGGTATTTACCAAGTATAATTTTCATACTCATACATTCCATTATTAACATTTTCATACCGAAGTCTTTAAGTGAATGTATTTGCCATTAAAGTGCAATTGGATAAACACTGAAAGAAATTGACTTACACAGATAAACAGAGTAATCGAAGTTTAAAGTTTATGTCCCTATAAATGGTGTGTCTGTGGTACTCAAGTTTTTTTTAAACATATTGGCAGAGTTAATGTTTATAAAATAAAAATTTTCTGCCTGCAAATATTTTCTATGTTTTATGCAAATACAAGGCCTTCTAGTCGAATCCAATAGCTTAAATGATGCTGTGCAGAAATTTCCCTAAAGCCATATTATCTAAAAATGGCATCTTATTCTGAGCGGATAAGTGTGAATAGTATCCAAAAAGATTGATCAAAAATGGAGAAGTGTTACTTTTTACTCACAATATCGCAAGCTGATAATTTGAGAATTGAAAAGGTTACAAGACTTACCTGAACTGGTTACTCATGAGGACTCAGCAGGATGGATGTCGACGCATTCTTAAAAAAGATGTCGCTCTGTATACGGTTGATAGTAAAAAATTCTCAGCAAGATGTTTGATAGGATCTGTGAAATTATGTACTAAAATTGGCACTTGTGTGTGTGTGTGTAAATTATAATATAGTCACTGCTGTAAGCCCATTATAAGATCGAGCTCTGCGGCAAGCATTCAGACCAATATTGGTCACAGCTGCGCAGTAGAAGTTTTCCATTTAATCTAAAAGCAGAGTTTAAAATCGAAAATATCCGAATCGCATTCAAAATAATTGAGTAAATTTTTCATCTCTATGGAGAAATTGTAAGTAAGAAGAAAGTATTTTACCTGAAGGACACCAATTTCTTAAATATTTTAAATTAATTTTCCATTTATCTAACCATTGTTGTAACCAGAATTATATATATTGTGTAATATACTATTGTAGAACCCCTGCCTTAAAGCTATAAAGTTTAGTGGAAAAGGCTTCTCCTTTGTTGACCACTTTTCTCACCATTTTATTTCTTTATTAATAGATGTATGTAGTTGAAACTATATAACGAAAAATAAAAGTTCAATTTCTTACAGTGTATGATATAAGGCTTTCGGTTTGAGCGTAATCGTTTGCATAAATGTTGTTCAGACCTGCATAGAAAATAGTTCTTATCCTCTTTAAGGGGTAAATAAGGATAATCATTGCTGTTATTGCATGCAAAATAGCCATTTAGATACGTTTGACTGATTTTCTATTGGGTTTTTGGGCCAATTATCGGTTTCATATATACATTTGAGAAATCAATTTATATGTGAGTGTGCATATCAATTTCAAAGTAAATAGTAATTAGGGATTTTTTTATATTTTGGAATTTTTTGTAACCACTTCATCTAAACAATAATAAAAAGATTTCAAAACAGAAAAACAGACGTTTCTTATATGATCATATTAAGGAAAAAAAATCATATAAGATTTGTGTTAATTTGCGAAAAAGATTTTTTAAAGAAGAATCTTCGAAATAAATGGATTTCCCAATATTTTTAAATTCAAAATACATCATATCAAATATCAAATACTCAAGACTGATTCTGATAAGTGGAAAAGCAATGTACACATGTTCTTGATTAAAATTTTTATTAAATTTTGAGAAACTTATTAAAAAATTTCTTAAATGCTGTTCACAGGTCGTCAATTTATTGCTGTTACTCAACATTAAATTAATGTTCAGTTTGTATAAAAACATTTTAAGAATACTATCACCATATATAATGTTATTTTCATTTATGACAGAATTCTCATATTGTACATGCAGTGTTTTTGTATAAACATAAGTTATTGAGGGCTCTCAAACTGTTTGAATTTCACTCACTGAAGTGTTGTTTCGCATTAACAGTATGATATGATACTGAATAGCTACACACACAGCAATTAATAAATTTTTGAAACACTAATTACCGAAATGATTAGTTGGCCGAATATATTGCAAATAATATATTTTATTAACTACGTTAATATTTGCTCTGTCCTTTTAAAATCTTGAATTATTTTAGTTGTTTATTCGTGTAACCTGAAAAAGAATTCTTAATTTTCACAATTCAAGACCATTTTACCTTTATTTCCTTTAATACAAGTTGAGAGTACAAAATTTTTACATCAAATTGCCATTCATTGCAAATTCCAATTACACCTTTATCTTCACACATTTGCATTTCAATAGGATAAAGAAGTGCATATGGAGATGAGCGAAAAAAAAAATCGAGGAACAGTCTTAATCCAATGTTTGTAAATCAATTTTGTCCAATTAAGCAAATGCATCAAGCAGAGTTCGTTAGCATGATTGCAAATGCAACTATTTCCACTCTTTTGTTGTTTGCACTTGAAGAAAAACAAAAAAGCTTCCTATTGATGATGAAGCTTTACAACGAGAGGAAGGAGACTGTGACAACGAGAGGAATGAGTAACAATGTCTGACAAGGAATTTTTTATAACACTCGCTGCCATTGCTGGCAATTAACTTTCATACAATATTCCGTGAGAGTACGATGAAGCAATCTTTTTCGATGACACCCATTAGACACCTTTTAACTCCGAAGACAAGTAACTAAAGGTTCTAAATGAAAAATACATGCAACTTCAATTACAATATGCTAATTAAGAATTTTGCATGCATTAATGCAACACAGAATGAATGAATTATGCATTTTCGCTAAATGCATAATAAAAGAATAGACCAAAAAAAAATAAAAATTGCTAAAAACTTAAAGAGTTAATATTTTTCACATGTTTCAGATTTGTGCAATAAAAATTTAAAAGTTGAAAATATTTAATACTTGGAAAAATAATTTGAAAATTAACAGATACGAGTAGGTATTCCATAATTTCTCGATATAAATGTTGCTTTACTTCAGTCGTTATTCTTCACAATTTCACAGAAAAAAATTATTTATTTTAATATTATTTTTCTTGTTGAAATTCAGAATACTGTTTGCAATTGCACCCCTAGAAAGAAGAAATTACCGGAATTTTTTATAGATAAAAATATCAAACATTTTTATATCAAATATTTCTGAATAAATTGCTTACTTACACTCTATAAGGGATGCATTAAAAGCTTTCTTTTATGTTATTGAACGCAACAGTTTCATGAAATCTTACCAATATATACAAACACATATTTTCCAAAAAAAAACTCAGTTTAATTATAAGCCTTTCAAATTTCACTCATTCGAATACAGACTTTAACGTGCATTATTCTAGTGGGCTTATGCCATAAGTAGGACATTGTAGTTGTTTCTGTGCTTTCCTAAGATGTTGTAATTTTTATATCCTTCGTCTCCCTGGCTTATCTTACTTTTATGTATTGTAATAATATTTCTCCAACCAATTAACTTTAATTTTTACTCTTTTTCACCCTGCAATTTTTCAATTTGCTGATTAATTAATTGTTGATTAATTTTAAGCATGGTGCTTCCATCAATCTTCTTTCTAATGGTATTTGTCATAGACTCCAGAAACAATTCTGTTCCGCAGCATATTCTGTTTTCATCGGTAAAGTCACAAGGTTTCATAAGGCATAAAAAATTATCAATTACCGACTTGTTTGCTTCACTTTCTTAAAAAAAATTTTACAAATTCTATTCATTTAGCTTTTATTGATTCCGTCAGGTATAAATGTGTGTTTGTCATACAAGTCGCCTGCGACATCTGACTTTATTTTAATGTTTGTTATTTTAATTAAAATTCATATGGTGATTAATTGACTAAATTATTTGTTGAGCTTGAGGTCTTGTTAAAAACAACATATTTATTTTTAATTATTACTATTTTAATATTTAGGATTAAGTTCGAATAATATCATCAATTTATTCATGTGGTGATTTATATATTTATGTATTCTCGTATATGAATATTAATCTCATGCCTCAATTGTAGAACGCCATAAACAAACGCAAGTGTGCTTCAACGTTGCTTCAATAGAGTACCAAAATCCTATTGGCTTAGAACTTGAATAATTTTATATCATCTATTAGAATAGGATAAGGACAAGTACCGGTCCAGAGTACCTGGGTGTAAAATTTTCCTTAGGATACACTTTTAGAACTACTTAGTTCTCTCATAATAACTTCATATTCAATTCCTCATAAATGCAAATTGATTTGTTATAAATACAAGTTGCAAGAACTTAAACAATTATAAACCATATTTGACAACATGTAACAAATGTGAACAATTATTACCTGAAAATCTATAAGGAATCGTCAACAACTTGTTTTGTATATAAATTTTAAACAAAAAAGTTTATCTCCTATATCTTTCGCAGTTGCGAAGTACTACGAAACAATATTAAGGTCGAAGAACCCTTTCTTAGTCGCTGCAGGATGACTGAAAAATGCATCTATGTAGACGACAGCCTAAAAGCAGGCTACATTAAGCAGGGTGGCTGATAGCCAGCCATTGGGAAACCACTTCGAAGTAACGCTAACGCGATCCCGGAGTGGGGATTATTTCCCGGAGAAAGGAGGTTTTTTAGTCGGTATACCTATAAGGGGAGCCCGACATATCACAGATGGGAACAACCCACTGTCAATGCAGTAATGCATTTTTACCTCCTGGGAAAAAAATATCTTTCTTTCGGAGTTACTTAAGCTTTAATAGAATCTTTATTAGTTTAGTTTTTAAGTTTTAATCCTTATAATGCATTTGATACACTTGGCTTTCAAGGGCTAAATGTATTTCGAAAATTTAATAAAATAAATGGTTATCGAATTAGTTGCAAATGAAGAAATATATATAATATGAAATAAAATATAATAAAGTGAAATAAAATTTAAAAAATAAGTACCATTCATATATGTACATATTCCCCTCGGTCCTATAAGAAGCATGGGGCCTCTTTTGCAAAATTCTGAGTGTATTTGCTGGAAGTTACAACCCAAGGATTAAGCATGTAATTTATGTTCAGGATCTATTTTGCTATCTGCCTTACGGACCAACTCCACGGTACTCTTAAGACTAGGTGAACTCAACACCGCCCCAATATGTGGTTGCCTTTCAACGCACACTTGGCAATTTTTGTACATAATAGTCACAGATCATGCACAAGCTCCTTATTAAGGAACTAGAGCTATCTGACCTCTAACGCTTGTAGACAACGAATTCTGTCGCTTGGCAACAGTACTTAGAAGTCTAACTATTGATAGCAGGAGGGCTCAAAAGTTAGCGACCAAGCACCCGCCTTTAACCAACAAACTTCTTGTACTTTAACCACAATGCCACCATGTAATCCCCGAAGGCGCCTCTCCAGTAACCAGTCTAGAACAAGCCTAAGACCTCTGTTCAAGCGTAATTTGAGAAAAACCAGATGTTTATTGGAGAAACTTACTTCTCCCAATTTTAAGCTTGGCTCAACCGGAATTATTAGAAGCACCACTTTCCCAAATAAGCAAGCGTAGCCACATTTTAGCTTTAAATACCTTTAAACATGTCCATTGCCACTTGTGTATGAAAAACTAATGCAAGAAGGAAAGTGTCTCTTGTAGTTTTTAGCAACAACACCACAAAGTCTTAGAATGAAATTCCTTATGTTGTTGTTATCTCATTTTCTTGATGCTATTCCTTCTATTCAAAAGTTTCAATTTCACTTTTTAAAAGGCGAAATTATCTTACAAATTAAATTATACATTAGAAAAATATAATTTTAATGAATATTGCCCTTCAATTACACTCACTCCAATCATGGTGTTTCTTCCAAGTTTATGAAAACCTAAAATTTTTCAACCATTTTGCCACCTCAACGGCAAATGTTTAAAAAAAAAACAGCAACACATACCAGGCAAGTATTAGTTTAGAATGAGTTTGGGCAGTATTTTTCTTTTAAAACTAATACAATAACCATAAGACACACACACATATATAGATAATAGATTCCCATTTGAAAAGCAACCATTTATTTTTATGCTTCGTGCACATTTCAGTGTTGGAGCGAAAAACATTAAATTTCAATACGTTTCCAATAACATGCAATACTTTACCTCTAATTGGAGCAGCTTTAATTATTTTTCACCTAATTTTAGGCTAATTGGCCTACATATTATAAAGTAATCTGATTAGTTTTTCTTCATCAATTTAAAATTAATATTATTTCGACTTGTATTCATTAAGAGACTCATGTATTTTTATTTAGATATTTATCTAAACATTTTTATAATTTAATACATGGATGTTTAAAAATATTTAGCACATATTAAAGAGACGTTTTAAATACTAAATTTTAAATCAATTTAACTTTTAATTGAACTGTCTGGCACAACATCCGCTCAGAGCTGGACTAACTATAAAAAACCAAAAGTTTTAAGTTTTAGCAATCAATATAATTTATAAAGTTTTATTGAAAAAAGTTACCACAAAAAAATGTTGCTCTGCTCAGATAAAATAAAATAGTACATTCACTTATTCGTGGATAATATTTTAGAGTAAAAATCGTAGTGATATTTCTTTAACTCGGCAGATTCCTTTTACGATAAAATGTTTATCCCGCTTAACGTACAACGAAGATAAAAGTACACTCAGCCTAATTTCAAGTTAAAAATTCATGGGTAACATTATTTTATTGATAAGAAAATAATACGAAGTAATCGATAAAAAAAACTATAAGTATGTTCATACTCTATGTACTCCAACAAAACGGAATAGTCATAGTCTACGTTAATTCTTCGTTTATATATTATTAAAATCATTATAGGCTTTAAAAAGGAACTTGCAAATCAATTTAGTAAACTTATTTGGTTTAAGAAGAAAAATATTCAGTGCTGAAAAGGGTTCAATAACAAACATACCAGTTTTATTTCGTTACTAATACAATTCTTGTTAATTGTCCTAAACTCTTCGTTCAAAAATGAAAAGTTTACAAAAAATGCTTTAAAGCGGTCTTATATATTTGAGCAATAATTATTTACCTTTCATTCTCAGATCATTCCCAACTGCATTGAATTCAGGAATATATATTTTAATTCCTCTTGTTCCTATAACGGGCATAAGTCCGTAGAATTCAGTAATGTGAAATCAATTCTTCGAAGCATACCTAAACCCCAGAAAGTATGCAATAGAATTTTATATTAATAAACATTTTAAGTTAGGAACATCGTTGCGTATGAGTGATGTAGTATAAGTAACAAAGAAATTAATTTAAAGAATATATAATAATAAAAAAAAAACTTAAAAACAAAATTTCATTACACACTAAAAATTAGAAATAATCATTAATAGCATTTTTTCAATTTATTCACTTTATTGTAGAATCAGAATATGTTGCATGTGATAGATATTCTCAAAATTTTCTATCATATTTGTTGCATCTTTCATACATAACGCTCGTATATTTTTTTGGACCAAAAACAGTACATTTCACTGAAATTTTTTAAAAAAGCAGTAAATCGATTTGGATAAACAGTACTTTTCGCAGTATATATTTTATTCAATATATAAAAAAAATTAACAATCATTTCCATCATCTGAATCATTTCCATCAGAATCAGCTTTTGTGGTTGTTTTGTATTTGTCGTTTGAAGCAATTTAAATAAGCAAAGCCGGCTTCGTTTTGAGGTAATTGTAGAAATCAACGCACTTGCACTTCAAATTACATTTGACGGTCAGAATCGCCTTCACTGTTTGCACATCTAATCGGGTTTTGTCTGACATCCAAGTTTTGTTCACTGCAGAGAAGATTCGTTCCTTTGATGCTGAAGTTCCTGGAAAACATAAAATATATTCAACGATCGTGACCTTTTCCCGCAATCGGCGTTTTTGAGATTAATAAATATCTCCACCCACCGATCCACAATCGAAACATTGCTTTCTCTCCATTGCATAATTTTGTCACTCGTACAATAGTTTTTGATATATCGAAATTGGGTGTGTAAATTTACCGCATTTTCATTGGCATTGTACAAATTGTATTTGCTCAACTTTTTCATAACGGCTTCGACTTCATTCCATGTTGGTGTTTCTTGCAATGCTGCCCACGCAAAAATTTTCGGCTAGCGACAAATCAGAGGAGAATGCTTATTTTTAAAGTAAACAATAATTTTGCATGAGTTCGCTGTTCGCCGTTTTTATTTCTATTATGTATCGAAAAACAGTATTTTGAGGGAGAAAAGCAGTACGCAGTTTTTGATGTCGAAAAACAGTACAATACTGCGAAAAACAGTACATATACGAGCCTTATTCATACACAATAATTACGCGAGAAATCGTGAAGTGATGCCTTCAACTTAATTGAGAATATACAATCAACATGCACTTTAGACTTAATATCATTGCTAAAATAGCGGACAGACAAGTCGTTTATTTAACATCTGACAGAAAAAAATTTCACAACTTTTTATTCTTTAAAGCCCAACAACAATACTTTTTAAAGTATTGTAAAAAGTTAGAAAATTATTATGACAAGACTTACTATTTTACAGGAATTATTAAAGTTATTATTATCGGATTTTAATACTAAACTCTTTTCAAATACGTTATATCCCAGCAATAGTAAGGGAAATCAAATGGCAAACAAATTAAAAAAAATTTGATTATTAAAAAAGTTTCCATCTCGAATTCATTTTATGAATCCACAACTAGTATGTGCTTATTGTAAAAACAAACAAACTTCACTATGAATTAATATTTATTTCATTGTTAGAAAGTGGTTGCAAATGCACAATATTTTCCTGGAAATGTATGACAATTTAAAATATCAATATATATATTTTTTTTCAATTCAATATCTGTGACAGATTTATAATTTCTTTTAAATAATGAAGTTCTTTAAAAACATTATTATAGAATATACATAGCTTAACTGAAATCGTTGGAAACCTTAGGGGTTGACTTGTATGTATTTAGCAGCATTTGCTCCATATAATGTCTCTTTAGTTTCAGATCGTAAAAATGTTGAATTGCGTGTTAAAATACATTTCTACAGGACTCAAACACTTGATGATTGACAGTGAATGTAATTGATCTCTACAATTATTTAGGTGCAAAAGTTTATTTCTAATTACATCTTCAAAACGTAAATGCTTTGCATGTTGTCACAGACCAATTTAAGTATCATGGTCGCAGTCGTTAATCCTTTAGCCTTTTAATAATTTTTTTATATGGTAAAAAATTTACGAAAGTAATTTCCTTCAATTTGCCACTTCAGTTGCGTGACCATGAATCTATTTAAGGGAATTATTTTTTCTATTTATTTGTTTTATTTTTCAGTTTGAGTGCAAGAAAAACACTGTATTAAAAATGTTAATAACAACAAATCGAACTAACGACATACACTTTCATTTAATATAAACTTACATGTATTAAAATCATGAATATTTGAAGTGTCATTAGTATTCAATTCGTGTCATTAATTGATCAAATACAACACGTTGTATGAAATTATGGTTACAACTAGTTTTTAATGAAATGTTTAAATGACACAACTGCTTTTTAATTAGAAACATTATTTTATACGATTTATCATGGTTGCAAGAGAATAAATATAAATTTTAAGAGTTCGCTATTCTGTCTAAAATTTATTTTTTCGTCTTGTTTTATACTTTTTAACACTTTCTTTGTCAATATTCCGAGTTAAGAAATTTTTAAATTTTTTAAATATTTTGAACCAAATTCACGAAACTAAATTGACTGTATATGCATACAAAGTTTCAAAAATGGCATTATAAGTTAAATACTATTCGCCAGCTGCAGCCTGCAGAAAGCAGAATCAACATGCACCAGACCAAAACGAAAGCTACCGACGTATCTTCATTATTATTTAGTAGTGGAAGTGCTGCAATCTCAAAATTTAAGGCATACCCACAATTTTGAGGCAATACAGCAGAATTTTTCTCACCTCTTGAGTGTCTCTTCAGTCTCCTTTTGCTGTCTAGATATCTTCCTTACATACATACCTTCTTCGGTACTAAGGCACCCCGGTGACCAGATTAAACAAGTTTATCACTTTGATGCTCTTTGTTTCATCTGCAGCAGCGAAGTATCAAAATAAATGAACCTTTTTTCTGAGACAGCAGGACAATGTCAAAGGAGGTGGTCAATAGTATTCTACTCATCATTGAATGGGAAATTCCATCTCTATGCAAACTTATACAGACTTACTTAATCAAAATCGAGGAAAATATTTTCAGACAGCTGATTATATCAAGCTTATCTAAACCATTAAGCTTACACTGCAATACTCTTGGATAAATAATATTCTTACATTACACTAAAGAAACACAAAAAACACATGGTTTATACAATCACAATTTGATTATCATTAATTTTTGGTAAAATTATCCTAAGATAATCATTTCAAAAAATGATTTAATGGTCAGCATTATCGTTCATATAATAGACTACTGATCCGCCAACATATTTTTTTTTTTTTTAATTTATTTAGGTTTAAGATTTCTCTTTATTTATGAACATTTTCCCTTTGTTTGTGTTTTTATTTAAATTTTAAACAGGCTACTTAGTTCAATCGTATTTTATAAGCCAAATTATATGCGATAGTTATCAAAGAACAAATTACAACAAAGACAAATGTGTAAATCATTCTGACAAACACTATCAGAACGGAACAACATGCTTTTATTTATTTATTTTTTTTTTTTTTTGGTTATTAAAAAAAGGGTGTGTTTGTAAATGCAATACTGCCCTACATTGGAAAAGCAAACTTTCACCCCAACAACTTTATTATTATTTTCCTTTAAGATTTTTTTTCTTTTGTTAATTTAAAAATCTAATTTTGCCATGATAAATAATTTTTTTTTTGCTAATTTTGCATTAAAAGTTATAATTTTTTTTAGCTTAAAAAGCTCCAATATATAAATCATCACTTAAACTACAAAAAAAAAACTTAACTTTAATTTAACCATGACACATCAAATACTTTGTCGTTGATTAAATTTTTTTCAACTACAAAAATAATTTCAACCTTTTTTCGACGAAATTAAACGAAACACAATTTTGTTCAGCTTTTCTTGTGCTGCAGAAATACCACAATAATGAACATTGCGGTTAACTGCCAGGCAACATTTCAAGTATTTTCATCTAAAAGACCAAAAACCTATAAGCTGAATAAAGTAACAATAAAAGCATAAAATATTTTGTAATAGTTGCTGGAAACCTAGCAAATAATTGTATTATACTCTTTGATCCTTTTCAGAACTATTTCGAATAGTGTGATTTTTTAATATAATATAAAGCAAACTTGGTTGTTTTTAAAATTTTTTTGGTTATAAGCCTCCATTGGAATAAAGAAAAATGCTGTGAAAGCACTTTAAAGTTTTATCAAAAATTTACAAGAAACGATCCTTGTGTACGTTTACAAAATGAACTACTCCCAATCACCAATACAACACATTTTTTATAATTTCTTCAGTTTAAATTTTTTGTTCACTGGGCATCCTTAAAACTCTTACGTACGTCTGTTTTTGTCAGTCTATAAATATAATGATGTTGACATTGTATACAGATGCATTTAATGATGTTTAACGGAAATGTGCCCACAGAAAAAAAATTCGAACTAAAAATATGCCAAACAGTGGCAAGAAAACTGCAACAGTAGCAAGAGTTGCAAAAGAGTACCTACAAAATCCAAAAAGTATGTTATTTATACACACTTATATATGGTTGCCAATACATAAATTCTCACATATAGATTTATCTACTTGACAGAGTATGAGTATGAGAGCGGGCATGAGTGTGTATATGTATGTATGTGTGTGTGTGTTTGTATTTAACTATGCATCTGACCCACAAACAGCAGACAATACCAATATAGAATACTTTGCATACCTTATGGAAAAAGTTTGTTGCTACAGATATCAACTGTAACAAAATGTGGCTGAAACAGCAGATGCAGCAGAGTTCGAAAACAAAAATACTAGTACAAAAATAACAACAATGACAAAAAAGTAAAGACAACAGAAATTGTTAAGCATTAAAAGCGGCAATGATAGACAATATAACGAGAGGCAGATACCGCACAGTGTTATCAATAATACATATAATGGCAAGTAATACAAATTATAAAAGAAAGTAACTGGTAGAGTGAAGGCAATGTTTTTAACTACTTTTATTATTTACATCATTATCAATAAAAAAAACCATCACTGTTTTTGTTTTTTTCTTTTTATACATAGATTTTAGTAACACATATGCTTCAATTAACGATTTAAGAGCATATCCTAAATACATATCCTTCAAATAAAGATTTGAGTAGTTTCCACCAGTAGTAGAAACAAACCTAAACAGGCTGCACCAATTTATATACATGAAATAGAGTTTGGGAAAGAAAAATATGATATAGCATGGAAAATAAAGTATATTTGTTAACCTATAAGAAGGACAATGTAACGGGTTTAAGGATAAGATCTCAAAAAACTATGAAATAATTTAAAATTAATTTAAAACTATTTTTCATTTCAATAACACGACCATTCACAAACTAATATCTAATTACTAATTAAATAATAATAATATCTAATTATCGTTTATCTGGATGACATGTGCACCATGTTCCACTCATCGCATTTTGACCAATTCGGGGAAAAATGCAGCTGAAAGGACAGCCCTGTAGCAACTACGAAAATAAGAAGTTTAAAATAAAATCTTTCTGTTAAAAGGTTCAACCGCGTTCTTCTTGAAAATATGTGTTAATTTATCCTTAACAATATTTAAAAAAAATTCGAATTTGATTAATACTTAATTTTAAAATAATCATCCGCCTTCTTGGTGAAATATCGATCAAAGTCATAGTATACTTTCAGGAGGAGCACGTTACGTATGATTGATATTAAATTGAACAAACATTACCAACCAACATCCCTAATCGTAAATGAGAGGCGATCATAGTTTTCACTCGAATTACTTACCATAAACAAAAAATTATGCGAAAAGTCAACATAATACTATACAAACACAACAACATCGATACAAAATGTTCAAGCGAAATCTGAAAACAAGTAGACTGACTTCAGGTGAAATATTTGTCATGGTAAAGTCGAATGACTTTTAGTAAAAGTTAAACGAAATGACAGTACAGAATAATAAAAATATATGAATTATTGGAATGTGTTATACTAAAAGGAAATAATATTGAAAAAATTGCCTCTTATGAGGAAATAATATATGATAAATATACATATAATTTTTCAATATTTTTGTTAATACATTTGAAAATTACATAAAACCTGAGAATTTTTTGATGTCTAGAACTCATCAAGATAATGAAGAAAGAAACGAATTTAGAACAAAATTCCATTATTCGCTCTGAATAAAATATTTTAATTTAAACATCATCATAAATATTTTCAAGAGAGAAAGACGAATTCCTATAGATCCATATCGTAAAATATGCTTTAAAAATCTACCTTTCATATCAACAAATATTTAAAAAATAAGCCATAAATAATTTTGAACCTACATGTACGTATAAATTTTATTAACTCCTTTTCATGCCACTGTTACACTTTGTCAATCCATGCAACATGGCAAAAGTCTTGTTGAAAATACTCACATACTCGTACGTAGAAAACAAAACAATAATACATTCACCAAAAAAAATGTTTTTTCAAAGGTAAAAATATCACATTCCATTTTATTCCATTTAAATACAAACGATGAAAAGTCAAAAAATTAAAAGCACTTGAATATGCATCCTGCATTAATATTCTCATACTCAGCGTCACGTAAATTATCCATGAAGACGATGCAAAGATACGGGCAAAAATGTGATGCACTTACCAAAAAACAAAATCGAGGCACTGCATAATATCAACCCACGTCAAATGATAAATTCTAGTGTTCTGCAGGTGCATATTTTAACAGTGATAAAAACGTATGTTATTGCCTCTAGTGACTTTCGTTGCGAAAATAGAACTTAAATTAATTTACAAATAAGTTGCAGCGTCATCAACGTCATTACTTTTAGCATTGCATCAAACTGCAGCACTCTAAACACTAACAACAACAAAAATAACATTTCGAACCTCATCATTGAGAGTATTGAAATTTTAATGCATACATTTACATTTTTTTTCATTTTACATTTCATTTTATTTCCTTTTATACTTCCTAGACCTATGGATTCTATGTCTCTCATTTATTTCCTTCCCTCCTGCCGTTCACCGTTCCAATACAATTGCGTTGCTGCAAATTGTTTTATATCAGCAACAACAACAATGACTACATAAATGTTGTATGGAACAAAATGCAGAATATGCAGAACGAACAAAATCACTGCGTAATCACTTTTTCTCCTTAACATTTTTTACACGACTATTTTTATTTATTTTTTTATTCCAATTTTTTATGTTCCAAATATCGAATAATATTTAAATATACAACAAGGTTAAACGTAGCATGAGTGCAAAAAATAATCCAGAATATGAAGGAAAAATGATAGAGCGAGTAAGTCTGTGGCATAAAGTTTGCCTGAGAGGCAACAGAAAAAAAATAATAAAAATATAAATGCTGTCGCACTCTGCAGGCATAAAAGTTGTATAAAAGAATTGTACTAGTAATGCTTTTTAGAGAAAAGCAAAATCGAATGAAATGCTACAGATGAATAACTTAAATTTACATGTTCTTACATTTTCACTCTAAAATCAATTTGGAAAGACATATTTCCTACTGATGGCTTACTTCAAAAGAGTTTTGCACTGAAGACGGGTTGCTTGAATGCAGTGTTGTTCCAATGATTTTTTAAAAGCTGCTGTTTGTCATACAGAGAAGTGATATAAAAATGACGACGCAGTCGCCTCGCCATTAACAGAATGAAAGCATTCCATTTTAATAATGCTGAAGCGGTAAAAATTTATTGGAAAATTGGCCACGGTAGAATACGAGTACAAAAGCTCCTGAGGCTAGAAGCAATAATATACAATAGAGACATTGACACTTAAAAATATGGCATCTGTATGATCATTGCACATTATAACTTCTACGACAGCACTTAATTTGTCAGGCGCCATCTGACGTGCACTTAATTTTTTTTTTTTTTATACGACTGGATTTATTGTCTCTCCTTTATGCTGCAAACAGGTGCGTAAAGGAAATGTGAAACTTTAATAGAGATTTAAAGCTTGTCACACATGTGGAAATGTATGTAATGAAGAAATTTCGAAGTTATAAAACTCTTGATTTATTTTGCTTCAATATCGACTCGAATATATCGAAAAACATTCTCTGTAGTGTAAATTTTTTTGGGTATATTTTTTGACATAAAATCTTACTTCAGAATAATGGCGTAGTATGTTTAATTATAAAAGAATACCGGAAAAGCTAAAATTTAACTTCTTTTACAAGTGATGTTTTTTTGGAATTATCACGGTGAGTACTAAACATGCATTAACATGTGGAACATTTTTCTTTATACTCAAAATACTCGTTCATGAAATCTTGAAATTTTTTCATACACTCAGATATTTTCGCTGTTGTAGTTGGTGCCGTAGTACTGCCACGATAGTCTGTATTTAAATAAGTTTTCTGTCCTCAAAAAATGTGGTATAATACGAGTATTTTATGCCTCTTCCAAAAGAAATTTACTTAGTAAGAGCCTGAAATGCTTAGAAAAGTTGACTCCTTGTAAACGAATGCTTTGAGCTGATGTTTTTTTGGACAGTTGTAAATAAAAATGTTATAATTAATTCATATAAATATTTTTTACATACATATTTATGTATATGTTTTTATTATAAAAAGTTTATATTATTAAACGTTGTGTTGATTTTTTATAAAAAGTGTTTTTATGTAATTCATTTTTATGCCTATTTGGGTGGCTTTTTTAGGAACAACAAAACGTATTATAATTAATATTATTAAATTTTTCCAAAATGCATTGTTTGTAGTGGCTTTAGCTGTTCATATGCCGACATTTCATTGGTGTCGCTAAACCAAATCGTCCGTGAAGTTTAAACAGTTTGAAAATATTCAAAACCTCGTATGTTTATGCCATACAAATCAAATACAATATGAGAATTCAGTATTGTAAATGAATCATATTAAAATATATAATTATAGTAGGCTTAGAATGCTTTTGTGCAAACAACACAACAAGCAAACTGCTTTCATTCCTTGAGGGAGCCTAGGGTCATACAAAAATATATATAGCCTTATTAATTCCCTTCATACAATCTTTAATAAACCTTGAAAGATATGAAATTAAACTTAACAAAGTTGATTTATGTGATTCTACTGAAAGAAGTAAATTATAGGACATAAGGTAGGAAGTAAAATTTTTTGAGTGCCACTATAGTTGTAAGTTGTTGCGCAGAAGCAAAAGCGGAATTAATTAATAACATAAGTTATGAATCCTTATTATTATTTCAATTTTTATTAAGGATACACTAAGAAATAACTGAGAAAAAATAACTCTGCATAGCAATAGCTGGACTTAAGTTGATAATTTTTACACTCGAATACCTATTGTTAGTTCATTCGCTCACTACGATCTTCCGGATCTTTCCACACAAAACCAAAATAAGCTCCCCAATATATATGCCACGTTGTAATGTTTGAATATTTATGTAACCACGCCATCTTATGAAAATATGGACAAGTGTATTTAACAAACGTTGAACGTTTGCAAATCAACTTGAGAATTCCTGCTCCTTGTTGCATTTTGTGCAAAAATTTTCAAAGTGTTCATACATAATTTAACCCAATTTGCCAAACTTTTTACTTTCTATTTTTTCAAGCTCAAAGTTTAAATTTCAAGAGCATAGGGGTAGAGGAGTATAGTATTTTAAAGGTTCAATTAAACGTGATATAACCATAACCATATGAAACAGCTGTTCGAACCAAACTTACGGGCAACACTGTAATTGATTATAGGTGAATAGAGAAGAGCATAATATGGTAAAGTAGAGTTGATTTGAACAGAGTAGGGTAGAGTAGAATAGAGTGGAGTGAATTAAAAAAGAATAGAGTAGCGCAGAGAAAAATTAAATAAGGGAGAGTAACTAGAGCTAGATTAGATCATAAATTAAAGTAGAGTAGAATACACCAGGGTAGAGTAAATTAAAGAAGTGTAAAGAAGAGTAGTGTAGACTAGCGCAGAGTAGTGTATAATATAGTAAAGAAGAATAGATTGTCGTAGGATTGGGTAGAGTAGAGTTGATTTGAACAGAGTAGGGTAGAGTAGAATAGAGTGGAGTTTATTAAAAAAGAATAGAGTAGCGCAGAGAAAAATGAAATAAGGGAGAGTAGTTAGAGCTAGATTAGATCATAAAGTAAAGTAGAATACACCAGGGTAGAGTATATTAAAGAAGTGTAAAGAAGAGTAGTGTAGAGTAGCGCAGAGTAGTGTATAATATAGTAAAGAAGAATAGATTGTCGTAGGATTGGGTATGGTAGAAGAGGGTGAAGTGGATTAGAGTACAGCAGAGCAGACTTGACTAGAGTAGAGAGAAGTAGAGTACACTAGAGCAGAGTAGAGTTGAGTATAGCAGAGTAGAGAAGAGTATAGCAGAGTAGAGAAGAGTATAGCAGAGTAGAGAAGAGTATAGCAGAGTAAAGAAGAGTATAGCAGAGTAGAGAAGAGTATAGCAGAATAGAGAAGAGTATAGCAGAGTAACTTAGACTAGAGTGGATTGTAATATAGATATGCACAAATATAGAATAGGGAAATGTATGTCAAAATAAAGGAAAGTGAAATGGCATCGAGCAAAATAAACTAAAGAAGGTTAGATTAGATAAAAATTTAGTAAATTGGAACACAGTAGAGTAGAGCAGGAAAGAGTAAACTAGATCAGAGTTTTTCTTAAATTTAAAGCAATTTTTTCTTCATCTCCTTCAAACAAATTCCAATTTAGGTTAGGTTAGGTTAGGATAGGTTGATTGGAGGGGTATGGTAGCCCATGTCATACGACATACACTTAAGCCAGTGAAGGCTTGTTGTGCACTCCCTTTAATTATCCAACACAAACTGCCAGAGTTCGTGCCAGGATTCGAACCTGGGACCTTCGCACTACGAGTCTAGTACACTATCTACTAGTCTACGAAGGCCAGTTCCACGAAGGTCAGTTTTCCAATTTAATCTTGCGAAATTAAACATAAGATAAAATTGCTACTGTAAAGGAATATTTGAATTCATACTAATTTTTCACAATTGTCAGAGTGTTTTTACTTAATACTATCAAGACCCTGCACATTTTTATTTGCCCTTGTTATTATATGAGCCAAGATATTTTATTTTACAATTAAAGACACCATCACCACACACTTGCATTGATAATGAAATATCCCTGATTCTGTGTCAATTCTTGCATAAATCATATGAAAAACTAATATTAATATACATTAAATTCAATTTCACTTTCGTGGGTTTTTTTAATATTGCATACAACTAGACATAAATCACAAGATTTAAATTAAATAAATGTGTTGTAATGGAATGGAATGACCCTGTGGTCAGCATTTAAAATAGTTAAAGTATTGAAATAAATCATACTATATGTTTTTCCCTTAAGGAACAAAAAGAAACTCTGATGGTCAAATTAATAGGACTGTAAGAAATATTAAGTTTGATTTATGCAAATGCGCATTTACAAGTGCGAAAATATTTCAAGATTAAGATTTCAAATCAGTGTGCATTTTATTTTCTTATTATGACAAATCGGAATGAAAAAAACATTTCGTAGTGTTTTAGTAATTTAAAAAATAATCTTTAGATAAAAGAACTTTGATTAGAATTTTTTTTTACCGAAAATGTTTCCTTGAGGTGTATACGCAATATGCAGATCTTGCATATTATTTTATTATGAAGAAGGAAAGGCATCTTACAAGACCAAGTTTTATTTTTTCATTAAGTTTTCACAACAGATCTGCATCAGTTTCAACTTTATCTGGCTTGGCGGCAATATATCAAAAGGAGAATGAGTAAATGGAGGCAAATACTTCTGTACAGAATTTAACCTTAGGGCACAAAAGTGTTGTGGGTCACTTCTTTACACCCGTCTCTATTGCTGTAATGCAATAAACCACCAAATCTTATGTTCAAATTACTCTATTTTCAATGACTTCATAAGAAACTCTTTAATGAAATCGCTCTAAGTGTGCTAAATCTGCTTGCTGACAGCCATTTTGATGAGGGAATGTTGCATTGCTACACGTGATAAGCTACGCGTAAATGTCAGAAACACTCTTTATCTAGTTTCTGCAGTTCAAGAATGTTTTCGTTTGCTTAAAAAAAGTGAACTAAAATAATATATTGCATTTAAATAAGATTAAAAGGATGCTCATGAAACTATTGAAATGCCCCATAAACTGTGCAAGCTGTGCAAGTTTCCACTCTCAGAAATGAAATGTATGTATGAAAGTCTTTTTGTACAATCTTTGTAAACTTTGTTTACAATCTTATTCAGCTTTATTGGGCATTCGTTGAATTAGTAATTTTTTGTTTGCGTTTGTTAAAAAGAAACAAAATATTGACGTCAGAATTTAATAGTTTACATCATTAAATAATTATTAATTTATGTCTGAGATTTAAGCCAAACAAAATTCTTTAATACTCTGTATAACAAGGCACTGCAGATTCAAGAGTTTTGGTTTCCCCTGCATACGTATAATAACAAGTGGAAGCAGGAGACAGATGTCCATCTTCTATGACTCTGCTTTGTACTAAAGGAACACTGCGTTATGCGACTTGGCAATAGGTGATTCAGTAGCCTGTCTGAGATATCGACCAAGAGGCTGAAGAGTATCAACTCGTTCATTAGGGGCAGCGCCAACACCATATCGTTACAGCGTAAAATGCTATAACACGCCTTCACTATTCTCATTACTAGTATTTTGTCTCTCTTTAACAGCTCCCTTACAAAAGGACTATAGTTTTTGGATCCAAGTGAACTGTAATCTAGATTTTTCCTTATCAGGGCCTGGCACTCTAACCACACCTAACCTTGTATTTAAAATAAGTCTCACAAATTTGTCCAATGGCATAAATGGCAGCTTTGAGCAGTTTCATAAAAACCCTTAAAAATAGTATTCTAAATAGCTTTGGCATAAATATGTGGCAATGTAGAGACTTTCTGGCAAGAAAAAAGTGTAAAACTAATTTTTTCGTCAAAACCACGAACTGTGACCGCTGTTACAACTCACGTGACTGGAGAACAAATTAAAAAGCAGGAAAAATATGCACTACCAACAAAAAAATAAGATATTAGCTTCTTATATCTGGCTGAAACAAATTCATAATACCCTTCATGTGATGTGAAAAAGCTTTATTTAGTTTGACTTTTTAATGATTGCCTGCCCGTAGCAGTCAGCCACATGAACCAACCAACATCTTGGAAAATTTATATATAATTTTTAGATCTTTTATTTTATGGACGAGCTTTAAGTCTTTTTATATGAAAAAAATTATTCAATTTTTAGATATTTTTTTCGTTATAACCTAAAGAGTCCTTAAGAAGGCTTTTGTCTTCTTTGTTGGCCACATTTGGAATCCATATTTCATTACAATTACCACAGCAAAACAAAAACGTCTGTGAATAATCGTTTTTAAACAATAGTTCGTAGTATTTATTTCATACATTTGGAGTAGTTTCAATCTCCTTATGTCCTCTTGGTGTATACTTTACGTGCACTTGTGTTCGAGAGCGGAAATTCCTTGAGACATTCGTCATATACATGTTTACTCGCAATAGATAAAGTTCAAAATTTTGCTTTGCTTTTTATTTTATTTTTTACTATTCGTTATATCAAATATAAAATATATCTACATTGATATTAAATATATGACCGTTCGTTTAATCAGACATTTGTTGAAGTGAAATTTATTTTTCCGAGCCTTGCCTGTATTCAAAAAAGTACGTAAACTGCTGCAGCAATGCGCTGCAAACGAGAACCAAACTTTCTTCCCAATACGAATACAAATCCAATGATGCATCTTTATTATATGACTATTGCACATGACCCGTATTAAACACATATTTGGACTTCATCTGCTGCACTGTTGCAGTTAAGAACATTTTATTTTAGTACTACTTTTCTTTCATACTTTCTCCATTTAATATGTTTTCGCTTATGTTATTGGCTGTCCTTGTTTGCGATCCTTATGGCAACCATGTCTTTGGGTTTGGGCCCACTTCTTATTTCTCAATGTTGAAATCGAACTTTTTTATTTCTTTGGAGCATTGTGATCTCTTTATAAACGAAGGACCTTACCGAAGTTGTTGCATCTAATCCATAATTTTGTCTGACTTTGTAACTGCGTTTATCACATTGCTTTCTATCTCTGCAATGACTTATGCAACTCGCAACGTGCACGTTTTTGACTTAAAAATTATCTTAAATGTGAACCATCATGGGACATGCAGAGCAGCAAACTCTTTTTAATAAGCAACATTATTTTACACAATTTTATTGAGGATACCATAGACATAAAAAATAATATTGAATATTGAAACTTATCACGATTGTACCCATAAAATATTTGAACTTTTAAAATTTAACAAAGATATGATGAGTTTATAAATATATATATATATATATATATATATATATATATATATATATATATATATATATATATATATATATATATATATATATTAGTGCTATTTCATAAGTTTTTGAGGTCTCCAATAAAATTTCCAAATTGTGGCTTGGCGCAGTTTACTTTTCGCCAACAGATATTAAAAGTGTTAAATCGAAAAAGTTAATGAAAGCAATTTCGTTTATTGACTCGACAAGAGCCTTTGAAAATATATAATAACCAATAAACTTTATGTTAAATATAAGATTTCAGGTGTATCCTACTTTTCCAGACAAACGGAAAAAGCTTTAATTGAAATTTAAAAACATCCTACATGATCCTACATTAATCATATATATATATATATATATATATATATGTATATATATATATATATATAATTTTTTTTTTTTGTACGTGGTCATAACAATATGAAACTGTGAAACGGAAACGCCATAGCATTTGTGAGCTTCGTGTTTCCTTTCTCCATCATTAAAAAAAAACATTTGATGACAAGTAGTGTTTCTTAAAATATATAATATTAAAAAAGGATGTTTAAACAGGATTATGATACAACCAGAAAACATGTTAAAAAAAATATACATGCGTGTGCAAAAAATTTCTCGATATTGGACCACAGCAACAGCTCGTCAAGACATTTTATATATCAAAATAAATATTGTTCTATTAAAACTAAATATAATGAGTCATAAGGTAGCGCTCATATTTTGGATGTATTGAGACATTAAAAATATAATCGTGCAACTGAGTACACATACACATTTACACCAACTTTACATAACAAAAAAATGTCAAGTCAAGGTTTAACTCAACAACAAACATGTCATAAAAAAAACCACGAGGTTAACAAAAAAATTATAGAAAGGACCAAACATATGGACGCAAGTGCTTACAGAGACCATTAGAAAGCAAAATGGTTGTAATTGTGATGGGTATGTACATGTAATAATATTTATTTTTTACACTCTCTGCTTTTGAATTCATTTTTGAATGGGAATGGCGTGAATTAGTTTGTGAGTGAAATGAGCAAGGCTGCCAACTAGATGGATCCTTTAAAAATATTATAAATCATTAATTTATCGCATACAATTAATTATTTCAGTTGAATCCTTAAGGTTTTTGATTTGACAGTACTCGTAGCTCAAATGGCTTGTCCTATAAAATAATATTAATACAAAATACACAATAAGATGACTATTAGTTAGATCTTTCATACATAATGCCTAAATAATTAAGAGCTGGCATGGGAACAAAATATTCTTGATTATCATATTCGCGCAGCAAACTCCACTAACAACTCCCGCTGCTACCAAGCTTTCGTTAATACCACATACATATTGCATACATAAGCTAACTGACCCTGAACTAGCCATGTTACAACCTTCATATCATTATTGACGATATTATATTGACATCATTGTTTGACATCATTTGTGACTTAATTCAAGACAAATTGTGACTTTACTCATATACTTCAGAGCAGCATATTGTCTATATAATGTCTATGTTAGATGCAGCCTTTCAAAACCTCTAAATGGGGTCATGCGACTAACACCAATTTTGAATGTGGTAAGACTCAATATCAGTTCTAACTGCAAATAGAGTTGATACAAATACTTACATTCCTCAATGGTCTTGGCGTGAGTATATTTTTTGTATGTCTTAAAAACAATCAATCGTCATTTCTATTTAAACTACCAATAAAAATTTAATAACAACTAACTTGTATGGACTGCAGCTTTACATTCACCTTTGACGTCATTCCAACGAGAGGCACGAAGTTAAACGGTGGCAGTTGCGTAGCCAACTTTACCGACTTACGAAATTATCGATGCAGTGTAGAGAATATTTCACTAGACTTGAATATCCTTTGCTGATAGCAAATGACTTGTTCCCAAAAATCGCTCTTTATTGCGAACAACACAAATTTTTTTTATTAAGAGTAAATCTCTAAATTTTTGTGTTTCTTTCCATTCATATTTCCAATGCCAACCAACCAGCAGCATCGTGGCACTTGTGCAAGATCCTCAAATATTTTAATATGGTGTCCTAGAAGGCCTGCATAATTTAAGCCCTTTTAAAAAATTTCACTTGGCTGTGAAACTGCAGCACATACAAAATATACGAGTATAAAACGCTTATTTGCTGCAACACTGTCATAACTCAAAAAATTCCAATTTTGAGCTCAAAATGCAGAACTAAACATCATCTCTTTTTTTTCATATTGTATTAAAATTTGAAAAAATACTTCGTATACTAATATTTTGAAGAAAGAGTGTTTTCTTTGTTATTCCTCTAAAACTTTAAATGCATTTTGTTTAAAACTAGTTATTTTGAGTTATAACATTGTTGCAGCGAATGAACAATATGTGCTCTCACCCACATGCTGTAGTATTATTTATGTGTTAGAAAATATCATTTAAAAAAAACATGTAATCATGTATATATACATATATAAAGTTATTTATGTATAATCTTTTATATGTGCCTTTTCGAGTGAGTGTTAAAAACTCAAGTAAGCACGTGACAGAACACATACATAATAAGCTCACAAGCACAAGTGTAGATGAAAGATGTTTATTACTCTTAAAACAAGGATGTGAGTGCATTTATTTCATGTTTCCTTTGTTGGATAGTTTTTTTAACAAAAAATTAAAGAAGACAATTAATTACAAGTGGAAATAAAAAGCTATAAAGTTTTATCGTAATAATAAGGCATACTTTAGGGCATAGTGAGTAGAAAAAGAAATTAATAAACTAAACTTGGAGCTTAAAACCGAGTTGAGTGTAATTTTAATTTTTAGAGACTAGATCTCCTTCATATTTAAAAGATCGGAAAACCTAAGGACACTTAAAAAAAGTTTTTTAAAAATTTTGACTTTTTTTGAAATTTGTTTTAAAAGTCTTTGATAAACTCATGAATATATTAGTAAATATGAAGCAATTAGCTTAATTTTATTTAAACTGTTTTATCTTTTATATCAAATTGGCTTTGGCATATTAAAAGAAAATTTGAAGCAATATTTTTTTTTTAACTGAAGAAAATTAAAATTTTAGGCACAGGAACTGTGAGCGGAAATCAGCAAGTCTTCAGAAAAACACTAAATATAATTATTTTACTCAAAAAAATATGTTCGAGTAAAATAAAAACAGAAAAGTTCTCAGATGGTGTACATATTTCTTCAATTGGCTCCGTTCTCAGGGGAGGTACCTTACTTATGCAGTGCATTATGCTGGTAATAGGAAAATATTTTATGGTAGAAATGATAGAGGGAGTAGTGCTTGCAAACATTCGACTTGAACTTCTCCATGCTGGGAGTGACAGCAATGACTAAAGAACGTATTTTCTCTATAAGTATTTAATTTCTATCATTAACCGGTCAGTTCAAATCAGTCTGAACAGAATTTTTATGCATAAACTTTTTAAAAACTAAAAGTTCTTAGATCAAATATTATTTATTACAACATCTGCAGTTCAGCTGTTGGCTGAAGTAGTTGGCGCGTTGACTCCAAAGCAATTTATGACTGAGAACTGGGTTCGATCCATGTTCAGGACAAGTTATCAATATCATGAGTTTTTCTAATTTACATTAGTGTGGCATTGTATTAATTGTTGTTGGAACTGTTTAAGTGATGAATGCATAGTTCTGGTCACTGGACAGTATCGATAGCGATTGATACTCTGTACACTAATATACGCCACATCAGGGCGCCCTCCTTCGTCGATAATATTAACAGAATCGTCGGCGAAGTAAAACAATTACTAAAATGGCTACAAATAAAGCTTTAAAAAACTTAATGCGTCTCCTGCTACTCTGCTATAAAAAAATGAGGAATAGTAGAGTTGCATAAAAGAAAGAATTTAAGTTCTCTCTCTGTCTCTCTTCCTCTGTCTTCTAATTTCACCACCTGTCCCTCTCTACCATATCCCTTTCACAAAGAAGTAACATTTTGGGTTAAATAGCAGGCATTAATTGCCTGAATGTAACTTTTCTTTAAAAAAAAATTAAATAAAATATATAAAAAGGTGTTTAAAAAGTCATAATGGCCTGACCAACAAATTTAAATATTAAATGGATTTAAATAAATATTATTGTTGCCTGGATAAGGCTTTAGCAAATACTTGTATATTTTTAATACACAAGAACTGCTCAGGCAGAGGCTAGAGGTAGTCACAACAATCAATAACAAAAAATGGTTGCTGTAAGAATAATTTGAGTTGGAAGCAGTTGAAGACTATTTCAGTCGAATAACAAAAAATTCCAGTTTTAAAGCTTTTGGTCGTTAAAAACAATGTTAAATTGTTTTGTTTTTATACTTTTTGCAAAGCTTAAGAAAAGTCCTTTTGGTAAAATTGCCTTTTAACAGTTTTCTTTAGATCTTAAATATAATCAAAAAAATTTTCCTGGGTCTTCTGTTTTACTGGTCTAGAATTTTTAGTTACGAGTAAATTTCGGAGAAATTCTGAAAAAGTATTTATTTAAAGCGGGCATTGAATGTGCTGTGAAAATACTTTGTTGCTTTGAGAAACAAATTTTAAATTTCGGAAAATGTAAAGATCGATTGTTACTTTTTGCAAAGTCTCACTAATTGTTTTTTGATCAATTTTAAAACTCCTTTAAATTTTGATTTTTAACCAAAAATTAAAATAAATTCATATCCATTTCCATATCATATTTTATCGAATCTTTTTAACTTTCTGTTTCACGAAAACAAGAATTCAATTAAAATACATAAGTGTATACATATATTTTTATCAACTAGTCACCACATTTTCATGTATTAAATGAAAACCACATACAACACAGAAATTGCATTTGCTATCAGTGGAATGGAATCGTATGCATTTATTTTCATTTTATAAGTTGCGTAAATGTTTTTCTTCTCATTTTTAAACGAATGAAAACATAAAGTTCTTCGTGTCCTTTTTTGAAACCAACAAGCGTAAAAACACTTGAAAAATACCAAAATTCTCAAATTTTCAACAGGAAATGTCCAATGATTGTATGACAAATACACTCTTCCACACACACACACACACACACACACACACACACACACACACACACACATACAAGCGTCCTTTTGAGAGCACAAATCTAGTTTCAAATTCTGATTTGTTAAAAAGGTGTTTGGAAGAAACGAAATGCACGGGAAGAAAATAAAAGTATAAAGAACAAAACTGTCAGATGGCAATAAACCAAATATGGGCGAGACCTGTCAAGAGGAACTTAAATATAAAGCAGATAAATATTATTGATAGAATTTGAGAATGTAATATTACATAAAATTGTTATTGTATGCTTTTTGTACACTCCCACAATTAGAACATTAATAGACAGAAGTTCCAGGCAATCTGGGACGTAAATACATTTATTATTCACTACTTCTATATTGTTAGTTTTTTTTTATTTGAATTAATAACAAACTACTACTCTAATGAGTAAACTTTTGCCAATGATGCGGTAACTATAATTCAATAGAATTTTAATCGGAACCATATAGATATTTTAAATAAATATAAAAGTTTCTTAAATAAATGAAAACAAAAACCACCAGCAAATAAATTGCAAAAAAAAAAATTAAAAAATGTATTAAACAAAATGTTATGTATATATATATTTTTCTATTCTAAGAAAAATAGTTCAAAAAGAAAACATGTTATCGGGATGATTGAGCAAGTTCTTCACTGTCTCAATGTCTTACTTGCATTTATCCTCGCTTGCAGCCCCGATCCAGTGCATATGTATTCCAAGTTATAGTGACCCATCAACCTATTTAACTCTGGCATTCCTAGCCTCAACAAGCCCCTGGCTGTCCATGAAAATTTTGATTGTCATAGTTCTGATGTTTGCATTTAACCATCTCTGGACTTCGGTAATTGTCCTGACTTCCGTACAAAAAAACCGTGTGGTGAAATACAGAAGTGTATTTTGCTCTCTGATTGTTCTATGAATAATTCTAAGCCGGTCCTTTTCTCTAGCGTAGAACTGTCAGTAGCAACATATCTCCACAGTCGGTTGGTATATATAAGGGCACAGGGGAGCTAGCTATCTCTGGATTCTACCGCACGTGTCTATACCTTACCTCCATCGTTGTGCCAACTGGTACCTACATGCTACTCTTGAGTGGCGAAGAGACAGCGCTCCCCCATGGTCATTGCATGGTGCTGTGTCTATGGGATCGGTGCTATTTCAATTTCGGGAGTTTGGTCTATTGCTGATCACCCATAAAATTTCCTGAGATAACAGCGCAATATGTGTACACAGGGAAACGAGGTGCTACCAATACTTCAGGCTGCATGGGGTGCAGATTGAGAGAATTCAGTTTCCTAATTATTATTGCGGCTTCACAATTCACGGATGACCAGAGACTTATGTGGTGGAAAGGTAATAAAAACGCAAATTGCTAGAAGAAGTTTATTGGTTTACTGGGTTTGGGTTAATGCTAGTGACTGGTTTTCAAACAATCTTGCTTTCGACAGATAGACCTCCAGCTGTTGTTGCTAAACAGCAAGAACCCCTGTCTAAAATATGTGGGAGGATTTGTGTAGGATCTGTGACCGTCGGGCATAAAAATTGCTAGCTGTATATGGAGATCACATATGAAGACGGATGTGGACACATTAGTTTCAACCAGTATCAAAAGCACCGTGGAGTTAAGCTGAAAGACACATCTGCCTCACAAGTGGCCGCCCAGAGTCCAATTGATCCAGAAGTGTTATTTCAGCTATCAGTGTCTAATAGTTAGTGTTGGCCCTCTCTTCAAGTATTCGGACAGACATGTCCGACGTTTTTGTGTACACGTTTAGAGTTTCCAATATATCCCGATGGCGTGATGCGTAGTCCCGTTTGATTCATTAACCCATCGCTTGTTGACCTTTCGCTGCGAGAGCGGTTTGATATTTTGTACAGATATTTATAGGCTGGACATAAATAATAGTCTCCAGTGTTGTGGTGGAGGTAGCGCTCGTAGCACAATATCCTAGTATAATATTTCGTTTCCACTGACCTCCTCCATACTACTGGTAGACCAATACTATTGGTCTAATTATATTTCCATCGAGCCTGTGTGGCATTTTGCGATTGAGTCCCTATTTGGCACCAATTAATGTCCCGCATAGCGACCAGCATTAGTAAGATTTATTTAATTTTTCATTTTAGAAATTTCTTTTTTTTCGATTTAAAAAAAATAAGCAAATGTTAAGGTTAGTGATTCTAATAGGAAATCGTTTGCTCAAATGGAATATAAATCCAAAAATATCATCTCCAGATGAAAGGTCGTTGCCTGCATATGGTCTTATTCCCTTTTTTTCACATTAGAATACATATGCTGGATTAAAAGGACTGTAGTTTAATCGACTATATTTCAAGTGTGTCTTTCCAAATGCATTATTATTAAAACATTTTTTCAAAGTGAGTAGAAATACTTAGCAAATTATCTAAATGAATCGAATACGTGTGAAAGCTGAAAATAGTTCAAACTGATAAGGAGGACGTGTGATATTCAAACTAAAAATCTGCCACAAAAGTCATCCTAATTCATTGTTAGTTTTCTACCAATCTAGCTTTTTCATCAGGAACAAAGTAGGTGCTGAAAGGATAAGGCACATTAACACTCTCAAGCAATTAGATATTTCTTTAAAAACTCTCTACACATTTTTCAATATATTATTTTTCATTTGGGGACTTTTTTCTATGAAAATGTTTATGGAAACCTCTTATAGTAGAATATGTACATGAATTTCTATCGCATATTCCATTTTTTGTGTTGTCAGTACAATTATGTTGTCTTAGCAAATACTTAACGGAAGACTCACATGTTCTTCTCTACTTGTACAATTTCTTTTTCGTACTTCCCAGTGAAATGTGATAAATAAAAAGTGAAGAAAATGAAACAAATGTTAACACTTGAAATCAAACTGCAGATGGAAGGAAGAGCAATGTATATCCTGTAAAGTTATCATATAACAAATACTTTGGAAGTTTTGCTAACACATCTTTATTTGAAACCGACATTACACGTATCATTTTATGTCCAAAATATAGAAGCCAAAAATATATGGTCAAAGATGTTGTTTCGTTTTTATAGAAAATAGAAATTATTTAGTATTGTTTTTTTCTTTGTCTTTTCTATACTGTTTTAAAAACTAAAAAAGTTCACATACATGAATAAATTAATACATGTAGTAGAATGTATACGGATATGAAAAGCTTTCACAGTAAACACGTAGTGTTAAGCTTTAAATACTTGTTGGATGTTTAAGCACAGTGGGCTTGGAATAATATTAAATTAGAAGTTATTTTAAGGGAACACTTTTTTTTACTTGTAAGAAATATTTATAATTACAATTTAATCGCAAATAAAAAATTTGCACATTATAAGTTTATTTTTGAATTTTTGAAAAGTTCATTTCAATATATTAAAATAAATCCTTAAAAAATCCTTTTAATTCTTTTCTGCGCTTTCCAGTAATCGTTTACTTTAAATAATTTTATTTCTGCAAAGTTATATAGAACATCCTTCAATTTAGAATTGAAGCCATTGCCTTCATTAGTATAAGTTTATTTCGAGTCCCAGAGAGAAATATAAAGAGGTTGGAAAATATCAACGAAACTTCCAATTATTTATAAAGAAAAATATTCTTTTTATGCAAGTACTGATATGTATAATAAAGTAAGTACAAAATTGTTTTTATCTAAATGAAGTATCATTTCAATAGATTTTTATTTGCTTTAGTACATTTGAGTAAAATTAAAAATATTGTATATGGGCGATTTAAAATTTTTTCGACTCAGGTTTTGCTTTAATAAATTTCCTATTTTTTAACAATGAAAAAGTTGCTTCTACTTGATGCACAAACCCATCTGAATGCACCAACATTATAAACTCGATATCATAAAACCGTGATGTTGAATTTTCAGTGAATTTTTGGGGAAAAAATTCAATTAAATTTTTTTAAAAAAAGAATAAAAGAACTTTGTTGGTGTCGCCAACACTGGAAAAAAAACTGTTCGAAATTATTTAATTCTTTTAGCATCGATATTTATTAAATATACACTAATTTTTTACCTATAATGCCTTAAATTAGTTTTCAGAATAGACGCTTCTCGCGCTGTTTATGCTCCATTTTTATTCTAGAATTGAATTTTATATTCTTGCAGGGCTGTCTTATTTTCCTTGCTTTTATTTTGACTATTTTTTATTGTTAATTGGCATTTTTTATAAAAGCTTCTCGATTTATTATTTTTTTTTTTAATTTCGTCGATAATATTAGCAGAATCGTCGTCGAGGTAAAATAATTATAAAAGGGCTGCAACACACACAACTTAAGAATGTTAATGCCTCTGTTTATCACCACATTCGCTGCAATGTTGCTATAAAAACGCGCAATATAAGATTTAAATGCTCTCATTTCACTACCTGAGCTCTCTACTTTATCTATTTTCCAAAGAAGTAGCATTTTAATGGTGGTCCAACCATTCTGCATGACTTTAATTGTGAGTCACACCTTAATGTCAAGTTTTTTGGCCAACTTAATTTGACATTTCTTTGTTTCAGTGTTTGCATATTCAACCATGGAGAGGTATACAATTGAGCAGCTCGTTAAGATTTTTGAAGCCTTTATAAAAATGGGCGTTCAAATCAAAATGCATTTCATGTGTCCACAATCGGTAGAATTGTGCGCAAATTTCAGCAAAGCGGGACTGTAGAAAATGTAAAAACACCTTTGCATGCTCGCCCAGTTCACCCAGTCATTGGGCCCTATTTCTTCGAAAATGAGGTCGGTCAAGCAGTTACCGCGAATGGTATTTGCCATCGCGAGATGATAACGAACTTTTTTTGGCCAGAAATTGTGGATATAGACCTGGACGATATGCGATTCCAACAGGATGGTGACACTTGCCACACAGCCAATGAAACAATGGCTATTTTGCACGAGAAATTCAATGGCCGTGTTATCTCACGTCGTGGCGATGTTAATTGACCGCCACGATCATGTGATTTGACACTGTTGGACTTCTTTTTTTGGGGATAATTAAAAGAAAAAATTTACGTCAATAAGCTGAGAACAATTAAAGAGCTAAAGGATGAGATAAGTCGGTACATTAACGACATTGAACCTCAATTATGTCTCAGAGTCATTGAAAATATGGACCATGGGATAGAGGTTGGCCGCCGAAGCCGTGTTTCACACATAATTGTCATAGATCCTTCTGTCGTAATAAAAAATATTAATATAATTCTCTGGATCTTTTCTGTTTTATTTATAATTAAAATCTTGCGTTTTGGTTGGACCGTTTATATTCTATAATTAAAAATAATTGTCTATATAAGATAAGATCAGTGCGTGCTATATTATATGGTTTATGATATCGTTCGCATGAGGTCCTATGCTTCTTATAGGACAGAGGGGAATATATATATATATATTATCGTTCAAATATCTATCAGGTTTTCTTGAATTTAAGCTCATTAGTCCATTGCATAAATAAATAAATTTTTCGCCTTTAAGTATCAAAAAACGAAAAAACATGAATATTAATATTTTCCTCTGCAACAATTCTGATTGATCCCATTATGCAACAATGTTTTTGCAAGTGTTGCTTCTAGTATTTATTCGTTGTTTTTTCTTTCTTTCATATTTTCTATTGAACATTGTTGTGCTTTTGTATTCTCTTAGTTTTTTTTTTAAGTTATTAAAAACATTTTCATTTGATTTTGTTTTGTAGCTGATGCTGGTACTTAAATGCATTAACTTAATGCTGCTGCGTATTAAGGGAATGGCAAATTTTGTACAAATTTCTTCAACTTTTCTCTGCTCCTCTCTTATTTACGATTTAATTGAATTCTGTATTTATTTTATTCTTTAACATTGAGATTTGTTTTAAAAGCTTAAGAAAACTTTGCGGTAAGCTTAGTGAAATTGTTTTTGATATTGATTTTTATTGAATTATGCAGCAGATTATAGTGTAACATAGATAAATAATAGACACATAGTTCTTTTTTCATTACAAATATTCTTATATCGTCGAAAGGTCTTAGAGGCCAAAATATTTTAGCCAGGAATTCCATATTATTGAATAGAAGAGTGTTTAAAAAATGAAACGAAATTGAATGTAGAGAAAATCCATGGGAATTTAATAAATACTACATACATAAATAATTAATATTTTGTTAGTATAATGCAATATATAGGAAATCATTTTATGAAAAACTATTAAGCTTTAGGATAATAAATATTTGCAAAGCAAACAAATCATTTCAACAAACAAATTAAATCAGCAAAAATAAGTTTTTAGGAAATAATTTAACACTGACCGTTGCACCACTTTCATTCAAATGTTTAAAACTTTAAATGGCATTGCTTTTCCTCAATAATTTTTAAGGAAGAATATTGTATTTGAATTTATTAAATACTGCAAACGTAAACCGTGAACTTAAGGAATTATTTTGTTCATCAGAAAAAAATTACATGACTGGTTGATTCGGGTTCTAATCAAGTTGCTTTCATTATACGATTTAGAAGAATTTTCCAAACAAAGTGACAGATAGGGAAAGTTGAATATAAAAAATATAAAATAGAAATTAAAGAGACCCTATATTAAATTTATAAATAAATTAAATGGAAATAAGGAAATATAAACATGCTGTGATATGACCAAATAGATGTTTCTAACATCCCAAAATATATTTCAGGACATCTAAATTTATATCAAAAATGTCTAATTGCATTTCGAAGAAATATCTTCTTAACCTTTCTGTGGCCGAATTGTAACAAAATAGATTAAAAAATTTAAAAAAAATCATATACTCAACATTATTTTAGGAAATAAGTTAAGCAAATGCAACTTATGTGTCTAATGCTTCTAATCTAACGATCTTAAATACAGTATAAACACGGTAATCGCAACCCTCGATACACGTAATTCCTCGATTTTTGCACCACTATAAAACATAGTATTGTAACCTTTATAAGTGCAACTACCCAAAATAGTTGACCTCTATATCTGCAACTTTACATTTAAATATGTTTTGAAAAAGGGAAATTGAAAATGAACGCGCACTTCTTGCATCAATGCTGCAAGAACTTGCACCAAATGACTCCTTCACAAATGAAGAGCTTAATAAAGGGATGCACGAAAGTGATGCGTATCAAGAAGTGGAGAAAGAAGCCGTCGAAATTGAAAGTTCGGATGATAGCGAAGCGGATGTTATTGCACCTCCTAAAATAAAAGGATCAGTTGTTATGCAATCTTTTAACACATGTTTTCAGTGGGCTGAGGAAAACGATATTCCAATAAAAGATATTATATTTCTGAACGAGCTTCGTGAGACGGCTATTATAAAAATAAAGTGCAGACAACAATAACCGATATGTTTAAAAATAAATATATTATTTTATTTTAATATTTTAATAAAAAATAAATATTTTAATAAAAAAATAAGCTTTCTGTTCCATAAAAAGGTTTTCATTTATCACTTTTCTTGTTATATATTTTTCCTCCCTGGGTGCAACAACCTCAATAAGTGCAATTACCTTGATTTCTATTAGTTGCGGTTACCGAGTTCGTACTGTATTCCCTAATGTTACAAAATTGTAATAAAGTTTATTTTTGAAACTTAATTTATGTGGAAAATTAGAATATCAATTGACATTGTTTATATGTTACCAAGGACATCTGAAAAAGAGCTTACCGTGGATCAATAATATAAAGTAGCGACTTCAACGCCATTTATTGAGCGATTAATCGATATTAATATTTTTAGCAAGATCTAGTCACTTACAGAAATTCAATACATTGCTTTTTAATTATCACCAGGCTCTCACCTTCTCTCACTTTAAAGTATCACGCTTAATTTGCCACAATTTTTAAATTGGAACAATTGTTTAAAGATGATTTCACGTAAGTGTTGAGTGCGGCTACGGCTCAAATGGTTCAAATGCTGTGTTCAATTTTGTTCAATATATCGGCCGGTATTTCATGAATAAACTCTTCAAAATTGGCTTTCAATGTGTCAACCGTTACGGGCTTGTCCTCATAGGCATGAGCCTTAACATAGCTTCACAAAAAATAGTCTAAAGGCGTTAAAATTCACGATCTAGGCAGCCAATTGATCAGCCCCAAAAGTGAAATAAATTGTTCACCGAAGTCGCCTCTCAATTAGGCCATTGTTTCGCGTGCTATGTGGCATGTGGCACGCTCTTCTATTTTGGGCAAAAAAAAATTGTAATCATCGCACGGTAGCGCTCACCATTCTCAATAACGTTCCTTCCTTCGTGGTCTTTGATAAAGTATGGTTCAATGATGCCACCGGCCCATAATCCACACCAAACAGTGTATTTTTCGGGATGCAATGATTCTTGCTGCTCTTCACACCAAATACGGCAATTTTGCTTGGTTACGTGTCCATTCAACCCGAAATGAATTTCGTCCCTGAATTTAGTAAAAACTATATATTGAGTTTGTCTGCTATTATGTACAGGGACGTAATTTTTATGACCAATATATAAAAAAAAGTCCTGAAATAATAATTAATTCAAAATTTTTGAGAAATGGGCTCGTGTAGCAGCTATAAATGATCAATATATTTTTGGTTTGTGATAACAATTAAATTAAGGGGCCCATGAAACTTCTAGACGGAATAAACGAGCTCTCAAATTTTTTTTTTAATAATTGGCGTTGCCTTCCTGTAAGAAAAGGTGAACCTATCCACCGCCATTCTCATTGTATTAGAGAATCGATCGTTATCTTTTGTTCCTAAATGTGCCAAATTGATGTTGTGGTAGCCAAAGGATTTTTTCTATTAAGGTTTACAGTCCCCACCTCCTTTTTGATCGCTGTCTTACTAAAAAGAAAAATTCCCAATAACTTTTTTAAAACTCCAGTTTCCTGGATAAATATTTTTCAAATTGTGTACATTATTATATAAATTAATTCCGATTCAAGTAGTTTCAAACACAAATAGACCAATTCATCATAATGGAAGAAATTTGTCGTATATAGTAAATAAACACAACTATGACGAAAGGCGAATTCTTCATGAAAATATGTACAATCAGGACTCGTCCTGGGTCACAAAGTGTGCGATTAGTTTATTTATATTTCTTGCCCTGATGAACAATGCAGGTTGACTATTTTTCTTAAATACTTCTGGTAAAAGTTACTTTTTAGTAAATATAAATTGATTTACGAATTGCTTATTACCGATAGAGATTTCTAAAGATCTAAATAAACTTCAATATTTATGCTAAATACGTTCAAGAGGACTTTTTAACACCAATAAATGGTATGATCATGGCTGCTCAACTTTATTCCAGTTTTGATGGAGGCATTATCGTTGGTTTGAGAAAAGCTTTCTTTTCCCTCCAAGTATTCCGAACCGATTGTATGGACGTCAAGGTCTTAAATAATAAGACTTACATGCAACCATCTCCTTCTGAAACTTTGTCTTACGAAAAGACTCTTTGATCCATATTTTTCAAATCATTCGTATTTTTTTATAAATAAAACAAATTTAAATGATATTAATATTTTTCTTTGGCAACAAATTTTTGTTGGCGATTTCCTTATCCTCTACGAAATTCGTCCTTCCTTTATAATATACATGAAATATTTGTATATTATTTTATTACTGGTAACTTGTATCGATGGGTAGATGTATGATTTAGTGCATAAAATCCAAGACACGATCATGATAATATATTGAGTTAAAGATGAACCTTGTAGATTTGAGTCAATTGTAGATTTGAGTCAATTATATGCCTAGAGATCTTTTCACTTTTTTTTCCATTCTCCATGAAATCAAAAAATTTATGTACCACTAATGGCAGAGCATTTAAAGAAAGTGTGTTTCTGTGAAATAGAAATATTGAGTGTCACACATTGACTCCGATTTCAGGTAAAGCATAGTTTAAAGTCTACTTAAAGAAATATAGCATTTGACCTTTTCAAAAGCTTATATTTATTTATTTGTATACGAAATAAAATAAAAGTTATTTTTGTGGTTCATATAAAAATTGCCACTAAACAATATATAACGTTCAACAAAAATAAAACTGCCATGCCACAATATGAAAATGCAAATTATTTGCAAATATTTTTTACCCACCAACTCACATGCATAATATTTAAACATAATTTAATAATGGCATTCAGAATACCAATAAAAATTAAATAACATAAAAGTTAAAATCAACCAACAGATGAGTTCGGTTGCTTAGTGAGATAAAATTATCCTTTATTCTGATGGCATGATGAACCAACCAAAGTCCACAAAAGCAAAACTTCCAGTGGTGCGAGTATAATTGTAATGCACATATGCCAACAATAATTTTATTTTCAAAAATATGTTTACGGTTTGGCTAAGAGCAGCCGGTCTGGTCTATCTATCGCTTATTTATTTTGTTTAAGTCGCTGGATGGATTCTGTGATAATAAACTGGAGGGTTGTGAGGAAACAAAAAACTCTCCAAACAATAATACCAAATGAAGTCAGTCACTCAATGACACTGGTATTGACGGTGATGACGATGACGTTGGTGAGGCTGATGTTGATGTTGATGCTGATGGCAGGCTAGAAGATGACTATGAAATGTAAAATATTTTCAAGTGTATTAAATAGAAAAATATTTGTCAGAAAAACAAAAACACAACTAGCGATCTAAATATTACTCTGGTTGCATATGAAATTTTATAAAAATGCATAAAAAGTAATAGAAAATAACAAATGCCAAATAACAAAAAATTAAAACAACGAATAACTTTCAATCCAACAACGTTACACTACTACTCGCACACACATTTTGTAGCTTTGTGTTGCTCTGCTCGCGGTAAATATGGCAAATAAAGTGAATAAATGAAGTAGTGAATGAATAAATGAATGAGGAATGAACGTATGGAAGTGTTTTTGAGAACAAATGCACGTTTTCACACTAATTTAACTTTTTAATTAGAAACATTTTTTCATGAATTTAATTAGTTCATATATTTTTTTTCTTTTTAGTATCGCTAGTTTAGTTAAAAAGTAGAAATGTGGAGAAAAGAACAAAATTATATATAACAAAGTTTATCAACCAAACAATATTACAAAAATATTCTTTTAGGGTAAATAAAAATAATTTATAATTGGCAGACATCAATTAGTTTGTACCCTACACAAAATAATTTTAGTTAATGTAATTTTATTTATATCGATGGTTAACAATTGGGAAAAGAATTTTCTTAAATCTCTGACATCTGCATTTGCGAAATTTTGGCTGTCAACAGCAACATTTGTCCATCGGCTTCGATGTATAGTCGATATGTATTAAATAAAAGCAAACAATTGTGGCATTATTAGAATTGTTGCCTTTCAATGTTGGCACTATCAGTTCCGCATGGCATCAAGACGATGCCAATTAGAGCCGAATACCGGAAGAAAATACCAGCAATAAATGAACACTGCATGAGTAAGAAATACAATAAATGTATTGAGAGGAATACCCAGAATTATTACTCGGACTGGAATGAATAGATCTCAACCTGGCTGGATTGAAACTGTTATGCACTTTCTATATGAAATTCTGTAACTGAATTTCATTCAGAAATCTTTTGGGAAGACTGATTGGGACAAAATTCTGTACAGCCATGTATTTACAAGAGAAGGGAATTCTTCTTCCACTAGTCGGTTATGGAAAGTATTTTTATTTTTTTATTACAAAGCCCAAAATTTTTTAAATATAGCAGAGTAAAGCAAACAAATATTTATGTCTTTAATACAAGTGCTTAATAAAAAAGTTTTAAAAATTATTTGGAAGAACAAGATTTTTTAATTACAAACATAATTTTTTTACATGAGTTTTTTTTTTCGTATGAAAGGAGTTGAATTTTAAATGCTAAAAATAACCATTGAAAAAAACCGAGACTAATAAGAAACCAGCAGTGTACAAAATAAAAGAAACATTTTAAAGAAATATTTCTGCTTATTTAATTACCAAAACATTTCAAAGATTTTAAATGGCATAAAAGGATAATATGTTGTTGTCACGCAGCTTGCAATTGCAGTTGTAGTGGTACAGAAATTTTCCAAATATATAATAAATGCCATTGGCAAACACTTAGATCTTGGGAGATTTATATGGCAATGATTTTTGAATTCAAACTGCCGACTTATTGGCTGATTCTAAACGAATGATCTTTGTATACAATTTTGTTATGCCTGCAAATAAAATTAATGTAAAGTAGCCTTTGATATTGGTGGCTTTCTTGCCATCCTTTGCTGGAAGCGGACGACGTACAACATAACGACGAACATCATCTTCCTTTGACAAGTTGGAAAACTTGCAATTGTCCATTTAACTCAATATTGTCGATTTTAACTCAATATTGAGCATTTTTCTTTGAAAGACGAGTGCTTTTCATCTTTTCATTTCACCTTATCCTTTCATTAGTACTGCCACAACCTAAGAAGTTTTATAAGCGAAATTCCTTAGCACAGTGCCGATTTCACGACATTGGCCTATTGCTACTCTCACAATTATTTTCTTTAATAAATTTGTATTATGGAAAAACAAATGCTTCATTTTTAGTATAGAGTTTGGTGTTTATTTGATAGAAATTTTTTATAAACAAACAAGAATGTTTAAAAAAAGAGTTGAATACTTTTTTTTCAAAAATCCATTAGTACAATTTTCTAGCAGCCTGGAAAGTGAAAAGTGTAGATTAAAAATCTTAACTAATTTTACAAGACTATAAAAATCTGTACTAGATTACGAAAGTATATTGTCTAAATCACAATATCAAAGTGAAATTTATTGTGAAAACAACAAAAAAAATGTTTAATGTTTGTTTTTCATAAAAATTCTAAAAGTTTTGGCTCTTTTTTTTAAAAAACCAAAAATTGCTTGTCATATACAAAGTCTACTCCCAATAATAAGAAATCCAAAAATGTATTTGATATAAATATATATTTGTTATTTAATATGCTCTAATAAATATGTAATATTTAATGGCATGGCATTGCTCTGCTATACGGTATTAATAAAATAATGGCCTAAATAATTGCCAAGGGAATCACAGAGAGGGTAATGCCAACTTTGAGGCAGGAACAAGCTGGATACAGACCCCACAAGTCCACAATCTACCATACGAGTATAAACAGCCTACGTGTTATTGTGGAACAATCTACAGAGTGACGCTCACCAAATTTCCACATGCTTCATAGACTTTGATAAACTAAGCCACGAGTGATTTGGAGTGCATTGGCATGCAGGAGAATCTCTCTCAAACTCATACACTGTATAAAAAGCCTATACCGTAACGCCTCTTGTAGGATAAAACATGGCAATAGGGATAGGTGTCCAGCAGGGATGTGTCCTATTGCCACTTCTATTTAATATAGTTCTGGACACGATCCTTGTTAGAGCCCTCGATAATAGCAATGGAATAGTGTGGGGATCGCAAGGCCGCCTGAACGATCTTTATTACGCAGACGATGTCTGTCTACTGGCACACAGCTACTCAGATCTAGAAGCAAAGCTACGAAGCGTAACGCTGGCTACGGAATCATCAGGTTTGGAAAATTAATGTCTTGAAGACAAAAACCTTACGTCTTAATGCAGCCTCCCAGGACTTATTTGTAATTGATGCACGCTAAATAGAAGGTGGTAATTGATAATCGATTGCAGAGAGCTCATCAAACATTTGACCGCATAAAGTCTACGCTTTTGTACGGTTGTGAGATTCGGAACGCTGCCTCTAGTGACATGCGTAAAATGTAAGTATTTGTGAATTGCTGTCTTTGCGAAATTCTACATGTATTATGGCCGAGACCCTTATCAGATTATACGCTCTGGCGACGAATAAGCCAACAAGCCCTATCCATTGAAATTGGAAGGCGCAAATAGCACTGTATTCGCTACACTCTTAGAAGACAAATCGACGACATTACTAGAATTACTATAGATTGGTTTCCGCAAGGGAACAGAACAAGGGATCGCCCAGCTCATACACGAAGAAGTCAGATTGAGGCCGAAGTAAACTGTAGTGGCAAGAGTTAGAGAGAAGTAAAGGCGTTAGCACAAAGTAGATCTATGTTCGAGAATTTTATTGAGGCCCTATGCTCTTGAAAGGAAAAAATTGTTTATTATTATTATTTTCCCTGCAATCATTGGAAATGATCGGAGTTCGATCGCACTATTCTCAGCACTTTCATGATATTTTTGAAAAGTTTTTTTTTTACTTGTTATAACAGAAGAATCTTTCAAAATCTAAACAATATTGACAATCAATTCAATCCTTTCATTGCTAGATTGTAGCGAAAATGTTTGTTGAACATAGTGACTCTATTTCGTTGTAGTTGAATGCAACATTCGGCTTTTATTTTGATATTTTTCTATACATATAATTTGTTAAATTTCTTCCAACTTTTCTAACACTAAATACATTGTGCAGTTTTGTTTCTGTTTTCTTCTAAAGGAAAATCATGCTCACAATCCACGAATTTGTAATTTAATATGAAAACTCATGTTTTATTTTTCGTTTCATTTTCTTTTTTTTTTCTTATAAAGTAATTTCGCGTTCTCGTTATTAGCAAATAGTGGCTTAAAGATATAGAAAACAGAAGCCAATTGTAGTTTCACAGTTAACAGTAGCAAATAAAGTTGTTGTTTTTTTCTTACTTGTATATTTTGCTTTTGAAACATTTTCATTTCATTCATTCCTTCAGTTATTAATTCCATTTGCTTAATTATGATATTTTCAACATGTTTTAACGTGGCTAATTATGTACTTTACAAATGCTCGTTTGCTTTATCACGATTAAAACGTGAAAATATCTTTGAAAAGCAAACAGAGTAAAGATTTGTGGATTTTTTTTTTTGTTTTATTTATAATTACTTCAAATATGCAAGTAATTAATTACTAAAATTAAATACTAAGAATCGAATTCATTTCCCTCAAAATCCAATCAGTGAAATATTCATTTATTTAGATTAAAATTCAAACACAATATAAAATTTTATAATATTTTAAGACATATGATTGACTTTAGGAACTTCCTGCTAAAAAGAAACTTTGCGGGAATAAAAAACTCGGTCAATTGAATTTTTCGACAAGGATGTTTTCCGAGCAAATTAATAAAAAAGTTTAAAACAATTTTGCCTTTTTAAAGGAAAAGAAAGTGCTCTTTAATACTCATTTGCTGCTTAGGAAAGAGCAGGCAATCCTGTAAGGCAGTTAAATATTTTGTAAGAGATAAATAAGTAAAAAGCTTTTTTATCAATTGATTAATCAAAAATTTCACTTTTTTATGAAAATATAATGAATTCAAAAGCAGTTAATTCCACACCAAAAAAAAACGACCGAATTGAGAAAACCAAAATTTCCTGCATAAATATATCTAAAATTCATAGAAAAATCAAAAGTTTGTTGTGGCTTTAGCTCTTCATATGCCGACATTTCATTGGTTGCTAAAACCAAATCGTCAGTGAAGTTTAAGCAGTTTGAAAACATTCAACCTCGGATGTTTATGCCACACAAATCAAATACAATATGAGAATTTCAATATTGCATATGAATTATAACAAATACATAATCATACTAGGTTTAGAATGTTTCTTCACTGACGATTTGGTTTTAGCAACCAATGAAATGTCGGCATATGAAGAGCTAAAGCCACAACAAACTTTTGATTTTTCTATGCATTTTGCAAAAGCTCTAATTGTTTCTAACGATTAGTTGGGGAGAATATCCCAAAGAATGAATTTCCATATTAAGTATATCTAAAATTAATAAAAGAATTTCGACTAAGTTTTTCATCATTCATTTCGCTTATGAATTTTTTTTTTAAATTTCTAAATATCAAAAATGAACAACTAAAATTTATATAAATAACATATTCAAAAATAATTTGTCCACATTTGACATATCGTTTTTTGATGAAATTTGCAAGTATTGCGTTTTTTATATTCGAAGCCGTCTAAATATTGAGTGCAAGCGCAGATGTAACCTAAAATGTGTGTATTTCAAAAATTAGGTTTTTCGAAAAATCTTAAAATATCTTAAAACAATATTTAATGTGGAAACCGGGCTGACATAACATTCGATAGAAGCAGTCAACCTCTTGGTTATTCCAAATTCCATATACTCTTCAACTAGGTATGATGCACTTAATATTTTATGAAATCAATTTTATAAAGATTGAGGTTTTAACAGTTTGACAGATTTTATTTATTTATTTTTTTTTTTTTTTTTTGTAGTATTGTCATTCTACTTCAAGCAATTTTTGGCACAAGGTTGGCAAAAATCAAACCAAGCCCCTTAAGCCCCATTTGTTACGATTCTGTTTGCATCGTTTCAATTTGTGACTCTTTTTAAAGCTCGTCCTAATCCGCCTTGTGTTGTTTTGATTCCAACTGGAATCGCTACATACGATTGAAATATCCATTCTATTCTGCTCATATTTTCATGTTAGAAAGTAATAATTATTTTTTCTAATAAGAAATAAGCGCTTTTATTAATTCCTAACATTATCGGCGAAGGAGGCCGCTGTGTTACATTGGCATAGAAGAGTGTCAATCGCTACCGGCACTGTTCAGTGACCAGTACTGGTGCTATGCCTGCTTCACTTAAACAGTCCAGCAACAACTAATACAATGCTGCACTAAGGTACAAAAAATAATGCATGATGTTGATTGATGACTTATGCTAAACGGGGAATCAAAATCACGCTGTCAGTCATAAAGTGCTTTGCAGTCAACGCACTAACTGCTTCAGTCAATAGCACCCGAGTTCCCATTAAGAAATGTTATGCTTGGATAGATAAAATAATTTAGAAAAAAATTAGACGAAATATATAGAAATTTATTCACATTTTAAGTTGGGAGAAAAGCCTGTTGACATTTTGTCGTTTCAGCTTCCATCGATTATCCCTGATTTCTACATACAAAGCGATTCGGGGCTCTAGTGTATATCTAGTTTTTAGCAGCACAAGGCGGCTCTATTGTAAATTGTTGACATGTCCAAATTAATCATTACCCTAAAATTGAAATTCTAAACGACAAATTTTAACTCTATTCTATTACCAACATTTCATTGCAAAGTCAATATGAAATTACATACATACATAATATGTATTCATGTTAATACCTTTCACATTACAAATTTGACACGTTATAAACTTCAGCGCAAATGTTTACTGTCTAATACTGTTTACTGAATTAGGAATTTAGCGGTTATTTGACTCGACAATTAATTTGCAAAATCTTTAAACTGGCTAATGACGTTGCTAACAGTAAACAAATTATCATCAAATGTTTATTTTGTTGCGGTCATTAATAATTAATAGTTGCAACAAATTACCCAATTAAATAAATTAACTCTTGGCTTTAAAAGCACTCTTCAACTATAGAATTAACGAACACACCTCAATAAAGTGATCAATTACTTTTTCTGCTGTTAAGTTTCTGACAAGAACAACAACAATAAATATATCAGCTTAAAATACAACAATTTAATGTAATTAATAAAAAAAATTATTGGAGATGGAATCGCCACGACTATAAAATTTCACGCTACTCAGATAAAGAAAAAAACTCATTAAAAATTTTATTAGAATATTAATTCTATTTATTGTCTGTATTGTTTGGAAGATATTAAATTTGCTTATGTGCGGCCTATTTGATATCAATCATACGTAGCGTCCACATCCTGAAAGTATACTAAACTTTTGATCGATATGATACCAATGGGACACTAGGGCGTATGATTATTAAAATTATTAAAATTAAAAATATGTACTCGTATATGCGAAACATTTGACACTTCCACTTCCTAAAAATGTAAGATTTTGTTCATAAACTTATTCATAAAACATTTATCACCCTAAATTAAAGAATTCAACTTCCTTTTAGCACCTTTGCAGGATTGCGTGTTCTTTCATAATAAGCATTGCGCTTCTTAAAGAACACTAATACTGCATTTTCTCCTTGAAAGGCAAAAAAATTATAAAATGCCTTGAGTGAGAAAGTCCTTACAAGGAGATTTGCAATTTGCAGAAATCGAATATTAAGCGGGGGCTTTGGAAATCTGTATTTGAAAAGGAAAACTTCTAATGAAATAAGAAATGATATAGAAAAAAGTTCATAGTATATCTGCAGCCAGTAAAATAGAGATATACAAATGGAGGACTTATTATGCATGAGTTCTGCTGCTGATAAATCAGCTAAATTTTGTTGAGAATTGTACAATTTTGTCCTTGATTTTTCTGATATCAAAATTTAATATCACTATTTAATACTTTCGATATATTTACAAATAACCAAGTTAGTCTTAAGTATGTTTTCACAAAGTTCAGCAGCTTTTCTTTCATTGCAATTGAAAAAGGAAACCCAACAAAAGCTTAAGAAAAATAAAATGCAAGCATGCGGTCATCGTTGTACTTTTGAAAAAGTTTTTGAATTTGTTAAACTTTTTTAAAACAAAATGACATCAGAAAAAAATTAATCAAACAAATGCTCAAGCCATTATGTTTCTCTTCAATAAATCGCCTAAAAGAACTCCTGGCATTTCTCTTGCTATATATGGAACTAACATACCGATTTTTTTTTATTCCATTAAATATTTGGGCATCATTTTAGGTTACAAAAAATTACATTTGTTCAAACACGTTATAAGACTATAAATGTGGCAGATCCATTGGTAATCATAACAATAGAATCCTGTTTCTACTCGTACAAGATGTCCACACGACCAATTATGACTTACAGATGTCAAATATGGCCAAAGTTTTCTGCTAAAACTTATTTAAAAGGCTTCAATTAATACAAAGCAAAAACCTTAAAATCATATGAATTTACCTACATGATACTCGATTAACAGATTTTGAAAAAACTATATAAAAAATAAAAAAAAATCATCTTGACATAATTACCGCATTCGAAAATAAGGTTGATAGAACTGTTAAAGAGTATATATTTGTATAAAGATTTTTGTTCTACGTGTAAACATTTTTATAAGTGTATGTAAAAAATTATTCGTTGTAATACTTTTAGGTAAAATTTCGAAAATATAAATATAAATATTTGTACATTTTTAATGTCATGATGGCAGCAGGAATAAATTAAAAAAAAAATATATAAATATTTTAAAAAAAGTTTTCAAAAGTTTGTTTGCAATAAATATATTTTGTTTTTATAAAATAAGAAATTATTAATAACTCTCAATTGCGAATCCCCGGGATAAAGTGAACAAAAAATTCAGGAAACGTCGGGAAATTTGGAATAAAAAACTTTGAATTTTTTTTTTGTCATAAAAACACGTTATGCCAAATTATCCAAACGGAATAAATAACTAACATAATAAACTTGTTACTTCTTTTTATTCGAGGCTAGATAAGTCCCACAATCAATCAAATTCTATTCAAATGTTAGTTGCCTTAGTGTCATATATTTATTTGCTTTAGTTACCTGTTGGCTTGTTTTGATTATGTTTCGAGTCAATTAGATGCTGCTAATATAGAGACTTAATGCTCAGGTCATCAATCAAATAGATTTTCTGTATAGTTTAACGTTGTTTATTTCTATTTAAGAATAAAAGACTTTGCCGCCTTTTGATAATTCAGTAGTAACTTTGAGCTTTTGTTTGCCGTGATTTCTTTTCCAGAATATTCTTATAAAATATCAAAAACTTTACTTAACTTTTCAAAATTGTAAATAGTTCTATGAATTCATTTCCGCTTGTTTTCATAGCATTATTTAATCGAGAGGTTTTTACAAATTCTTACTTAATTTTTTTTTAAGAATTGTAGTTCGTTAATTTGTCTCAAAGTCACAGCTAAAAACTAAGAAGACTAATTCGCTTTTGACTGGCGGTATTAGGGAAAACAGAGAGTCAAGATCTTTTATATTGTATGTAAATATAAATGCATCTTATACTGGATGTGCCATGGCCATTCATTTCAGTAACAAAATGTTTGAAGCCTTTAGACATGATGGTGCTGTGACTATAGAGTGATAAATATTATGAGCATTAGCATCTAGTCATACAACAATTATTTCTTATTGTTTTTATATAAAAGTTTTCAAGTCACCACTAGAAGTATCTGCCCACTTTTGGCGCATCTAGGCATATTACTAATGAAGTACGAGGTGGGATCAATAAGTACGTAACTTTTTGAATACAACACAGATTGTTGGAAAAAAAATACTTTATTTTTCAACATAGTCTCCTCTGACCTCTATGCATTTCCTACAATGTTTCTCCAATTTTTTTAATCACTTCGAAAATATAAAATTTTTCGGGATCATCAAAATATGTATTGTTGTTTGTGAGATGATTTCATTGTTTCATCTGCCAACAGCATATCGCGAGTTTCTTTTTTCAATTGTTGCGGTTGTAGAGACCTCAACGAACACAATAATACTCAATAAACCACTTTTCCACCATTGAAATTGATGGTGCGAAATTTTCCATAACATTTATCAAGCTTAGCTTGGTTTAATTTTTTATGGTCCTTGACAGGAGCACTATTTGTATTTTTAGTTAAGAGACGAAAAATTCTAAAAATCACATACTTATTGACCCTCCCTCGTAAATTGTATTTCAATCAAAATAAACCAGCGAACATTCATTTTTTTACGTATAAAAATGTTCGTCATAATGATGGTACGAATAATAATTATAATTGTCTTATCTTACAACAACCACTCATTTCAAAGTAGTTGTTCTCCTAAAACAACAAAAAAAAGAACAGCAACTAATTAATTATGATTAATAAATCTTAAAAAAGCCAAATTACTATGTTATATAAATATTTAATGACTACTCAAGATGCGATTGGTAATCGCAGCGTAAATATTATTTGCCTATTAATTAAATCTAACTTCAATTGGTTTTGTGGCGCTAAATTTAATTGAAAAAATCTATAGAAAGCTTATTTGAAATTATTAGAAATACAAAGAAGTACGATATAAGGGGAAATATATACGTTCAAAGTTTTCAAAACAAATATTTAAACTTCAATTGATAAGTTGATTATATTTAAATACTTTTTGAACAATAAAATAGTAAAATATATAAAAATTTTAAATATTTCATTTATAAACCCTTTTTTTATTATATTTTTTACTTAAAACAAGCATAAAAATTAATGTTATAAAACTTAAAAAATATTTTGCATAAAATATCAATAAGTTTTCCACAAGGATATAAAGCTTGATGTTTTTATATACTCGATGAAAAAAATGGAAATCATCCTGTCACCCAGTAGGGCATTTTTTGGACTTCTTAGGAAGTCAAATTGACAAACTTTAGGTCAAAAATATGAATTATTTCTACAATATTTGTGAAACTCAATTTGAAAATGTTTTTTTATAACAACATACATTCATTTAATTGAATTTACAAAAAAAATTGTTTCTTCAATAAATAAGAGATAAAATTTCATTCACAGAAGTAAAAAAGGGATGTCGTGGCTTTTGATAGATGTAAAGTTACCCAGTGGTAAATAAAACATAAAAAAACACCTAAGGTTTTGCAATGTCTAAAGCTCTTATCCAATTTATTATTAAGCACCCCCCGGGGGGCACGGATTATACATCTTGTCTTGGTGGCTTGGGGTATAGGGTTATCAGGCTTTTTGCTGATAACCCCTAAAAACTTGTATGTTGCTACCCAATCCCTGAATTAATAGGGCAACGGGCGCGCATGCAAGTAAATTAAAGGTAAAAGTGGGTTTGCTCTCTCGACCGGGTGGGTAACATGGTCTTTCCTGACCTTGACCTTTGGCCAGTTACCCATAGAACTTAATATGTTACTACCCAATCCCTGAAATAACAGGGCAACGGGCGTGCATATAAGTAATTAAGGTAGTAGCTTTACCTATGCTTGTCTGGGTAGAGGTGCTACCGATACCTCAGGTTCGCGCGGGACGTGAAATCGAAAAAATATTTTACTAGTAGCGAATGTTCATTACGTCTTAATGGAAAAACCAATATCCAAAATGGCTAAATTTTCTAAAAATACAGTCGAGAATCTTATTTTATTTGATATTTAAATTTATTCTGTTTTTTAAATTTTTTTAACTAAATTTTACTTTTATTATCGTTTATAAATTGTATAAATTAATTTATAAAGTATATTTTTTTATTGTATTGAAATAACATGCAACAAGCACAACAAAAATTTTAATTTTTTACACATACAAAAATTTAACTCAACAAAATTTTCGTTCATAAATGCATTATTAAAATACTAATGAGCATCAAAATCAAAAAATATTCTAAAAACAAAAATAAAATTTTAAATAAATATAGATTGCCAACGAAAACCGAAAAATCCAAAAAAAATTGTCTAATCTAAATTCTAAAAATCTAGAACTCTTTACTCCAGTACTTTCCGTTTACCCCAAAATCAATTTTAATTCCCTAAAAGAAACTAAAATATTCAATAAATCCATAGATTCGATGTCTGATCAGACAATCGAAAGTTCAGAGGCAACCGAAAACCCCTAACAAATAAGGGAAAATTCAAATTGAAAAAAGTTTATTTCCATAAAAAAAGTAAATCAAATATAATAAAAACTTATTTCTTCTTTTCTTCGGTAAAATGTGAGAAAAAATACATCAATTGCATTTAATCATCATGTTATTTATTACTTATGATTATTGTTCAAAATAATGTTCAACTATTATTCATTATTAATTGATTACATTCTTCTCTGCAACAAACTGGAGACATAAAGGTGCTAAACAAATAATTTGTTTCAGTTGCCACGTCGTGTATACAAATTCATCGTTCATACATTATTAATTGCTGCTTTTATATGCAAAATAATTTTAAAAAAGACAGTAGAATACACTCAAAGAAATAGATATGGAAAAATAGCATAAATAATTTCTTTAAGAATTATTATATAAGGAAAATCCTAAGATCAGTGCACCAAAGTGACTATAGTAATTGCATACTTATATACTGTAAGGAAATTGTTTAAATTGTAAAATTTAGGGTTAAAATTATCAAAGCTTTAAACGAATCAAACTGTAATATACTTATATTTTTCTTGTATAAATGAAGATTTTTTTTCTTGAGAAGTTTTATTGTTGTGCAAGTTTTGGAGGGGGAAAAGCATATTGCATCGTACATAATATTGTCTTGTTGTAGCAACTTGTTTTCTATTATTATTTTAAATTGAACTATTATAATAAAATAATTTTTATTTTGTATAGTTCAAAGCATAACTTAAGCTACAATAATTAAGAAGTTATTCGCCTTTGTAAACTGAATATTATTATCATCTTTTTAAAACAAAAATAAGTTTTTTTTATTATAACCAATCACTCGTTTTACAGTGTTTAAATAGAGTTTAAGTTTTTATCAGTCTGCACTACAAGCTTCCAAGAAATCTTCCATAGTTTTCCAAAAACAGCTGTTTAATGTAAACAAAGTAATATTACATAATCCGATAGTAGTTTAAATACAGAATAAAATTTATAAAATAAATATTTGAAAGATCCAAAAGTTTGATTAAAATATTTTTATAATTTTATTTGTCACAAAAAAAAATGTAATAAAAATGTTTGTCGATGGCTGCATATTTGTTTGTCTGCCAAACAAAAATAAATCATTAGAATCATATGGTTAAGTCAGTGAACTTGGAGTTTTTTCAACCTCGTATATAGATATATACCAAAATAAACAACACAACAAACAAACTGCTTAAAGTTTACTGACGATTTGGTTTAGCGACCAATGAAATGTCGGCATATGAACAGCTAAAGCCGCAAGAAACAAAATATTTTTTAAAAACTCTAATTGTTTTAACAATTAGTTGGGGAGAATATTCCAAAAGAATATATTTTCAATATTAAGTACTTATTTTTTAGTTTTTTTTTAACATATTCCACACAAAACAAATTAAAAAAAAAGTTAATGAAAACAAAGCCTTGAAATCGAAATACATATTACATAACTTTGAACCTTCGAAAATAATTTCGAATAAACTTCGAAATTATTGTTATATAATTTCATATACTCGAAAAACAAATTTTGAATTTTCTAGCGCCCTTGAGAATTTCTTGCATAAAAAATTTTTTCGCATTAAAAAATTTTCGTCTTATTGAATTCTTTCAAATCCATTTTTTTTTTTGCAAAAATTGTTTAGTTAACTTGCATGTTTTATAACTAATTAATCATTAACTATTTCACAAGACAAGTTGTTCAATATATGTATTCATATCTGTTTTTCTAAACTACATTTTGTATTTAAACATTAAGTTATGAAAATATTTGACAAGTATTTTTTTTTTCTCAGTGCAGTTTTAATAGAAAATTTACAATCAAAACTGTATTTGAATTATAATTTGCTGTTCTTCTCACAGCAACAATAAGTGTGAAGAATCATTAGTATTTGCAATTATTCAATAATAGGGGCTATAAATTTTTTATTGTAATTTTATTATCAACATTTGATTGCATGTTTCCATTATTCATCCATCGTCATGCTAAATATCATGTGTTAGATTAATACTAATGTGTCTCTTAATCTGTGTGTATGTATATATTTACACTCATAAACAAAAGTATGTGCATCCTGGTAATAAAATTTTAATTGGATAATGAAACTGATAACGGACACATCAGTTGTTTTTAGTCATTGTTGATTTTCAATCTTTTGAAAGGAAACAATTAATCAAAGATATTTGAAGTTACTAAGAAATATTGGGGAGCGATCACATCTTAAATGTGTTGGTAGTTGGTCATCATGGTCCTTGCTACCATTACTGGAATGCTGCTATTCTAAAATAGTTGATTGTCCAGAACTATGTATGTCTAGATGTTTGGTGCTGCTTACTGACATCCCAGAGTAAAGCTATTGAGTTTTTAAAGCGAGAAAAAGGGAGACGTTGACTATGTATGTTTAGCTGAGCTTAACTTTTCTTAGTGCGGATTGGGATATCGCATCCAGATGGATAAAAGACTTAAATTTTGGAAACTTTTTGATAATTTTTGATTTTTGCTTAAAATCTACTTTCCCTCATTTTTACTACTCTGTGGTGCTTTGTTCCAATTCGAAAAGGTGCGAGATAATACCAGTAAGGAAAGTAAGAAACATTTAGGATACAAAAACACAGGTGCAAAAGTGCAGAAAGTTTTTTCAATATTTCTTTGGCACTTGCATAAACAGTACAAGAGAAATTTAGTCGCTTACAAAAGATATCCTTTTTTACGTAAAAATTTTTCTTAATATTCTCGATATTTTGAAAACTAACTCTAAAATAGGTATTGCGAAAATATAAGGTCTGTTCGTAAACTTTCCCATCAAATGTGCAAAAATTCTCAAAAATACAACAAAGTAATTGGACGCTTTTCTAGTAACAATTTGTTCAACTTTTTTAAATATCCTTTTATAGTGTTTTTGTTCTTAAATTAAAAAAAAAATGGTGATTATTTTTCATCGCAATTTTTACTTTTCTTTTTAAAAATTCACTAAAAAGTATAAACCACTTAAAATTCCTTCGTTTAAAGAAACATCCACTGCCACAATATTCTGTCCAGCTCAATTCGAACACTTTGGCACCAACTAGTAACAAATATTAAAAACGTTTACTTAATGGACAGTCCTCCTATAGACATAAATTGAAATCTTGATGGAAAATATCTCTTGCATACTTTTAGGAGGAGAAAGTTAAATGTCACCGAAGTTGTATGGAAGTGAAAATTTACAAACTTCTCAACTCGCAACGTTTTCGCTTCCCTTGCTAACGAAAATTTATTTGTAAAACAGTTTTGTCGCAAAAACTACATGCATTGATGCATGATGTTCTTTTAAAAGGCAAATAAAACGGCTAAAATATTTATTCGTATCCTATAAAAGTATGTTGACGATATTTTTATCATACCATTTACTCACACAGTTGAAGTGTTTTAAATACATTTTATATTTTGTTATTTCGGAGTGGAGTTGAAAGCAAATATTTGCTAATTTTGTCAATTTTACAGAAAACTTAAAAGCGTTTTTGTTTTTACTTTCATACGAGTTTACTTTCTTGCCCATGTCTATTCTATTGGCACTTATAAAACATATACCACTGTGCATGGCAATTTTCACGATTTTTATATATATACTAGCGGACCAGGCGAACTCAGCCTCGCCCCAATTTTAAGCCTTCAGACAAACTTCCTATTTTTTCATTTGAAAAGCCATTAAGAAATAATTTCAAACAAAATTCATACAAAAAATCGATTTTTGATTTTTCCAATTTTCCGACTTTTCCGGAGGGATTTTCCAAAATTTTCTTCCATAAAAACCTTCTCCTCGAAAATACGAACAACTGACAAAAAGTTTTACAGAAATCGGCCCAGCCGTTCTCATTTTATGAATTATTGGATTTTGCCACGCCCCTCCGCCTACAGACTGAAAATCACAGTGTCACCCGCCCGAGTATTCTGAAGGTTCCCTGAAAATTTCGTCAAAATCGGCCCAGCCGTTTTGGAGCCATTACGTTACATACATACATACACACATCTTATTTTATATATATAGATAAAAGATATATATATATATATATATATATATATATATATATATATATATATATATATATATATATATATATATATATATAACAAATAATTCTAAGGACTATTATTGACTGCTATTTAGCATCATTAGTGCTTCTAGAAGTTTGTTGCTAGCAACATGCTGCTACATTGCGAACCAATTTCAATAAAATTCAGAATAGATACCAATATTCCAAAATTTATTGAAATTTATTCGCATGTTAGTAGCATGTTTCTAGCAACAAACTTATAGCAACATGAAGCAATACTGCTAAATAATAGTCAAATTCAAAGAACATTAATAAGATTGCGTTAATGCAAAATCAGTTAGTGTTTGACTTGGACTATAGAATAATTGTTAAGCGCTTGATTAGTTTCGAAAGTCATTAATTAAAAAATACAAACAAAAAAATACAAACTTACATAAAATAATTATTTAAATCTTAGCGTTAAATTACACAATAGTGAGAATCGTTTTTAAAATAAAAACACAATTTAAAAAACAATCAAACACGAATATGAAAATACCGATGGCAGTAGCAGTGATAGTTATTTGCATAACGTTACAGGTGACTGCAGAGGATGGTATAAAATGCAATACAAGTAATTTAAATTTAAATAAAACTGATTCCATTCAACAAAAATCAATAACCATTGATGCACCCACCTCGATGGCCTCTTTAATAAAAGAAGTTGTAAGTGTCACTACTTCAAAAACATTTCCATCATCACTGTCTGCCATTGAGTCCCCAACGACAACTGCAGCTTCGTTATTATCTTCATCGTCACCTAGTTTGTCAACAACTTCTTCTTCAGCTACAACAGCTGCTACATCCACACAAGACCCAATAGCAACTTCAGATCAATACTGCTCACCCTCCTTATGTGAATTTTATAATGGCAGCCACACGAATGTAAAACCTCATATTGCTTGCAAAAATAGTGGTAATTTTGGTCCGGCTTGTGGTTCACAACCGCATCTTTTGAAAATGAGTGAACGACGACGTAATCTCATTTTGGATTTGCATAATCTGGCACGTTCACGTATTGCATCCGGCCAAGTGGTTGGCTATGAGTCGGCCTCTCATATGCCGCAACTTAAATGGGACAATGAATTAGAGTATTTAGCATCGTTGCATGTAAGACGTTGCAGATTTGAGCATGATTTATGCCGCAACACCCCACGTTTCCCCTACAGTGGACAGAATATTGGTTATTATTGGAAAGGCGCTAATATCACATCACATTCGAAACGTATGAAGAATTTCATTGTGAAATGGTATCAAGAACATAAAGATGCCAATCAATCATTTATTGATTCATTTCATATGCATCCAGATAAGTAAGTTAACAATTCTTGTTTAATGCCACACATTTATGTTGCATATCATCTCAACCTATTGGTTTCTGCTAGACTAATTTTGATTTATTAGAAATGGAGGCTGACGAATAAGTCAGCCATCATTAGCTGAGAGCGAGATATAATAATATTATCAAACTAAGCCCACACTGCATACAATTGTCGAATTTTAGAGTAATATTTCCTTATATGGCTTTCGCATAATCAAAAGTTATTTTTTTGTAGGCACATTCGGCCTAAAGCTTTTATAAAGCTTTTGTGATCATTCTACAATCAAAACATAACTTTGATAATGATTGTTATGATATAGACAAAACAAAAAAATATTGAGAATCCCTGATGGTGAAATTATTCAGATATTTGTATAGGAATTCCTGATAGAGGACCCTAAACGTATATAGGGCCGCCTGGGGTTCACATCACTAGCATAATAAATTTAGTTCCATCCCACCAGAACGTTTACCTTAAATAGAATTTATTCGTTAAAAAGTTGCAGCTCCCTAAAAATTAGGCAGGGGTTGGTTGTTCTAGAAAATACTCTAGCTACACTTATATGCAGGAATTTTTGTACAAAACTCGTCCATATTGCGGCTGAACAATGCCTAACAATGCTGCTTGTGGTCGATTGTGAGCAAACGCTGCAGCCATCTTGCGGAAAGTTTTCTCACACCGAAGGGTTCATTGAAAATTGAAACTACTGAACCATGTGATATGCCTATGGCTTCCAGAATCTCCTGCACTTTCAATCTTCGATCGGCAAACACCATATCGTGAATTCTTTTCAATTGTATTGGGTGTGGAGACCTTAACTGGTTATCCAAAACGTTCGGCAGCTTCCGAGCTTGTACAGTCCCAACGAAACTCGGTAAACCTCTTCTTTAATATTTAAATTGATGATGTTGGAGAATTCCCATAGTATTTTTTAAGCTTAACTTCCATATTTTTATGTAGATTTAAAACCTAAGTATTTCTTTAAGTACATATTTTGAACATCGATAATAGAATTCCACAGATTGATAGAAGTACGTGTAGCTTAGATTTTTAATCAGAATTTCTGCAACTTTAAGAAGTTGAAAAAATACACTAAGGAACTGTTGAAAATAATATAAATATCGTTCCCTTTAGCACTAAAAAATGCCGAAATATGAAACAACTTCATGGAAAACCCCTTAAAAATTATGATTATCTTAATTTGAACCTCCATTCTTTACGGGTAAATAAATAAAATAATAGCTTTTGAATTTATGGAAAATTATGTATAAATTTCCATATAATAATTTTTAAATTCAGAATTAACTCTGCGGCCAAACATAAATCTCTTTTAAATACTCGCAAGTTATTAAAAAAATCAGGTTTTAAATACGTTTTCCTTTCCTAAATTGGTAAAAAAAAAATCAATATTTTTGAAAAATTGTGTAGTTTCAATACGAAAGTCCGTATTGTGAAAACTATAAATAAATTTTGGAAAATATTATTATTATTAAAGATTTGGACAAAAACCTCTCTAATTATAAGACGTACAAAGAAATTTCCGACATTGTTTATTCTTTCTGGCTTTCAGATTAATAATAATTATTATTATTATTTCATGAATATTCAATACAAATTGAATTAACAATAAGTTTAAGTTTTAACTGTAAAAGTATTTATGGTTCAAATCCATCGACTGTCAGATTTAAAAAAAAATCAGTTGCTTCTGCACGAGTAGTTGTCTTCTAGTTTCTCGTGTTCGATTAAGAGTATCGCTCTTTTAACCGAATATGACCGCTATAGTTCAGAATTTTGTGAACTAGTGGCTTTGGATGGTGCTCAAGTTTCTTCATGTGTTTTGTCAAGTGTTTTCAAACCTTAGTTTTAACCCAGGGAATGTCTAGATCTCATTGGATGCGCGTAAGGACAATTTTATTTGCGGAATTTGAATTTCTTTTTTCAATATTAGATGCCGAAGCAATGTCCATATTGGTCTTAAAATCGAATTGTTTAATAGATTTTTACAGTGTAGGCTTAGTGTAGAGTTTCTTTCAATAATCTAGTTAAGCTAAAATGCTTTCAATATTATTTGTATAAGTTTTGCATCAATGTGACTCTTCGATGTTAGACGAGGGTTAGTTTACTCGTGTATACCAAGGTATCTAATCTCAGAGTGTTGCGGTATGATTTGGTTACTGATATAAATAGGGGGAATATGTTTTCCCGCGCAATGCACATTTTTGTTCATTTACTTACATTCTTCATAGTTTTAATTTAATTTTAGATTTACAAAACTAAATTCATTTATTTTAACATTTGAAGGACCACCCTCGGACTAGTTGTGGCCAGTTATTTTGTGTTGAAATTGTTGCCTAAAATAATTCCAGCAAAAATACCTCCTTCAATACCAATCAAATAGATTACAAAGTGGACGCAATCACGAAAATTGGCGGTACTTTGGGCTAATAAATATTTCGGGCAGCCATTTTGTATAAACCGGAAGCCAAAACTCTTAAATAAATTTTTTTGTTTTCAAAATCGGGTCGTAAATGAGGAAGGTATGACATAATTAATATTTCACGCAGGCAAATTGTCCGTTCGATTTTCGAAAAAAAAAAAACAAAAAAATAATTTCGAAAATCGGTTCGCAATCTTTATTTTTATTGACCTGAAATTTTGCAAGCTTTTAAAAATCTCTAAGTGCCCATGTATTCGTAAAGAAAGTTTAAGAAAAATAGTTTCAAACAAACTGGGGAAATTTCTAAAAAAAAAAAAAAAGCAACAAAAAAAAACTATTGTAATGTAAAAAAATTTCATTCCCCCTGGACTGCAATATCGAAAAATTCGGATTTCTAGCTTTTCTTTAACTATAAGCGATGAACATGCTTACACGTATATGCAGCTTAAGATCTAATTAAGCCTTTTGGATCTCGACTTAAAGAAATTAGCATGCGAGTTTGAATACTATTGCTTCACTTCCCGAGCATACGTTAGGATTTGCGAAACATGTATTGAGTTTTCATCGTACAATCTCAGCCCCATTTAAAGAAAAATTGGTAATTGCGAAATGCAACGATGAAAACAAATCCTTTATGATGGTCGTTTTATCGTCGTCGCAGAGAAGCAGTGAAATATAGTTACAATCGAAGCCCGTAGTCTCAGCGCTTGCAGGCTTTCGGAAGTCATAAAAATTATCATCAAAGGTAAAAATATATACAAATTTCTTATACACCCATTTTAAGTTATTACTATATTAATATTACAACAAATATAAATGATTTAGAATTAACTTTATATAAAGTTGGAGAAGAAAATAATATTAAAAATTTCTTATCAAGGCAGAATGTGAAATCCTGTTGCGGGTTTCAAATCTTTGCGTGTTATTATTGATCACTGTTACAAACATTTCCTGTTGGTATATTCCATGTATGTAAACTATTTGTTGAGTATCGTCTCGGTAGGTTGAATATAATCTTCAGATTCTTGTTTTGTATGACCTGGAGCATTTTTTAAACATGTTTTGGCACATCTTTTTGACCACACTTGACATCCATACTTTATAATTGGCCGTATGCACATTCTGTGGAGAAATATTTTGTTTTTCCTGTTTAGAGTTGACCTTCGGTTTAGTAAAGGAAACGTTTGGAGAATATGATTTTTAAACGTTAACTTTTTGTGGAGCTCTATTCCCAAATATTTCACAATTTCTCTGAGAGGTATTTCTGTTGCACCAAGAAATAAACCGAGAGTAGGTGTTCTCTTAGACGATTTGTTGAACGGAAAAAGTATAGCTTGTGTCTTTGCTTCATTAGTCTTAATTTTCCACTTAGAGAAGAATTTTTCAGCGTGTAACAGCCTCTTTTTCATTTTCTTGATTATAGCATTGGAGACTTTCCTCGATGTTCTTATTGTCGTATCATCTGCGTATAATGCAGCTGACTGTTCTCTGAATAGTTGGAAATCCGAGATGAAAATTGAGTATAGTGTAGGCGTTAAAACTAATCCTTGTGGTAGTCCTGCAGGAATGAGCCGCGGGGAAGAAGAGTCATTCTCTACATTTACAACGAATGTTCTTTCGTTAGAAAAAACTTCCTTTGATCTTTTGCAAATAGACTGGGTATCCAAACATATTAAAAATCATGGATATGCGACTAACCTAGCTCAACGAAAAACTTTTTTTCCGGATTCCAAATGTTTTCTAAACCTTAATAAATTTTTTACAATTAAATGTTATAATAAATGGTTTTAACACTGATGTTTGCCTCCAAATACTCGTAGATTTTTACCTTTAAAAAAATGTTTTTATTTGTTGTGGCTCTTATGATAACTTACTGGTAAAAGGTCCAGGCTAACGTAAACTTAACCGATTTACAATTAATATAAGTATGTACTTCCGAGCATTTTCAGGCATTGTGCAAAAAACTAATTCATTTCATAAACAAAAAACAAAGTTAATTTCGATTTATAGAATAGCAATAAATATTTCCTTATGCATTGCCTGCTCGACCTATTTCAGCAAACCTATTGGACATTTCACTGCAATGGTTGGCGACCGGGCCCATCATGTCGGCTGTGCTGTCATACGTTTTTATGAAGCAAATTTAACGCAGATTTTGATGACATGTAACTATGACTATAACAATTTTCCAGGCGAGCCTGTTTTTCAAAAGGGACCGGCAGCTTCAAAATGCATTGTTAAGCAGAGTGACAAATATCCTGGACTGTGTGACTGGAAGGTGCCACTTTATGAATACGAGACAGAGGATGGTGATACTGAGAGTCATGATGGCAATTTAATATTTCGAATATAATTTATTGCTGCAGCTTAAAATTTCATTGTTAGTACAAATTAAGTAAAGATCAATATAAAAATGAGAGAGTTTCACAGCAATATTTGTGTTTATCTTACATTTGTAATCGTAAAAAAAAATATATATATATATACATATATAAGTACATATATTTCGGAATATACATATGTACATACATACTTGTATATAGTACATGACAGTTGGGCAACAGAAAGTATTACAAATTTCCAGCAAAAAAAAAATTTTTGTTTTCTCATTTAATTTTAGGTCAACGTTAAGAGCAGCTGTATTTGTAATCGAAATATTCAAAATACACGAATAAAGTTCTATTGCGACAAGAAAGAAAACCTTGTTTAAACAACATGAAATTCTACACGTATAAAAACGCATAATAGAAGTTCAAGCATGTCATTTGACAAAAATCATTCAGCATGCAGCAACTTCGTTTAATATTTTGTGTTTTATTAATTTTTTATTTAACCGCTAGTGTACTGCCTCAGAACATGTACTGTGCGGCAAATTTATGCCGTTTCGGAAGAAGACATATAGGCTGTAATAATAATGGGGTAAGTATAATAAGGAAAAAAACTTAGAAATATTTTCTTAAATTTTGAATTTTTTTTTAAGTCTGTGAGTGCAAGATGTTCAATAAATGCCAGGGTAGTGCCTATAAACATTAATTTGCGTAGAAGAATTGTTAGGCTACACAATTCTCTAAGAAGTCGTATAGCTAGAGGTAACAATCGTTATCTGCCGGCCGTACGCATGGCCACAATGACATGGAATCTAGAATTAGCTAGGCTGGCATCATTGAATGTCAGACGTTGCGCTATAAGGCATGATCAATGTCGCAACACTCAAATGTTTTCGTTTTCTGGACAAAATGGTGGCAGAACTGCTTGGAGGGGCTTCCGTCCATCAGTTGGAGTTGTGGCCATAAGATTGATAAACTCGTGGTTTAGAAGGAATCGCAGGTGTAATATGCAACAGATATCTAATTTAACAAATGCCATAGTGTAAGTAAATACAACAAAAAATTAATGCCTATGAATTTTTGCTATTAATTCTAATTAACTTGCATTCTCCACGTACTTTTCAATGGCAGTCGAAGATGTGGTCAATTCACATCGATAGTTCAAGAGAAAAATAATGCTGTGGGCTGTGCCATTTTGCGTCAAACTCGGAATGGTCGAAATATGCAGTTTATGACCTGTAATTATGCCTATGCGAATATCAGAAATCGAGAAGTTTATAGAACTGGCGCCGTAGCAGCGAATTGCACAGCTGGCAGGAATCCTCGATTTCCTGCATTGTGTTCGATAAGGGAACCGTACAGACTTCGAAGTACTCAATGGTAAATTTGAAATCAAGCATTTAAATTAATAAATTGAATTAAAAAATAAACATTTTATAAACATGTTATAGAATTTAAACATTAATTCTTGGAATTTTATTTTAAGAATGAAAACCTTTAAGTATATGCATGTTAAGGTGCTGCAACTACACTAGTATTTTAGCGCGTGTATTTAAGTTGTAGCAACTGTTATTAATCAAAATTAGATGATTGATATACAAGGTTAAAGGGATTATTAACACCAATCTTAAATGTTTTTTTATATTTGAAAATGTGACACTATCAAACTTATTGTCTCTTATGCTATAGAACAAAAACGTGGACAATAGGCGAACATTTATGCTGGAAGTATCGTACCTTTGCGCACCAAACTTCGAAAAGCCCGTTTGAATGACTGACAGGTACATCTTCTTACACATCTTTCCGCAGTAGTTAATTGCTTATCACCTAATGCCGACAGTTTATGTTGAGCCATTTAAATAAGTATACATTTTATTGATTTATAATTAAAGTCCACCATTACAAAACCCTTTGCAACTTGTTTGCGCTCCTTCGCGTTGGATACATGTTGCATGTTAACGAGCCTGCAATTTTATCTTATGGCTAACAGTGTTCATTAAGTTCAATCACCAACTAAATATTACCTCAACGTTAAGGACACCAGTTTTTTCAAAAAGTGGTTTGGTCCCATTATTTTTTCTTTTCGAAAATCGGAAGCGCGATTTTTCCGCCCGAAAAATTTACTATCGCATAACTTCTCCATTTATGGACTGAATTTCAAAACCATTTTTTTTTTTTTTTTTTGAAAGGGTTTGCTTGAATCCCATAACTTTTTATTCGCAAATCGTAGGGGTAATTTTCCGCAAATAATCTATTTTTATTAACCATGATTTTGCACATCTAGCAGACGGATTAAGATCATTATCCTGCATAAATTCCTATCTGTACGGCATTTTCTCTTCAGATAATGGAAGCGTTTTGTTCAAAAGGACGAATAAACAGTTTACAGCGTTCATTTACTATTTACTTAATCGTTAAAAATATGGAGCCTGAACCGAAAAAAAATGTAAGTGATAAATACATACATAATTTTACAGGAAAAGCTTTGCTACTACATTAAGTTTTTATGGTTAACAAAAAATATATAATTAATTTTAATGATGGCAAATAATCGATTGCGATTAAAAAGTGAAAATCGAAATCCCTTAAGTCATTTTTGGCGATAAGGGCGGCACATTAATTAAGGCACTTTAAACTAACCAGAGTCATTACTATAAAGAAACGAAAAAGGCGAGAAGAATTCAAGATTCTCATGCTGTAAATAGTGGCAGTCACGTGGGCGGAATAGATCACTATTCCGCTAACTGACAAATATGTCAAATAATATTAAAATTGGAATTTTTGCAGTAGCATCATTGCGCCAGCTGATAATTTTTTGCTTTGCTTCTTTTCATGTCACTAAGCTGGCATGAAAAAAATATTTCTTGCACCAGGCAGACTTCATATTCAAAAAACTACAAACTACAAAGAATCCTGCCACTTGCCACATTCTGAATACACTCAACTTTTAATCGAAATGTCTCCGGGCAGACACTAAAATTTAGATTTAATAAAACTTTATTTACAAAATATATGGATGATTAATGTTGTTAATGCCAAACTAAACACTGTTTTATCTTGGCATTATTCCGTACAACTGTTCTCAAAATTCCATTCAAATACAAATTAAAGCTGAATTTTATAGACAGATGAATTGTAATCATTTAATTAATTTTCTTTAATTTTCCAGATATTTGCGTTCGAAGAAATATTTTTTACCAAATCAAGGATCAAATAATTTTTTCTTAAATATTAGAAATAAAGTGCATAAAATCAAAAATCAAATGATGGCAAATTGCACACCGATTTTTTTACACCAAATTCTATCTATAGTCGTATTTAATATTGTGTGCTTAAAACTTTCAAAACATAATAAGTTTTGAAGGAAATTTATTTTCTTCAAAATTTTCTACGATCTTTTAGTGTAGAAGGCCTTATTAATAAATTACGCAGGAGCATGTCATACAATCAAATTTGAATAAGGTAGACAAAGTCTCGAAATGGAGAAGTCTTTGTAAGTATTATGTATTACGATCTCATACCGAATTGAGCCACAGTAAAGCCTTGTAGGGCTTGATAGTTTTTTATAAAAATAATTAAAACAGTGCACAGTATTTTGTAGTTAATTGTTCCAATTAGATAAATTTTTTGCTTTAATATCATAGTATCCACAAAAAGTGAATCTAGTAGTAACAATAGTATTTGAATCCAAAGAAAGTAATGGAAAGTATGTAATGCAATATTGAACATAATTTTATTGAGAGCACATTAAATTAGGAAAGGTTTAGAAAGGGTTTACATTATATTTCTCACGAACTGAACACAATGACGTAAATATTTGATTGGTTCCGGTTGCACATTCGGAGGCAGTTGGACCCGTTCTGTAAACAGGCTCACCCAAAATATTGGTAAAGGCATAATTACAGGTCATAAGCTGATTTAAATAGTCACCTTTAATGAATCTCATAATGGCGCAGCCAACATGAGTCGATTTATCTTGCATCATAGTTGTGAAGTGTAAAATATTTTCTCTAAAATATAAATGACATACATATGTATAAGTACGTGATTGTTTATTATTTGTTTTTTCCGTTTGCAATTAATTTGTTTACCCTTTAGAATGGAAATGTTCGATGATACTGGCAGGACAAATTTTATATTCCTGAAACCACATATCAATATGCAGATCGATGACTTCTGAAACGCTCATAGTCTTTCCATACCAACCGTTAAAAACAATGTTTTGTCCAGCATGTGAAAAGTTTTTAGTATTGCGACATTGATCGTGCTTCATTTGACATTGCTTTACGTTAAATACAGCCAACTTGGCCAGCTCATCATCCCAGACCATGGTGGCCATACGTGCAGCTGTCGGAAATTTATCGAAACCTTTGGCGACTTGATTACGTAGTAGGTTGTGCTTATTGACAATTTGTTCCTTGTAAGCTGGTGTTATTTCGATGACTTGAGGACTTTTGCAACTGAGAGAGATTTCCTATAATGATTCGAATTAAAAAGTTTTGGAAATTCTGCTTCCAGAGCTTTTGCAATCCCATGAAGTACTTACCTTAATTTTACTATCACAGGCGACGTGCGTACTGCCTCTACAAAGGCTGGGATTGCAATAATTAGTTTGGGCAAGAACTGCTGGTATTACTACCAGGAGTAAGACACATATTTTAGCGTGACTCATTTTAAAATAGTAACGCCTTCTGTTTCAGAAGCAACTGATGATTTAGCACTTAGATATGCGATGTTTTATACACTCCCTCAACGAAAAATTAATACAGGGTCTAACGATATTTTTCAAACAAGTAGTTAAAATTAAAAGACATCGTATGCAATACTATTGTTAATTCTCTCAAACGAGGAGTATGATCTGCAGACAAATTGATAACTTAAGCAAATGATATGCACAGTGGATAATATTTTTAAATAAATCACTGACATACGGTGATCCTTAAGCCGTCAATGTTGAAATTAATCAAATGCCTAGAAAATAAATGAAAAATGATTCATACTTTATCTAACAACTGTACTATCGAACAACTGTATGTATTTTAAAACTGCGTTAGATAACTAAACTATGCGATCCATTTTTGATATTGTTTCATATTTTTTTAACGCTTGACGTCTCCCCTCTCTTCCACTATACCCTTCACAAAGAAATAACACTTTAAGCAGTAGGCATTAATATTTATTTATTTATTTTTTTTTAGAGCAAATGTAGTTTTAAAATATAAAATGTTTGATTATGCGTACTTGGCAATTGCTATTCGTCTATTCGTAATATCTTATATAAAAATTTAGACTATTGTTTATGGGATATGAATACGTCTCTAATTTTTGCTTGTATTTTTATTGCATTGATTTCTGATAAATTTTCGACTTCGTGCTATAATGGCACAGTGACATAAGGAATGTTCCCAAACTCCATTCTCCTTCTATGTTAAGGTAGCTGGCGGCAGAACTTGCTGTAACCAACTCGTAATATCTGTGACGTGTCTCGTTTCCTTCTCAGTCCAACACTTAAGTCTGAGTTTGGAATTTTAATGCAATTTTTTTTTATTTGTTTGGTCAGGTTGGGTTCAATTTTATAACTTTAAAATAGAGCTTAAGAAAAGTACAGTTATAAAGGCATTAATAGGAGCGCAAACATGAAAATATAACGTAAAATGAGCTTAAAAAAATTACATACTAAATAAGAGCGTCTTTCCAGGTCCCTTTTATTTCTCCAGTTTGTACGAATCTTATATTATCCATTCACTGCACTTGCTAAAATTGGTTGAAAATAGGTTAACGATTTACAATATTAGTCACGATGCAAAGGATCTCCCGCAATAGGAGTTTGAAAATCATATATATTCTAAATGTAGTGAAAAAAAATAATTGTAATATATATATTAATTTTAAAACAATCAGTCCACATTTAGTCATTGCTTCCATGTAAGTCTAATATTCGAAAATAGCTTTAGCGATCATAATTCGCTAATAAATATTGGTACTAATATAAAATTCGGAAGGAATTAGCTGTTATTGTAAAACTCTCAACATAGTATTTGGAACATAATGGAATCGAGACCCAAATAGCCCCAAAAATCTCATATATAAATTATTTTCGGCATTTCTAATCATACATTTTCAGAATAATTATTTTTTTCTTTATAATTAATATATATAAACAGTTCGTTTTAACGAAAATTATCATCAGAATGACTTTTTTTTGAACTGAATAGACCAATTTTCTTCAATTGTACACCAGATTTTTTACTACTTATTTTATGGAACATGATTTCAATCATGCGACTGCCGCTGCTAGCTTCGCAATAGAATATCCTGTCAGTCCATTTTTCAAGACTTTGCTGATGGTTTCTGATTCTATTTTACGAATGGCTCGGACGATATTAGCCTTGAGGGTGTGGGCCGCTTCTAGTTCCTTTCCAAAAAATCAAATTCAAAATTTAAAAATGAGGCGCAAAATTTAAAAATTGGCACAGACATATCAATTAATATATGTACATATGTATTTCATATGAAAATAAGAACCATGGTACTTGTTCATAAAATAATTTTCTCTGGCAGACCTGGTTATCTTTTTAATAATATTCAGTTTGGTAGACCTAGAAGAGGGAGGAGATTAATAACTGCGATGCATCGTATCACCGCCTCAGAGAATCATTTTTCCATTGGACCCAATTAAAACATACCCTACAAACACAATGTAAAAAATCACTGCATTTGCTATTTAATTAACTAATTCTTAATATTAATTAACTAATTCTTAATTTTAATTTTATTTGTCAAATTATTGTATTATTTGACCAAAACTTTTATAGAATTATGTTTGTAATATTTATTCACTTGTAAACCTCTGTTTTTGATATTAGTGCCTGTACTCTAAATTATAAGATTCAATCTTGTTGTGCAGGTCACATATAAATAAATAAATAAATAAAATAAATAAATTATTATTATAAATAAATTATTATTATAGTTCGCATTTGCATTATTATTGTTCGCATTGGCTTATTTTTCCTAGTTGCGTTCGTAATCGCTAAAATTTATAAACATTCTGAAGCGAATTGGTACACCCAAATTTTTTAAATTTCTTTACCAAGTGAAATGTATGCGGGGAAGAAAAATAAAATTATGTAAAACAAAATACAACACAAATATATACATACATACATACATACATACAATTTTTTTAACAATAAATATTAAATTTTTAAATCTAAACTATTATTTATTTAATTCCAGCCAATGCCACATAAAAAATATTCGTTTCTACGTTTTATTCTGTGTTGTCATCCGTTCTGTGTTCACATCTGTCGTCTTCGGCTAAGAGCAAGAGTGTCGCTCGTTCTCAGCGTAGTGTGGCCAGCTTGTGAATAGTGGGCTTATAAAGAAACTGTAATATCGTACATACATACATACATACATACATACAATTTACGATTTAAACTATTTACTTGTCTTGTCTTTGTCATCAAAAGTAAACGGTTTACTTTGAGACAAAATATTTTATCATTAAGGCCGATGTACTCATATGAAAATTATAATATGAACTACTTCTAATATTTATAAATCTCTAAACCTCGATTTGGAAGTATTTCTTATAAAAGAAAAACTTATTTTTTATCTATACGAAAATAACATTTTTTCCCATTGGATTATGCTGCATTTGATTTTCGTCAACCAAATCATCACAAATATGTCAAAGATTTTACTTCAGTACCTGTCATAAACTTAACCTGACGGTGCTCTTCGCACTGGGTGAATAAAGCCGTTCGCCACGTTCCCCGTCATCCCTTCCAGAGGCACATACAGGGTGCGGTTCTACATGTGCCCCTAATAGGGACGACATGGTAGCAAATTCTGTACAGGCTGCAGAACCATGTACAGACACCTTGCTAAAGTGGTGGAGCTATCTTACCTCCTACCACCCCAATGGCCCAGCAGTAAGATGCCCCCTATCTTAATGGGCACTCACCAACCGCAACCACCATGGCAGCTCTGTCGAATAGCAACAGCACATAGAGGTATATGGCCTGAAGAGAGCATCTACAATCGGTCACTAGCATTGTATTGCAGACACACTCATCCTCTCACAATAACCAGTCTAGGACACGTTCTAGGGGCTACTGGTTCCCGTGGTACCAGATAGGAACTCTAGTCGCCCTTGTGTTAAAAGCACCTCCGATTTTAGGTTCCGTGCAAACCTGAGGTATCGGTAGCACCTCTACGCAGACAAGCATTTGCCTATGCTACTTCCTTAATTACTTATATGCACGCCCGTTGCCCTGGTTTCAGGGATTGGGTAGTAACATATTAAGTTCTACGGGTAACTGGCCAAAGTTGTTGCTAAAAAAATCACCCTTTACATAAGTATAATATTTTTAGAAAACTTCTATAATTTAATTTGGTTAGCGCAGGCATATACATAGCTATGTAAAAAATTGTTGTTTGTTGTTTCCATAACTATATAGTTATGGAAACAACAAACAACAAATTTTTTAACAAATTATTAAATTTTAATATAAGTATATACTCTGCAAAAAAAATATAATAAGTTAACTTTTGTCACCAGAATGAAGATACCTTCCAAAGCGGTGAAAAGGAATCAAAAAATAGGAGAACATCGCAAGAAATTAGGAAAGCCATTAAGAAATTAGAGAGTTATACCAAAGAATATAAATCATGATTTGAATTCTTTGGTTATACTGAGTTTGGCGGTAAAAAATTAAACATTTGTACTGATGATAGAACGCTTTTAGGCGCCACCTCTATTTTTTATCTTCTTACTGTGTAATCATCTCGTCCACATTTGCAATTTTGTTGCATGCAATTCTTTAAAATTCTGCTTTGAGATTGCTTTAGTGCCCACATTAGAAAAAATCTAGTATTGCAATTTTTGTATAAAACGTTATAAAACGTCAAATACAACAACACCAAACTATTTTTAGTTCCTCTCTTCCCCTATTAACTCTACTCCCAATATTTACCAACAAACTGAGAATTGCAGCGACAAAAATCGTACAGTGCAAAGAATGTGAAATTTATTTTAAAAAAGGTGTGTTTATTCAAATTTGATCAATCGTATATCAGCCATTTACTAACGGAAAATCATTAGTCTTTGACAGGTAAGACATAAATTTCAAATAAAAAAAGTTGTTGAAATTTAATTTCACAACGGAGTTATAATTTTTTAAGTAAAGTTTCATTATTAGCGGTTTGCATGCTTGGTAGTACATTTAAAATCCTAGCATTTGAAAATTGGTGCTGATGAAAAATTAGTATCAGTTGATGTTGTTTCGTTGATCCTAAGTGTTCCAGTGGATCTTGCTATTAATATACAATAGAAAGATATACCAATATGAGCAAAAATTTGTTTTTAGGGATTATTAGATTTTGTATAATAGATAACAGGTATTTTCAGTATAATAACATGATATATATACAACAGAAAGGACTTCCAATGGGCTCTACAGCATCTCATATTGTAGCTGATATTGTAATGGAAGAACTTCTAGACAAATGCATTGAAAAGTTACGAGTTAAACCAAAGATATTAACAAAATATGTCGATGATTTATTTTGCATTATATCTAGGGTTTGGGAATTCCCGGACTCTTTCGCTTCCCGGGATTCCCGGGAAAAATTCTAAATGTCTTCTATTAAAAACAAGTAATTTATGGCCTAGGATGTTTTTTTCGTAAAAGTTAGTTTTTATTTAAAATTAAATAATAAAGAACAATTCAATTTCTGCATTGAAAACAAAAACATAACATTAATTCAATAACTTGAGATCATTTTTAGTTTAAAAAGAAATACATTGAAATAAAATTAAAAAATAAAAAAATATAAAAAAATAATTTTTATATAAAAAAAATTTTACATCACTTAGGCCTGAATTCACAGTCTATAGTTAACAGCTGACAACGTATTCAGCAATGCTATTTCTTATGGGAGTGTACTAAACTAATGGTTAACTAATGACTGTGAATTCAAGCCTTAGATGAAAAATAAGTTTTTAATACGACTGAAGCATTTAGTAATTCGCCCCGACATCCTATTTCGAATTTTTGTGACAAAGTTCCCAGCAACAGAGAAAACTCGTTCACTATTCACTGATGTTGGCTTTATTGTTAACAGAGCATTATATAAATCATCTAAATTTTTTGTCCGAATATTGCTCGCTTCATATAAAGCAAATTCTTTCTTTAACAAATTGGCTTGATTCGGTTTTGGTTTTTTTGGATTAGCCTTTGCATTGCCTATGACATTTTTTAGTTTCATCACTGTCACTGTTGGACATTTCTGAAATTAATTGATCAAACAGGCGTTCATATATTGGTTCAGCGTACAATTTTAACAAAGTTTTTGGTATTTTAGAATTGGAATAGGGAGCTTTTAAATAATTTATTAATGCTAACATTTTATCATTACGTCTCTGATCAACTTTTTCTCTGATTGACTTAGCAATTTTTTCAGTAAGGGGTGTTTTTTTTAACAAAATCTGATCAAACAGTGAATTTATAATAGCATCAGATACTAAGAGATTAGAATCTCATCGACTTAGTGCTTCAACAGCATCTTTTATTGGATCAAAAACTTCCACTAACATCTCCAGAACAGATTTTTGACAGCTGTTTTTCGTTTTGCTATTTTCTCATGTGCTGCTAACTTTTTACAACTAAAAAGCGTTCGTTTTTAATAAAGAAAAGTTTATGTATAAACGGCGTGTTGTGAAAATTAATTTCCTTACGTTTGAAATTATTTAGCCAAAATATTTTGTTTATTAACAAAATGTTTTATTTCAATAAAATTAAAAATAAAAATGTTGAAAAATAAAAGTTTATCGTATTAAATAATCATAATTTCTTCCCGTTTTCCCGGGAATTTTTAAAAAATTCCCGGACCCCAAATCCTAATTATATCAGAAAGTAAAATAGAAATTATGTTATCAACATTTAATTCATTTCATCCTGATATTAAATTTACAATTGAGAAAGAATGCAACTCCGTACTTCCATATTTAGATTCATTAGTAATAAATAGAGGAAGCACTACATCAATAGATTAGTACCAAAAGCCATCATCATCTAGCAGAATTATTAACTATTTTTCTATCCATCCAAGAAAAATTATTATAAATACGGCATAGAATCTTATAGAGAGAATTTTATCGATAAGTGATATTGAGTTTCATAAGAAGAATAAAGAAAAAATTAGGAATATATTACTTAATAATAGCTTTCCAATTCACCTTATCAATCAATTAATAATACAATATAAAAATAATAGGACAAGATCAGATATTATTCCGGAACAAAAAATTTATAAATCGTTAACTTATGTACCAATGATGTCCGAGAGATTAGAAAAATCAAATATTTTTGATAACAGAAACTATAAAATGGCTCATAAAATATATAATACAGTAGGTAAATTATTCACAAAGACTAAAGATAAAGTAGAAAAATTTTACATTTCTAATGTTGTTTATAAGATACCATGTGAGGGTAAGAATAATGAGAGATGTGATAAAGTATGTACATATATGTAGGTACGACAAAGAATAAATTGAAGACTAGGATGGCAGGACAGAAATCAGAATAGAAGTATAGGAATGTTTCAACTTCACAAAAGACAACATTAACGAAAGATTGTTGTAACTGTAGTCGTAATCCGGACTTTAGGAAAGTATCAGTTTTAGCTATAGAGAAGAATTTCAAACGCCGTTATACTATGTTAGAGATGCTTAATATTATTAATGTTCCAAGTAATAAGGTAGTGAACTATAAAACTGATACAGATAATGTTGCTCAATGGTATTTATAGGTATTTGATTCGTAAATTAAACTGACTAATAGGAATGTAGAATATTTTTTCTTGTTATAATATAATTAGTATAAAAGATTTTTCAGTTCTTCAGAGATAAACAACATTTTTTGTTTGTTTTTTTTTTTGTTTCTTCAAAAAAAGTTTTATTTTATTTTTGATTGGTTTATAAAAAATTTTTTCAATCTGTTCATGTATGTACATACATATGTATGAAAAATAAGTTTCAAAAAATTTTTTCAATTGTCATATTAAAACAAAAATTTTTCCTAAAGAAGACGCCCAAAGAGGCGTCGAAATATTGAATAAATTATTTTTATATAAAAAAGACCTAACGCTCGTTTATAAAAAGAATATATATTTCAAATAACAGTCAATAAACATTTCAGTTTTTATAACAAAAATATATGTATATAATTAAAAAATATATACAATTGGGAATAAAAAAGAAACAGAACAAGAAGGGAACAACAAAACAAAAATATGGTTAATTACCCATGATGTTGTTGATTTTTATATTACAGTTCCAATTCTCGCGGACGTTCTTTCTTTTCTATTTCTAACTTTTTCAATAACTGACCTTCGTAGACTAGTAGGTAGTGTACTAGACTCGTAGTGCGAAGGTCCCAGGTTCGAATCCTGCCGCAGAACTCTGGCAGTTTGTGTTTCATAAACAAAGGGAGCGCACAACAAGCCTTCACTGGCTTTAAGTGTATGTCGTATGACATGGGCTATCACACACACCCCGCCAATCAACCTAACCTAACCTAACCTAACTTTTTCAATTCAAAATTTTCTTTCCTTTCTTTGATGCAATACTAACAGCTGTTTGCGCACTTGTAAATAAATGTACATAGCTAGATGACAATTGTTTTTGGTATAGTACTTTAACAACTATGCGGTAAATTAAAGCTTAATGCATTTTATTGTTATGGTCTTGTCAACAGTGGTATATGTACTATATTAACAAGACCTGCTAGCTCTACAATGCTAGTTTACAACAAAGCGTGAATACCGTGAATGCCATTAATACCGCAAATTCATCACTAAAAGTGCATCATTAAGTGTTCGAGAAAAACTGTACTTTTCTACACTTTGGGCTCTGACAAACAGAATTGCAATACAAGAATCGCTGCATTTTTTTTTGCATTTTTCCATTATGATATAACACAAACCTATGTATGTACCTTTTTTAATTGCAAATATATACTCGTAGGTATGTAATTGTTTATACAAATAACAGTTCGGTTTTATTCAAATTTAATATATATTTTTTTAATCAATAGAAACTAAAAACTAATTAATCACACTTTATAGTTTGAGTTCATTTCATTCTAAAGAAGAATTAACATAAAATGAATTTAGAACATCAGTGAGATAAATTTGCATGATTACTAGTTGAATAACCTGTTGCGGTATTCGGATACAAGTATTCCAAAATAGTTTTATGAATATGTACGGCATCAGGCCAAGTACACAAGCCGCAATTCTACAATAGATATTATTATGTAAATCGAAAATAAATTAAAAATATTTAACAAGCTGTTACTTACATCACATATAAAAAAATAATTTTGATTATTAAGAACAAATGGATTTATACGATTCACTTGTATATTTTTGCCGCTCAAAGTTGTCTTTGATGCTATAATATCATCATTAATCCGCTCCAGATTCCACATTTTACCCTGGCCTTGGTATGGTGGTACGGTAGTAACCGTGTCTTCACGTTGTGTTTGAGAGAAGCGCATTAATTGTATTTCTTGGCGATTCGCCAGTAGAAAATTGTTGCCATTACACTGTACACAACGCGTAAAAAAGGAACGCTGATCAACATGCAATTGAAAATATTGCAAGATATTAAGCACTTGGAGATCTACAGAGTCCGACGGTATTTGCAAACATTGCCTTTGTGGTAATTTTTGCGAAAATTTCAAATAACGAGAATCTCTCGTGAGAACGTAACGTTGTTCTTTACGTGCCATCTCGATATAGCGATCAATGTTTACATTATTATGAATTTCCACACAGTCGAAACCTAGTTTACGGAGTTCCTTGGATAGACCAATCAGCATTGAATCGCAAAGAAATTTTATATTTGATGATCTGAAAGTAAATAAATCAATTATTAGAGATCCAACTTCAAATACTTTAACAAGTATATATATATATATATATATATATATATATATATATATATATATATATATATATATATATATATATATATATATATATACTAGCTGACCCGGCAAACGTTGCTTTGCCTTCAAATATTGGATTATTAATTTGTGGTTTGTATGGGAGGTACCACGCCCTTTGGACAATCCCGCCCATATTTGCAGCAGCACTTACAAAATGCACACCAAACCGACGTACCAAATTTTGTTCAAATACTGTTATTAGGAGCAGAAATAATAAATTTTTAATTTGTGGTTTGTATGGGAGGTACCACGCCCCTTTGTCCGATTGGACCGAATTGTAAATCTAAACCACCCGGGGCGCCACCCAAACGCGTACAAAAAAATTTATGCAAATCGGTCCAGCCGTTTAGGAGGAGTTCAGTCACAACACACGTACAGTAGAATATATATATATATATATATATATATATATATATATATATATATATATATATATATATATATATATGTATATATATATATATATATATATATATATATATATATATATATATAGTATGTATATATATATATATATATATATATATATATATATATATATATATATATATATATATATATATATATATATATATATATATATATATATATTACTGAAGATACCATTCAAAGATTGGCAAAACATCGAAAACAAATCTAATGACGATCTTTGGAGACCCCGCAAATAAACAATAGAAACAACTGAAATCCACTAAGGGCGGAGTCTGTAGCGACCATATTGTTTTGACGGCATCTTTTAAAATTGTTATTATTCAGTTAATATTCATTAAAATTTATAGAATTTTACAATGAAAATGAATGCACGCCAGAGCAAATATTGCATGTGCACCGAAACCACCAGCGATCGTACTTTTTAGAGGAAAATAGCTTGAATCAGCAACTTCGTCCGAATCGAGGCGATATGCACGTTTGACGTCATGTGGTTCCAACAGATCGATTATAATTGCCAAACAACAAGCGCCACTATCAGAATTTCGAATTAACGAATTGAGGATATGGATGTTCTTAAAAGACGTGACGTAAACTAGTCTCCAAAATCGTGTGATTTGCCATCGCAAAATTTTTTATTGTGGGACTTGATGAAGTCACAGCTGTTGCTAAATCAGCAGTCTGGAATTCTGTGCAGCCAAGACGTAACATCACTAAAAAAATATAAAATCCAGTAACAACGTCCTTGAGTTAATAACCTTGTCAGAGCTGTAAACGATTGCAATCGATTTAATTGCAATCACATGATTTCTCGTTAATGATTGCTAATTTTTTGATTGCATTCAAAATCCTAAATTGATTTCATGATTTCAATTCGAAATCATGAAATCAATACGACAAAAATGATTGAATCAATTTTTTGAAATTAATTCATATATTAATTGATTGCAATCAAATTTGATTGCAATCGATTTGATTGCAATTACTTTCAAATAAAACTCCTTCTTCTAGAAAAAAAGGTGACACTGATAATTTTGAATTACCAACAATGTAAATTTTTGTTTAAAGTTTAAAGTTTTGTAAAATTGGTAAACATAATTTTTTTTATATTGTTTGTTTTTTCATCTTATGTTTGTTCTGACTTTTTTTAATAACTTCACAAAATTAATAAATATCTTTTGACTTTTATATTTCTGATTAAATATAAGTGGAAGTTTCAAATAAAACTCCTTCTTCTAGAAAAAAAGGTGACACTGATAATTTTGAATAACCAACAATGTAAATTTTTGTTTAAAGTTTAAAGTTTTGTAAAATTCGTAAACATAATTTTTTTTATATTGTTTGTTTTTTCATCTTATGTTTGTTCTGACTTTTTTTAATAACTTCACAAAATTAATAAATATTTTTTGACTTTTATATTTCTGATTAAATATAAGTGGAAGTTTTTACGAGAATCTGTTGTGTTATACTAAAACTTAGTAGTTTTCACTAAAATCTGGTGGTTTCCACCAAAAATTTTAGGTTTCCACCATATTCTAGTGGAAACCGCTAGATTCTTGATTCCAAGTGTATATTATTTCGTAGAACTTTCACTTTAGTTGTGATTTCAGGGCAATTCATTGAAATCAGATGATTTCAACAAAAATTTGATTGCAATCGAATTGATTGCAATTAAATTAATTGCAATCAATGATTTCTAAAAAAATGATTTCAAAGTGATTGCAATCACAAAATATTGCAATCTTGCCAAGATTTCATTTTGAAATCTGAAATCATTTTGAAATCAAAGAATGAAATCAGTTTGGTTGAAATCAATTTGATTTCAATGCCAATTCATTGCAGTTTTCACAGCTCTGAACCTTGTAAACCGTATATTTTATCTGTACGTCAATGTCTTTTCATTGAATTCTGAACGGTCATGTCGGCTTCGAATCTTATTTATAACGTATTTTACTCTAAGAAAAATTTTATAGAATGAAATTATTCGTATAAAAAAGATTTTCAGCATGTTTAACTTAAAATCATTCCGGTGATTTATTTCTGCCAGTGATAGGAGCAAGTTTGAACTCTTATTCGACATGATGAACGATTGTGGATAATAAGTTCAAACACGTTGCCAAAAAACGCAACTTTTTGGTTTACAAATATCCTTTTAGATGTGAAGACTGGATTCAGATATTTAATGTTTTTAAATATTCGTAACCAAACGATTAGCGGCTGCCAGATATGAACGTAGTTAACATTTGCTTTTTCAAACACAAACAAACGATAAAAGTACATGTACAAAACAAATTTTCTTACAAAACTAGAAATACTTTTCAAATAATCAATAAAAATTATGTTATTCTTACTTTTTTACTGTTGTTATCGTTTCGTTATTTTCATTTCCATTTTGCTGCACATTTACATTATTTGATGCGGCATAACTTTCAGAATTTGTTTTCGTTTTCTTTCGAAACAAATAACCTGATTTGGAAGTGGTAATATCCTCCACTAGACTGTCGATATTAATGCCAATACGCAACAAGAGTACAGCTATGACCTGATAAAGTTGTAAAAGACAATGAGCATCAAGTGCCGCATATACCATCTGATCGTGTCGTAGAGGACGATTAGCCCAATTAGAGCATTGATTTGATTTGTCTAGCTTTTTACCCAAGCACATTTCCGTCAAGGCGCAAAGGCTCTCGCCAGCTACAGAGATTTGTTCATAGGGAAAGGGAGAAATTTGCATATACTTTAGACGGCGCCATAAATCTCGCAGATCTAAATAGCACGACGTGGCCTGAAGATTTAAACGTAGGGGCAATGATTTATGCAACATTTGCAGATCGTAGTGAAGAGAAAAGCCCAGCTTTAAAATTTCTAGATTGTTAAATATTTTACGGCCCATTAATTTCCACAAACGCTCATCCAGATTAGGTGACAAACAGTCCACTAAATAGACGCGATCAATGGTAGCGAGCTGTATAAGTGAGACACGATTATCATTCGAAACGGAAGGCTTCCATTCCGAATCAAAACTAATAAGCGAATGTTTTTCTAAATATGAGAGCATATCTAGGAACTTTGGTTTAGTGTCTACAAGCACTATAGATTCAGGGGGTAGTTGTAAAGATAAATAATCATCTTTCTTTGCAAGTGACGATCCAAAATTATTATGTTTTTTCGTTGGCGTCGCTGTTACGTTATTGTCCCAATATCCATTTAAACTGTTGCTTGACTTACTCCTCTCTTGATTTTTCGTTGAAGTTTCATCGAAATTTTCAAGTTTTTCATGTAGTGCTAAAGGACATTCATCCAAGGAAATATTATATAACTGTGCCCAATATGCCGCCTCATCCAAATCACCATAATTTGTAATTTTATGTATAAGATCCAGTTGTAGAGCTTTACTTTTGTTGGCTTCTTCACGAGCCAATTCACGCCATGAATCGAAACTCATTCCACCGTCTTGATACTTATGAAAAAGGTAATGCAAATATGAGCATGATTTATAATACTTAAGATTGGGTACGTATTGAAAGTCAATATTATATTTCTTAGCTAAACGTGTAACCAGCTTGGACATAGGACGGTAACTAAGTATATCATGTTTCACTTCCGGATATTTATATTTCCTGTAAATATTAAAAATATAAAATAACAAAACACTATTAACCATTTATTCAAATGCACACAAATTTGCACTACCTACCGTAATATTTCATCACAATTGTCATAAACAGTCTTTTTGCGATCTAACAATGTATCCAAAAATTGTACTGTCGGCAATTGAAGTTCCTGAGCGACACTCAAAAATTCCTCTGCTAATGCAATTCTTTCTTGTAAAATTAAGGGAAATATCAGATCAAATAAACCAAAAATATTTGTAACATTTAGGATAATAGACCAGTAAGCAGCCTAAAAAAGTAGCATTTGAATAGAATTGTAATGTTATTAAAGGAAATAAGTTTAATACATCTTTGTAAAATCCATCAGAAAGAAGTGTTTGTAATTTTGGTATTAAATATTGTTGAATTTTTTTTAATTGATACGTTTCTGTCACAGCCCTGTAGAGTGGCACAATACCACAAGTTTTAACAAAATTAAAAGCCACCATACGAGTATTGTCATCACAAGACGCTTCTAAAATTGGATGCTGCTTATGAAGATCACAAACAGTTTCAAGTACTAAAATAAAAAATAAAAATGGAAATGTTTGTCAAAAATATATTGCATTTTTAATACTCACTAAATAAAGCCATATTTTTATTTTTTAAATAATTACAACCAGGGCTGGAGGCAAAAAGTTTTAATGCCAACATCAAAGGTTGATCATCTCTTGATAGAACTACTTTCAGTTGGTGTTGTGTAGCAGGAGTACGTTTACCTTAAAAGAAAAAGAAAAATTTTAAAGTTAGTTAATTTTTTTAGTTTTTCCTCAAAATCAGGTCTGCGGGATAACAATATAATATATTTTCGACCAATCTGCGCAAGGACTTAGATGCATGACATCTGGAAGAGTTTATATTGGACTTATAGATTATAAAATGGTCAGATTTTTTTATTTACACATTCATGAAATATAAGTGTACTAAAACGTCGAATTGTCTATATTTTTTTATTTTCACCATAATAATGGCACAGAGCAAACTTCTGAGCTCGACAATCTCAATATACCGGCTAAAGAAGCTACAAAAATGGCTAATTCCATGTTTAAGGGTTCTCAAACTTCAAACCCTATGCTGATTTTTTTCTTTTATTTCTAATAACTCAATTGTTTTATTTCCTGAATATGTGCTTTTGGCGTATAAGCTTCTGAAATTCAAAGCCATTTTTGTTGTTTTTAAATATAAACTTTTAATTATTTAACATAATACTATGTGCCTTTATTAAAACATTAAATAAAACAAATAAAATTAATATGGAAACTTGTTTTTTAGTTTAGCTGCTTTTAGACAGGCAACCATATTCGCATACGTGCACATTAAGGCAGTTAAGTTCATTTAGGATAACAGCATTTTTGACCCATCTGGACAACCAAAACGTGCAAGAACTGCCATCCTCCAGTCAGAAAGGAGATCGTTGCTAGTATGTTCGTTTAACCAAAGTTATAACTTGATTTGTTATATATTTCCGAAAGTTACATAAAATAAAATTTATTTATTCGCTTCTTATGCCCAAAGGCATCGCACTCCACTAATCGGAACTGAAGTCTATGTAAAGTTCGGCCGCAAGCATGATGTCTGTCGTTCCAATACATTCAATTTATACCCTAACTATAAATAATACTTTAGGAATTATCGGTAGATATTTATGTACAATTTTCCACCATAGCGAAAACAATTATAAAATCATTAACATTTTAACAATATTTATCAAATTCGTTATTCGAGATATTCTCCAAAATAACCATTTTAATATTATATTGTTTGTTGTTGGCTTAGCTAGGTATATGCCTGCATTTCATTGGCGCTAACCAAATCATCAGTGCCCTTTAGCCAAATCATGATTGAAAGCATTCAAACCTTGTATACTTAAGCCACAGACTACAAACAATATATGAGAATTCAAACAGAACTCAATCATATTTTTCTATTTGTAATCAACAAAAACACAAAAGTATAAATAGCTTTAGAATGCTTTTGTACAATCACAACACAACAAACAATTATAATAGACTTGCGTCTTTTTGTTTTTTCTTTTTACGCCTTTATACAATTAATCGCCCGTTGGGTGATAATGAAAGTATTTATAAGGCAATGAAAAAACAAAATTTATAATAACAATATTTATCAAATTCGTTATTCGAGATATTCTCCAAAATAACCATTTTAATATTATATTGTTTGTTGTTGATTACAAATAGAAAAATATGATTGAGTTCTGTTTGAATTCTCATATATTGTTTGTAGTCTGTGGCTTAAGTATACAAGGTTTGAATGCTTTCAATCATGATTTGGCTAAAGGGTACTGATGATTTGGTTAGCGCCAATGAAATGCAGGCATATACCTAGCTAAGCCAACAACAAACAATATAATATTAAAATGGTTATTTTGGAGAATATCTCGAATAACGAATTTGATAAATATTGTTATTATAAATTTTGTTTTTTCATTGCCTTATAAATACTTTCATTATCACCCAACGGGCGATTAATTGTATAAAGGCGTAAAAAGAAAAAACAAAAAGACGCAAGTCTATTATAATTGTTTGTTGTGTTGTGATTGTACAAAAGCATTCTAAAGCTATTTATACTTTTGTGTTTTTGTTGATTACAAATAGAAAAATATGATTGAGTTCTGTTTGAATTCTCATATATTGTTTGTAGTCTGTGGCTTAAGTATACAAGGTTTGAATGCTTTCAATCATGATTTGGCTAAAGGGTACTGATGATTTGGTTAGCGCCAATGAAATGCAGGCATATACCTAGCTAAGCCAACAACAAACAATATAATATTAACATTTTAAATTATGAATATGCTTATGTATGTATTCCTACATATATTTGGTATATAAGTACATATGTATGTACATACGTACTATTTAGCACATTTACACATGTTTGTAAGTATATACATATGTACATGCATACTTACATTTATTATATGTCTCGCGAAACTCATCAAACCATTGTTCCATTTCAGGACTCAGTTTACAATCAAAATTTTGTCCATTCAAGCCAGCAGCTGTGGTTATATCAGGTACCACAGTAATTTTCAAATTTTGTGTGGAATGCGTCATAAAATCTAAATCGTCTTCATCGTATTCATCCTCGTAGCCAGCTGGGATATGACGATTGGTCAACATATTGTATTAAAGCAAACAATCGTTGGTATTTTGTAGCAAATAAAGAAATTTAAGAATAAACTGTTTGTACAGGCGTATGTTTGCAATTTTTATGAAATTATTCCATATTCCTTGCGAACTTATAGACTTGATATTGTTAAATTTAAAAAAATTAATATCGCTTTTTCCACACTGGCAAAGAAAGAGAAACACAAATCAAACAATGTTTCACATATGGCCACAGAATATCCAATATGGTTATGTACGTCTTTCTCAGTGTTGCCAAGAGCAGATTACAAGAACATACGTTTTTCATTTCAGAAAGTTAAAACTTTCCATATGGCTTGCACTTTGAACTTGTTCACACGTTTCTGGGCAAAATATTACAATTATTTTGTCTCTCCTGCATGTTTTCTTTTATTTTTATTTATTTTCTTATTAAATTATTATTACTAGTATTAAAAATACTTTATAAACAATATTAAATTTCCAAAGCGCATTAGATATTATTTCCTTACAGATTTTATAGTTTCTCTCTTAAATATGTTGAAATTTCTTTCGGTTTTTTAATTATTTAGTATTGTGTTATATAATCTAAGTACTTTACAGAATAATGATCTTCGCATCGCTGTTGATGCTGCACGTTGGATCCCGAAGTTATCAAAATTTCGTATGTGTCCAACATGTATTATTTTTTCGCACAGATATTTTGATGCATCTCCCAATCGCATTTAAAAAAAAATATTGTGTTCAGTCCTGTATTACATTTTTTAACATCATGTATCAATTCACTTCTACACTAAAGTATCATCCGCATTTAGTGTTATATTACATTTTTCAATAATATATGGCATATCGTTTATATATAACAGTAATATAACCAGAATTGATCCTTGGGATGCAGCTATTTTTAATATCATTTATTTTTGTTATCTGCCTTCTATTTTCCAGATAAGATTCGAATCATCTTAATTCGATAGCTTGTATGCCATACATATGCAATTTCTCTGCCATTATTAGTATCTCTGTCGACTGTTTCAAACGCCTGTTTAAAGTCACGAAACACTGCCACAATTTTCTAATTTTTTTCAACTCGTATATTACATGATTTACTTGTTTTAGGAACTTTTTCATTCACATCTTTCATATCTTCATATCTTGGCTTGGAACTTAATTACCTAATAAGTGTTGCCTTGTTGTATTTGAATATCTTTATTTCTTTGCTATATGGCTCTGTAACGCCATTTTGCTCGCTTTCAATTATAATGTCTATAATTTCTTGGTCCGATATTTTATTCGTGCTACTATTTTTTACCGATATTTTATTACTATTTGTGATTACGTAATAAATTTTTGTCACTCTAGTGAAGTTGTTGACGGTCTCTTGTATCACGTTCTTCCACTGAACCAGCTGACTTTAGTCCCTTCGTTATCTCTACTAAAATGACATCTTTAAATATGTTACTAAGCAGCGAATTCCTCAATTTTGCTGTAAATTTGTTAATAAATTTAGTTAGTGGTTTTGAAATCATGTTACTGAAACGCACTACTGGGCTTGTTATACATCCCCTATTAATGGGCTTCGTTATTAAAACAAGTTGGTAGTACTAACAGACATAAAAAAATTCAAGTGATTTTTTTATCGATAACAAGATTTTATTTAGGTAGTACTGGCAACTCTACTTGAAAAACATCAAACGAGTAATTTTTATAGTTCGTTCTTCAGTTTTACAAAAATGGCGAAAGTCGGTGCTCGTTCAGTCGGATTTCTAACAATTTTTCTAATTATTTACAATATAAATATATGTGCGACAAATCCACAATATGAAAGTAAGTGAAAAGATATTTTAAACATATTGTGTTCAGAAAACAGAAATATAGAAAAAGCGCGATTATATTGTTAAATTGTATTGTGATAGTTTATTTTGTGTGTCAAAAATTGCATTTAGTGTGACAGTGACTTGCTCCTTATTTTAGTGTATTTTCAATTGAATTTTAACTTCATTAACATCTTAATTATCAATATCGTCGCTAACCAATAAGTTTATTTGTTTAATTACTCAAAATAATTGCCCAAATGAAAACAGTGAATATAAGCATTTCAATACAAAATACAGCTACGTACATATTGCCAAAATTAAAAATAGCCAAATAACCCACAAATAAAAAAGTATAATCGTAAAGGAATTATAAATTCTTATTAAAACAGACGGTCTTTGACGAAATTCTTTCAATATTACCATATATCATCGATTGTGGGGTTCTTTTTTGTTGCTTTCGTGTGGCAAAAACCTAACTCGGAATGATTATATGGTCATTATTTTTTGTGTATTTTTAAAATAAAAAAAAAAACGCAATACACAAGTGGAATGGAATAATTTGACAGTGGCTGTTTTTGTTGTTGTTGCTTGCGCTACGAATTTTTGAAGTTGAGAAAAATTAGTGTGCAGCTCATAGTGTTGTAAAGTAGTATTTTATTATTGGCGTATATGTAAATATCGAGCCTTTGCTGCAATAACGTAATAATTCAAAAAATGTTGTTTTGCAGAAATTGAAAGTTTTGAATTTACACACAACTTAATGGTAAAAGAAAGTTTGGTTCGTTTCTCAAGAGCTGAGTATACAGAATATTTTTATGAAACTTACAGAATATAAAAAACGACAAGGCGAATAATTTCGTAAAATAACCTTTTAAAATTAAAATTTTTGTGTTACTACGGTGTTGCACCAAGGCTCGATATGTATATTCTGCACAATATGCAGAACAGTTCGCGATGCCCATAGTTTAATTAATTGCCTTTTGATAGCCGTTCTCGCCATTTTTTGTAATCACACTCGATATAGAAATATACAGCTGTGATCGACCGATTTTTTCATGTATGGAATTATGTCTATAATCTGCCTTTATTATTGCATTGGAGATGGCTTTGTTTATTCAATATATGTATATTCTTCAAAATGATAAGAATCATTCTTGTTTCATCATGAGAAAATGTCGGATCACAAGGCCAAATTAGATATTTTTTATTTATTTTATTATTTTTTTTATTGCTAACGATATTACAGTGTTTTAAGCGGTATTATAAATATTGTTGTAGCCATTTTCCGATGGTGACATAAGAGCTAAAATATTGCTATACAAAGAGGTTCTGCCTCATCTGGAAAAACTCAGTTTTTTGTTAGGATTAGTATCTAGTTATATTGGCACATTCAGTTGTTTCATATTCACACAGTTGATTCCACGCCGATGAAATTTTGTACTTGTTTAATTGTTTTTCTGTTATATACATATGTATATTCTGATAGTTATTTAATGAATTTTATTTTGGATATCTCTCAGTATAAGTTGACAATTAGTTTCATCTTAAGCTTTTCTTCGACTTCGGACCTCAGGTTAGGTTCAACAGGCGACTTTTGTTTAATTGGATGCGTAATTTGGAATAGAAGAGAATTGAAAATTAGAAATATTGTGTAGTCTATGGGTAACCTTGTCGGCAACGGGAGAGCGGAAATACTAAGATACGAACATTTGCAAAATAACTAACTCATTTATGCTTTAAATTAGTTAAAGCAAACTGTTTTTTGGTTGTTAGTATAAGTTTTTTAAATCTATATCATATGGTTTCTATACATACTTACATTTATGTACAGTGTGCAGCATAACTCAAGGTACCCCAGTATATAGAAAAATTTTGATAAATATTCGATAAAAATATGTGATCAAATTCATGTGACTTTTCTTTATTATAACGACTTATTTAATAATGTTTAAAAAAAAACAAAAATTTATTCATATATTGCATAAGACGAACAAAAAATAAGATGAAATTTCCGGTAACCCCATATTTTTGCACAGCAAAAGTCTTGGTACCCATAAAAAGAAAACCGTAAATTTTAAATGTACGTTTGGCTAAGTTATAATAATATTGTACCTAATACTTAGTAGGATATCCTTTAAGACGAATTACTTCATTTAACCGATTTGGCATCGAATATACTAGTTTTTCTGTGTAAGCTGGTGATATTTGGTGCCATTCAGTCATAAGCAAGTTTTTGAGTTCAGTTTTGTTGGAAATTTTATGATTCCGTAACCGTTTTTCCAAGTGATCCCACAAGTGCTCAATTGGGTTCAAATCGGGACTTTGTGGGGGTGTATTAAGCGTGTGGGGAGTGTTGTAGGCAAGCCACATCTCCACATCAGCAGCAGTGTGTTTAGGATCATTGTCCTGTTGAAAGTGATGATCATTAGGAATTTGTAGTTTTTCCGCACTTTGCTTTAGGTTTTTTTTAGAATATTTAAATATACTGTTTTGTTCATTGTTTCCTCTATAAATTCCAAATTACCTACACCTGCTGCTGACATACATCCCCACACCATGATACCACCGCCTCCATGCTTTACAGTTTTGCGCGTGTTCTTTGGATTCAGCTCTTCATTTTTCTTTCTCCAGACTAACGAACGTCCGCCCGAGCCAAAAATGATAAATTTTGACTCGTCCGAGAAAATTACCTTATTCCAAAACTCATTTGTTTTTGTTTTATATTGGTTTGCAAATTCTATTCGTTTCTTTCTATTTACTTCACTAACATAAGGCTTCTTGCGTGCTGTTCTAGCATTATACCCGGATCTTTTTAGTGATCTGCGTATGGTGTCCGCAGAAATGCTTTTATTTAAAGACTCCTTTAATTCTGTAGCAATCTTTGGAGCACTTTTAAATGGATCATTCTTTACTATGGATCCTATTTTTCTTTCTTCTCTGGCACTTAACTTTCTAGGGCGTCCTGATCTTGGTTTATTTTCAATTATATTTTCTTTTTTAAAACGATTAACCACTTTCTGTATTGTGGATTTACTCCTGTCTGTTATTTTGGCAATTTCGGAGTAAGATTTTCCCATATTATGATTGCTAATTATAATGTTTCGTTCCTCAATGGGCAATTTTTATAGAGCACTTTTTTTAACCAAAAATTATTTTTTGATATTGGTATCAATAAGAAATACTTTTAAACACGTTTTTGATTTACCGTTATAAATTTTGAGAAGAAATGTTTATAAATAATGGAGTTGCTAGTAATCTTTTATACAAAATGGTAAAGAGTACCAAGACTTTTGCTGTGCAAAAATATGGGGTTACCGGAAATTTTATCTTATTTTTTGTTCGTCTTATGCAATACATGAATACTTTTTGTTTTTTTTTAAACATTATTAAATAAGTCGCTATAATAAAGAAAAGTCACATGAATTTGAACACATATTTTTATCGAATATTTATCAAAATTTTGCTATATACTGGGGTACCTTGAGTTATGCTGCACACTGTATGTATGTCGGAGAGTAGTGCTTTCATATAGGAATCGTCAAGTGGGATCGTAACACGGCAACCGAAAATTTATTAAGTACACACTTATAATTTTAATTTTTCATCGTTTCTCTCTTTGGAATAAAAAAAATTATCCTATCCGCAATAGTAAATTGTCGAAAAGTACTTAGACCTACGCTGTCCATTAGCAAAAATAACTAAAAACTATATTCATTTAAAAGTTTCTGTTTCTTTGCATGTAAAAAACAAATTATTTGTCAAATTTTTTCAATACTTGCAAGTGATAAAAAAAGATCGAATGTATGTATGTATATTAATTGTTCATCCTTAAACAACGTTTTCAAGTATTTCAGTTACAAAGAATTTTTCATTAAACAAAAAACACAATTCATAAGACACACAAACGTACATAACTATGTATGTTTGTGTATATTAAAGAATATTTAAACACTTGTAATATGAAGCATTTTGCAACCTCTCCATGAGTAAGAGATCCGCTAAAGTCGAGCTCAACGTTGCCAGAACGCTGAGAATTTTGTTTAAACTTAAATATGATTTCAGCGATTTTTTTCTGAATGATATAATGCTTCTCTTAATATATCAAACCTAGTAAAATATAATATTCATTTATATATAACAATGGCAGCAGATTTAAGTAAACATCTACAAAACTGTTTTATCTGTATGAAATTTCCAATTCAGGCTGTTAATGGATAATTAAATATATCCGTTTGGAAATTTAACATCAACAAAATATATGCGATAAATACAAAATACAAAAGTGCTTAAAATAATACAGCCCAATACATATTTTCTCGGAGAGATTTGTCATTATGAAAAAATTTTGATGTCTAGATATATGGGTTATATGGAAATGGTGCTTCGTACGAACCTCTTAAGGTGCACATTTGGTAGTATTTCTGAAATATATAATTTCGAAACTTAAAAAAAAAAACATTGAAAAAAAAATCATATACTAGAAGAATTTCTTCAAGGGATTACTAGTCATTATGGAAAAATAATATTCAGCTGTACGTTTGTCAGACTATATAGAAATATTGATTTCGACGGATCTCTAAAGGACACATCAGACGGGATGTGAAATAATTTCTGAACTTTACAGAAGTTAATATGGAGTCATATTTCAAAAAACTTGCTTGGATATATTAGTGGTACTAAAGGAAAAGTGTTCATATGTAGGTGATATATAGAAATGGTCTCTGTAGAGCATTTTATGAGTAATGACATTCAATCCTAATTAAATATGTTTTTATAAGAAAGAATTTATTTATTTATCTATTAAATAGTTTTGTAATACAAAGTCATTTGGGACAATAATATATAACACAAATGTCAAGAACAATCAATTTAGCTAAGTGAACTAAATAGGACACAGCTCATGCAAGACGAAAAATGTGTTATTAATTTAAGCTTAAAAACGTTATCATTAGAGTGCGTAAATAGGCGCAGATCCATAGGCAAATTTTTCCACGGATGACTATAACTAGAAAAGACTCTGAAAAGTCGTAACTAAGAATTCGTGGAAACTGACGTATAGATTTCTATTTCGAAACGGAATAGATATCTTCACATTATCACGTTTTTTAGGCGCTTTATTCTTGGAGCTTTTAACTTTTTAGCATTAAAATTATTGCTATTTAATCACCGTACCAATAAATTTTCTTTAATGGATTTAAAGTATATTTCGACAACTTATTATGGCTACACTAACGTTTGTTGGGCTCTTCTAGCTTATTTGGGTTTATAATAAAATATAAAAAAACTTATGGAATTTTTTTTTTTGGATATTCTCCCCAACTAATAGTTTAAACAATTATAGTTTCAAAAATGTATTGTTTGTTGTGGCTTTTGCTGTTCATATGTCAACATTTCAATAAGTATTCCAAATATAGATTTTATTCTTCGTTTTTATTGATAAATACTTGTACAATTTTTACACCCAAAGAGCGTTTAATTGTATAGATGTTGCAAGAAAAATAAATAGACTAATGTTGAGTGTAATTGCTTGCTTGTTTTTGGTCAATATAAACCTACTATCATTATGTATTTTGTTGTAATCTTTTGTTGTAATTCCTTTGGCTCCTATAAGGAGCATAGGGCCTTATATGCGATAGAGAATTCTCATATTGTATTTGATTTATTTGGTATAAACATACGAGGTTAAATGTTTTCAAACTGCTTAAAGTTCACTGAAGATATTGTTTAGCAACCAATGAAATGTTGGCATATGAACATCTAAAGCAATAATAAACAATAAATTCTTGAAAATTTTAATTGTTTAAAATACGATTTCGAATTCGTTAAACTATGACTTTGTTTCCTGAATTTCTGGCAACGTCGGTATCAGTAGAAGTTCACTGATATTATTGCTCCAATGCGTTCAAACATACATTTATACATGTGTATGTATATAGTATTTTTGTATTTTACAATTGTGGTGCTTGCAAGTGCCACAACCAAATACTCCAAAGAGATACACGGATAGTTGTTTTTGTTTATATGTATGTATATATATATATATATATATATATATATATATATATATATATATATATATATATATAAGTATATAATTTTTTTTTTATTTTTTTAACATTTAATGGATGGATGCACAGCCAGCTGGACAGACAAACCGATTTATTTATGAATGCATGTATGTATATCGCATGGCGAAAAGCCCGACAAGCAAATAAATGATTAACTAGTCATACTCTTACTAGCTGGTAATAATGTACAAGTTGATTTCTTTACCCCTGTTGATTGGTTGCAATGGTATTAGTGGAATGGGTGTTTATTTGCTTGAATGGAGTGTGTAGTCAGCCATTCATATAAAACCGTACTTGGTATTACCCTTCCACACTCGTACCAATACTGCAACGCTCTTCACAGCAATGCATTGCCTTCACATAAGAGTAATTGCTGCTGGTTGTAGTGGTTGCGATGATGATGAAGACAATAAACAAAAATATATGAATTAGAATACCACAGTGTCTAAAAGAGTTAAATAAATTGAGATACACAGTACTTAGCTGGAACACGAGTCGGTTTCCTATTAAGTGAGTGCGATTCCCATTTTGATTTCTATTCTATGTTTTGTAGAGCAACTACTGGATAAATAGATAACTCGTAGGATGTTCCCATTGCTGTTGTCGAAATTGCATTAAATATATACGAATATATATATCATACCCACGAGAATGGTACGCTTGCGACGGAATGGGCTGTTTATTGGCTGTTGGTTCTAATTTTAAATAGGACAGAATCTTGGCAGAGAAAGCAGCTCAAGTTATGTTAATGATTCACAAATAATAGGTATATGTCTCAGTGAATTTATCTGCTTAAATACTCTTTAGATCAAGTGCTTGTCAATTGACAGTTGTTGTAATAATAGACCAAGTGCTAATATATAGTAATTTACAGTTTTTTTAAATCATTTATATGATATGGCCGACCTATTTTACTTAAAAAAGATCTGTATTTTTTTAATGTTTGTACATGCATGATTCTATCATTACTTAATCGATTTTCAAATTTGTTTTTTTTTTTTTTTTGCAAAGACAAACTTAGATTTCAACTCCATAACTCATCCATATATCGAGCTATTTTGAGAATACTTTTTTATTTGGAAGTGTATGTTTACATTTTGATTCCATAGAAATTTAAGTGTAAATCTGACGGATAAACTGACCGTCTAAAATATAGGTTACCGCATATATCCGCCATTTATGGACCCATCTTGAAAAAATTTATTTAAGAAAATATAATGTTCCATAGGAGTAAAATACAATAATCTATAAATGAAAGATAGCTGGACTTAAACTCATCACAATTGCTTCCGTTTTGTAATGTGTTTGCATAAAAGTCGGTTTGATCTTCCTCCTAAATTTCCCAATTGGCAACTATTTGTAATCATAACAAATGTTTTATTGTCAAAATAACTATTGATTTCTTAAAATAACTACAAAGTGATTATCTTCTCAAACAGTGGCGAAATAATTGATTAAGAACAATGGGATATCGCTTGTATTATATAAAGTATTTACGCATGTATTAGCTCATGTATGTATACATGTATAACTAATACAAAAAAGGTTTTATATCAGTGATGCCCAAACACATACTGTTGCACTAGAGTAAGAGGTAGGAAAAATTCAAATTTTAAAATGATTGTGTGCTCATGTTTCATGCACTACAAAAATATATAATCCTTCCGTTCAAAAAAGAAAAAAAAATAGCTGATCTTATAGTAGAGCTTAGATCTTTTTCAAACTAAATTTTGATCAAACAGCCAATATTAAATCAATAAAGAATAAAACTGGTAACAATCGTTATCAAATTACGCATCTGTATATATTATTAGAGAATTATCTTCTCATTATTTTGCATTGTGTAATTTTAAAAAGTTGCTCAGTGGGATCTCAATTCAACGAATAACAAATGAATGTTAAATAATTTGATACTCCTTGTTTTAATATAAATAAATCAATAGTCGAATGTTCCTAATCTTAATTCTAACGGATAATTTTATAATATATGGTATATCGGGGTTTACACACATTAAGATTTCTTGCAAAACTTTTCATTCAGCTGAGAAGAATATAGAGAAAGTGTTCATACCTCTCTTAGTTCAATTAAAACTTGCGCAGGAAAATTTTACGTGTGTAAACGCTGGTGTTTCGACGTTGCGCCAGCATAATTTTGTATCCTATGCTCTGTGTGCCATAAAATTTGAGAGTTTAGGCATCTCTGATTTCCATACGCGTTCATAAGTATTTGTATGCAGTTTGGACTTTTGTCAGTAATATTGAAAAAAGCATGAGTGTATCTCATACATGTATGTATGCAAATATGTATGCATATGCCACAACAGCGGCATTCATTAAATTCAGCTATTGGAACGAATCATAATGGAGGAGCATGATTGCAATAGTTGGCCACATGAACAATAAAACAAAAGGGATTCATCATCAACTATTTAATATGAAATATTTGTATATTCATATATTCATATAAATAATAATTTAAATAAATTTACGTCTTTATTATATAAATAAATGTATGTTCATACATTTAACACGTACATACATACATATACATGTGTGTATGTAAAAAGGAAGAAAATGTTAAGTGGTTTAAATTAAAATTTTTGTGCACGTTCGCGAACAATTGAAGACTCGAAAATATGTGCATGTATCTGTGTATGTACATAAATGTGTGCATATATTTACATATATATACATCATATATCTACATATGTATGTATGTACATATGTATACTTAAGCGTACTTTGTACAAAGTCGGTAATTGGAACATTTCTTATATCATTATTATTGGCTGATGTTTATTTTTACTTGTCTCCAATGAAACATTTAGAAAAGGGAGCAAAAGTGGCAGTGTAGATGTGTGTCAATTGAGAAATTTGATACGACATCAGACGTAAACAATGTTTTTTTTATTAAAAAAAAAAAACGTTCATTGATTTTTTTTACAGGGGAGATCATGGCATTTGTGGCTGTCAGTTTCTGTTGAAGTATGAGCTAAATTACGTTAAAATAAACTGATAAACACCTGTAATTGTTTTTAATTCCCATAGATAGTACAGGGTGTGATAATAAAAAGTGTAAAATTAAATAACAAATATGTATTAGAATTGATTTTATTTTTTTAATTAGAAAGAATAGTTAATAAGCTGGGATTCGAAAGACAGTATCTTTTTCCTGTATTATGATAAGATGTTTATTGCTTTTCATATTTTTTTAATGTATTCTGGCAAATATTTGTTCCGGTATTTTTTGCATATATTTTTTGTATAATATAGCATTATATTTTTATGTATAACTAGCGGACCAGGCGAACTTCGCCTCGCCCCAATTTTAAGCCTTCAGACAAACTTTCTATTTTTTCATTTGAAAAGCCATTAAGGAATAATTTCAAACAAAATTCATACAAAAACTCGATTTTCGATTTTTCCAATTTTCCGACTTTTCCGGAGGGATTTTCCAAAATTTTCTTCCATAAAAACCTTCTCCTCGAAAATACGAACAACTGACAAAAAGTTTTACAGAAAATTTCGTCAAAATCGGCCCAGCCGTTTTGGAGCCATTACGTTACATACATACATACATACACACATCCTATTTTATATATAAAGATATAACATTTTATCCAGAGATGCTTGACAGGAATGTGAAAAAATAACTTATGAAACACATATTGTTGTTTGTTTAGTTAAATTGTGCGTTTTATGTACGTCTCAATTATCATCAATAAATTAAGAATTTTCTCATTTCTCAAATTTGATTTGATTAATTGAAAGAAAGTTGTGACAGCCAGAACTCGCATATTAGACGTGATTTCTCATGTGACAAGATAAAAAATACTAGTTTTAGCATTTAGCATTTGAAATAAAAGGCTTGAGTTTGCTTTTTATTTATTTTATAATTATATGAAGTAATATCTTTATTTAGCAATGTACAGTGGGGCGTTGTGAAAAATAGATGATAATAAATCTAAAACTTCGGATCTTGCTGCATATGGCATAACTATAGCAAATTCAACATAAAATTGAAATTTTGCAAATATTATGCATATTTGTTAAAAAATAAGTAATTTACACTAAAATATAGTAAACAATTAAGCGATTAAAAAACAATATTTTTTTCAATCGAATTGGATTTTTTTTATAAATAGCAATTAAATTGTCGAGTCAATATAACCATCAAATATACTATATATTCCTTTATTTTATAGAAGTTTTTTTTATTTGTCTTTATTAAAACATCAACAATGGTAGTTCTATTTTGAAGAAGTTTTCATTTTCTAACGACTCGACTTACGGAACTAACACCACTTTCGATCGAAATTGACTTCTGTGGCATGGCCGAATAATAAAATTGGCTTGTGAATTGAGCAAAGAGCAAAGCAATTGTAACACATTCGTTATTGAATAAATTATTATTTTTGTGAGAACTATCGATTTACATATTTGAAAAACAATGCAAAGAATAATTATTAACAAGGTCTACCTAAACTAAAGCAATTGCGTGATAAAATATGTAGTTAACCTTTAAAGTATATTTCCTATTTTTTTATTCATTTCATATTTCTGACAATAGAAATACAATATAGAGTATGGTTAAAACTAAATAAGTCTTTTCCATCCATTTTTCATCATAAATTTCTTTACATTTTAAACAGTTCTGCAGGTTTTGTCTAAGCCCTCTTCATAGCAAAATTCAGAAAGTCCAGCTGACATCCTGGTTCGACTCTCATTTTAGTTTACGTGAAGCCAACAATGGGTGCTGTCGTTATATCTTTTTTTTCGCGAAAGGCTGATTTCAGAGTATGCGCTACAAGCAAAAATATATTTCTACAATACAATCTGCTACAAACTACTGCATGTTTTTATATGTGTTCCCTTAAAAGATGTCAGAGTGGGAGCGAAGCTTGAAGAGAGTGTGTCCTACAAAGCAGGCTATAGCCAAAGTCTATTTACAACAAATACCATATTACAGAAATTGTCTGTGTAATAAATTTTTCTACTGTCAAAAGCAGCTGTGTTGAAAACTAAGAAAAACGTGCAACAATGATGTTCGAAAAAGTAAACAAATAAAAAAAAATACCTATGACGACCAAAAATGTAAATGGAAAAGAGAAAAAAGAAACACGGTTTGACACATATTCTCGTAAAATGTAACAAAAACTGTCACCTGAGCTCTTCCAATGTCCAGTATAAATAGACCTTGGTTGTCTGATTGTCTGATATAAGAAATTTTAAATTAGATGGTTATCGATACTGTGAATTTATTAAAAAAATATTACGTTTTTTTAAGTTCTTAGCAAAAAATTTACAAAAGAATGCAGTCAAAATAAATATTAATTGTTGTGAACAAGTCTTCACTTGAATCCATCATAAAAGTAGGACCACTCACAAAACACTGATAATTGTTATGAATAAAAGAATTCGCTGCTCAATATAGCGTTCACTCTGGCATTTTGTAGCATAGCATTTTGAGGGTATAGCATGTACTACTATAAGAGGTTTGTTGAATAGAAAAGGTGCATTTTTGAATTACTCGGACTACATGCATTCGATTAGCGATTATTTTTAAGTTGGTACTTGTATTTGTGCGTGTTTAGTTTGTTTGTGAGAGGCATAACGGTTTGACGTGTTGTGCTTGTTCTGCGATTTTCTGTTGTGGAAAAAATGGATCAAAAAATTTGCATCAAATATTGTGTAAAAAATAGAATTAAGCACTCAAAAGCAATTGAAATTTTTAGAGTGGCATATGGTGATTGTACTCTGAGCCAGAAAAATGTTTACAAGTGGTACAAGCTTTTCAAAGACGACGTTCGTTCTGGAAGCTCCATTACATCAAAAACGGTGAAAATCTTGAGAAAGTGAGGAAAATTGTTGTGCAGAATCGGTCGAATCACTATTAGAGAAGTTGCAGAGGATGTCGGCATATCGGTTGGTTCATGCCATAAAATTTTAACTAAAAACCGTCGCATGGGAATCGCTCAATAAATGTTGAATGACGTTAACGGCGATCCAGATTTGCTTAAAAGGGTCGTAACTGGTGACGAATCATAGCTATATGGTTATGACATCGAAACTAATGGGATAGCTAAGGAGAGCCAAGACAAAAAAAGTACGCCAAGTTTGATCAGATGTCAAGGTTTTGTTTAATTTTTTTTCGATTACCCTAGTGCATCATGTGTTCTTGCCACATGGTGTTACGGTTAATAAGGAGCATTATCTTGAAGTTATGCGCCGCTTGGGAGAAGAAATACGAAAAAAAAACGTCTGGATTTGTATAATAACAATTCAAGGCTTCTGCATCATTTTTGGCCGAAAAGAATACCGTAATCATATCTCAGCCATCGTATTCACCATATTTGGCCCCCTGCGACTTTTTCCTGTTCCCAAAAGTGAAGAGACCCACGAAAGGTGGGCGTTTTGCGGCGATTATGGAGATAAAAACCGAATCTCTGAGAGAGCTTAACAGGAACTTCAAAATTCACCTCTTCGATTGAACAGAACTCGTAGTTCCTGGCTTCGCTTCACTTATAGCGCGTTCCAAGAATTTGCGAAATGCCTCCGTAAAATTTAAATCAGACGTAAATTTTTTTGTGCCTCCGCCAGGGTCTTATTTGATAATTGAGTAAAGTACGATTTTATTAAAAATAAAGTTAGAGAATAATTACATGCAACCATGTCTTTACTTGATTGTAGAGGGTTACTAGTACTTTGCGATTAATATCACAATCAGCAGCTTTAATTTATTTGAAGCATGAGTACTTCATAATCAATACGCTCTTGTCATTATATTAACACAAGTTGATAGTCATTTATTGAAATTGTAAGAGCCTTTCTTTTCAATGCATTTCTTTTAGTTTTTTTTTTTTCATTTAATAGAAATATTGTACTTAAAAATATATAAAAATATAGTACGTATGTATTGTATCGTTTGTACAAAAAATATTTATGGGTTTTTTCACTTGTTAGTAGATTAAAAATCAAAGTATAAAATAAATAATAAGTATTGAATACTCCGAAACATAATACGGAACATCTTCCCTTTAATGTTCTCGTTGTAATTGTGACTTTTTTCATTCATGTTTTCTTTTTCTAATTTTTATTAAAATTACAATAAGCAATAATCGAATGTTGTTCGAGTATTTATTTTGGTTACTTTGTCTTATCAAAATTATTCACTCGTGTATCTTCATTGTTGTTCCCGTAACACTGTATTTTAAACATTTCCCAAATCATACGAAATTTTTACTTTGTCAAATTGTATGAATTTTGCATACACACGAGTACGTATTATTTATATAGGATACATATTTGTATATTTATTTATATAGAATGGGGATCTTGGAGGAGCACCAAATCTTTAAATAACATAAATTTTTATCCGCCCATTTTTTCCATTTTCATGCAATGAAAAATTTTGGTATGTGAAAAATTTATGTTTCCTTTTGCGTTTCTATGAGGTGTTCATATATGGAACAGGCAGCATGTGTGGCATATTTTTTGTCCGCTGAGTCAAACAATGTAACCGTAATTTCAATTGGAATACATACTCCTAGATTTGTCATGTTTAACAGTTCTATGTTATCGGTTTAACAGAACTGTACAATGACAACTGGTTCGTGTCTAGGGTTATACATTTCAAATTTATCTTCACACACATATGCAAATTTATTGTCTTATATACATATATGTATATATTTTTTCGTTTCATTTCAAACAATGCAATGCTAACCCGTAAAGGCTGGGCTTGTATCGAAAGTGATTCATTCCACTCCCAATGAACTGAGGGATTTCAGCTCTAGATGTGGTCTGCTGCCACCACGTTTTCCTTTATATCAGCAAACTAAAATAGTATTCATTGTCATATTGTCTTTATTAAAATATAATGTATTTAGACTAATCTGTTAGCAAGAACTGCCACCAGAAATCCAATCTCCTAATCATGTTTTGTCGAAGCATCTGGAAGTTAGACCTTATGTTCACTGATGACATATATATGGTATAGTTTTAAATATGTGTATGTACCTCTGAACTAGTTTAAAATATACTACCCACATTTCAAATGGAGGAAAGGTTTGGATCACCCAGTAGGATATCTAATGATTAATATTACATAGATCAATTGGCCATAGATTTGCTAATGCTCCAGGCCCAAAGCCAAAACGTATGGAGCATTTTTCAACGCTGTATCATAAAATTTTATATTGTCCGACCCCAAATCCAAAAAATAGACGAAATATGGATCGTATGTGAAAGACTTTCGTAGAGGACTGTATATTGTCAGAACGTTCGAAGATTGTAAGACGAAGGATTTTGGCATAGTTGTAAGGCTGCCAATACCATCTCCGACTTATTTTTCATTGCTTTTTTATAAACAAATAATGACGTTTAAAATTTTTTAAACAAATACAAATAGAAAAAATAGTGCAGGGAATAAATATAAACAATCTTTTAAAATACTACGTTGTACCACAAGTATTTAAATATGTTAAAAAATTTCAAAATTCTGTTTAGAATAAAGAAAATCGTACAGTGTAAACTGCCAGCAGCAGAGAAAATACAGATAAAAACTAGCAAGCGGATGGTAAATGTTCATTTTCTAAATCATGTCAGAAAATTACTGGCTCTCATCTTTTAAACTTTACATTGGCAGCATTTTCATTTGTATTGGATGTGGCGGCAATTCTATGCAATAATTAGAAGAACAAAAATATAAACTTACCTAGCACATGTCAAGAAAACTGCATGTTATTTTTGTAAACGTTGTAGAAATATTTCGAGGGCGGTTCAATAAGTCCGTGACTTTTTGAATGAAACACATGCTGTGTAATAAAAAAATCATGTTATTTTTCAACATAGTCTCCTTTGAGCCCTATACACATTGTCCAGCGTGACTAGAATTTTTTTTATCCCTTTCAAAAAATAAGATTTGCCGAGGTCATCAAAATAGGTATTTGTTTGTGAGATGATTTTATCTTTGGAGTCAAAATTTCCTTCCTCTGAACTATTTTTTCATGTTTGGCAACAAAAATAATCACTCGGGGCTAATTCCGGAGAATATTTGGGATGAGAAAGCAAGTCGCAATGAGGTTATATTTTGAATAAACTCACTTTGGCCTTATTTGGCGCCGATTCAACCCGATAAACTCACTGTTAGGAAATGGCGCAAAAACTCGTCTATTTTGAGGTTGAACAACGGCAAACACTCCTGCGGAGTTGTAACACGTTTGTGGTCAAACGCGGCACCCATCATGCACATGTGGTTATTTAACCACTGTTTTACCATTGCAGAATTCCTATAGTATTTATCAAGCTTAGTCTTGGTTTGAGTAGTGGCTTTTTCCCCAAGAAAATAACGCTTAATGAGCAAATGAAATTTACTTTTTTCCATTTTCAAATCACGCAGTAGTCTGCTCTCAATGGCTGTCAAAAGAAAAAATAAAGTAAATGACGCAGCTTGCTCAAATTACGACAAGAGTCGACAGAGACATGCCTATTGACAGGAATTCAAAAGGGACGGTCTTACTAACCCAGCCTCGTATACCATCGCATTTTTATTCTACTTCCCACTACAAGTGTCAATATGAAAAAACTTGCAACAAACTTTTGTTCCCATTTTCTTATATACGGGGAGAAAATCTACAAAGTTGTGGTATAATGTAAAGCCACTTTTACCTGATCACTTGCATAGACCTTATAAGTATAAATTGGTTTATTAGTGTTCGTTAAATAATTTGTCCTTTAGAGCTGCAATAAGATCTCTATGAACGTAAGGATGTATTAACATCTGCTCTCCACTGTAAATGCATAAGAGGAATGAATTTAAAATTTTTATAAACCAACATCAAAACATGCACCGTATTTACTCTTTTATTGCACATACATAAGTATCATGGAATAAACTGAAAGCTCGGTATCTGCTTAGAGTTATTGCTGAGAGCTAATCTAGGTAAACATATGATGACAAAACGGACTACTTACATATTATGCTCTAAAATATTGTGATATACTTATACTTACATACATACATATATGGGCAATTTATTTTTCATCTAAATATTTCGAGATATTGATTATACATTGCGGTTTTTTTCTCGCCGTGTATAAATTTTTTTATTTATTCACATGTTCGAACTGTTTCTTTCCTGTTCTGCAATCGTTATGGTCATTGTGTAAATAAAACAGAAAATTATAAATAAATACACACGTTGTATTCCGTCTCTGTAAATTCATGTATACAATTTGAAATACATATGTATTTGTTCTTCTTTATATTGTTACTGTTGTTTTCTTTACAATTTCGAAATTTTTTACTTGTGTTGTCTTTGTATGTACATCCAATGCCATCCGCTAGTTCGTCGTCGTCATTTTATAGTCACTCAACTTCCTCTACGAAAAGAGCTCATCAAAACGTTTGTTATATGTAAAGCTTTAAACACATAGACGACAGCAGACTTCACGACTTCACGGCTTCAAATGCAGCCAACTTCAAATGCTGCTCTGAAGTCAGCTTCATAATTATTTTGAAGACAGCAACAGCATAATGGTCAGCTGATGTGTATTTTAGCAATACAAATTTCAGGGATGCCGGATATATATTTTATAATGAATAAAATTAAAGTTATTGATAAAAAAATGTAATAATATCACGAAAAACTATAAAAACACATAAATTTATTTCTTTATTGTATTTTTATAATTTTCTTTTATGTTTAATATTAAAAAATTTTTTTTTGTTTTTATTTATCTAATTTATATATAGTGGCAACACTATATTTGTTTAGTGCTGCCCGTCAAAATAGAAAATAGCCTAAATTGGCAGCAGCAGCAAATGCTGTTGTGCAGTCGTGCTGCTGTGCTGCCGTCAAAATAATCGTTTTCATTTAAATACATGCATTTTATTTTTGACATATTGCTGCTTGCTGTCTGCTGTCGTCTATGTGTTTAGAGCTTAAGTAGTTCAGTTTATGTGGTATGATTTTCATCAAAGATCGATGAGACTGGGTTAGTGAGTTGAATATAGTCAGTTGTTTAAAACAATTTCGATTTGTTTACACTTAGACAAACTAAAAACAAAGGAATATTATTATTATTCGAGACTTTTAGCTATCGAAAAATCCGTTAAGCATCAAAATCATTCGGAATGTTGTTTTATCAGAACTCGAAATGATAGTGAAATCTGATCGGGACTTGATGAAAGAACAATTTCAACTAATACCAAAACATTTCCATTTTTCTATATATTTGTATTTGATTTGTTGGAGTTTAAAATATAAAACCTAAAACTAAATTACAATGCATGATTTAATCTTTAAAAACATAGCGTTCCATCATAAATGGTACATCGACAAAACAAATAATAATTCAAGAAGGTTAAACTTTGTCCCAAGTAGAACAATGAAAACATAGCATTCCAGAAATCCGTCACTTTCCAATTGCCTAGGTTAAGTATAGTTTTTTTTATAGAATAGTTAATGAGATGATCTTATGCATTTAATGATTAAAACACATCAATGGAGCCATTATTTATAATGCAAAGTTGGTCGACATAAATCGCAGAATTAGGCCGAATAACTAGTGATTTCTTCGAATTTGTAGATTTCAAATGATGTTTTCGTAAAAAAAAATTATGGGCAACTATTTTTTTAATTTTAATTTTTCCCCTTTTTGGCGATACTCAAATATAGTTTGCAGGAGTTTATATTGGAATAGAGTGCAATTGCTACAGCTTTACTTCGTCAGCTTTCAAATATACCATCTATTGTGGTCTGCCTGTTTTATTCACGCAGGCGTTTGTTTCGTTAAAAGTTCCCTTTTCATAACCTAGAGTTGAAATCGCTCTTGTATGAAAAATTCCAGAGATATTGATCTTATACTACTCTCTATATAACATGTTCATGTTGTCAGTTTCACTTTTTAGTCGGTGCTCTACAGAAGACGTCCTCTGCTCGTTATTGTTGTGGTACATATTTTCAATGAACGTGTGTCGTACTTCAAAATTGAGGAAAAACGAATAGTTTAACTTTTAAGTTAGTGGCAAATTACGGCCTACCACATAGCACTTCTCTGTGCATTAAGGCTCTGCCTGTTAGTTTAAATTTGTTAACTTTTGTTGAATCAATTATTAGTTTGTTGGCAAGGGGAGGAAGATGAAGAGAAACTAGTACACATATGCATTTATTTTAATGCCGTTTTCTTCTCTCATTCATATGACACATATACACTGCTCTGTTCAATAGAAAAGGTGCATTTTGAAATTTCTCGGGCTACGTGCATGGCTTTTACATCACTATAATGCACCTGCTCACTCGTCATTGCTTGCTCGTAATTTTTTGGCGGAAAAGAATACCGTAATCATGCCTCAGCCACCGTATTCACCAGATATGGTCCCCTGCCACTTTTTCCTGTTCCCAAAATTGAAAAGACTCATGAAAGGACGGAATCACGGACAAGCAAAAAACGTCTAACTGTTATGCTTCACAAACAAACTAAACTAACAACATATGTATGTTCGAGACAACTGTGGCAACATAAAATAACAAAAAAAAATCTAATCACATGTACGTAGCCCGAGAAATTTCAAAATGCATCTTTTCTATTGAACAGTCCTCGTGCACATACACACCAAAAAAAAAAACAATGTTGTAAGCTTTACGAAAAAGAATAACCCTGAAGGAAATGTCACTAGTGATTCACTATTGACAAAGTCAGCAGTACTAGTGACAAATTATACCCCACACAATGCTTTTTTCTGTTGACATTTAACATGAAAAATTAAAAATTGAATCAAATAAAGTTGATAATGTAAACAGCTCCAGTTCCTTTACAAAAGGTTATTGCATGGTCTACGTAGTCGTATATAAAGGTGAATTCACCCATTGGTTTTGAACGTTCCGAACGCTATTTATATGTAGTTTGAAGTCTCTATTTTTGAGAGAGAGATAGAAAGAGAGTAAAAACCAATTCAAGCAAAAATTGTTCCCCATTAAATTTACTCTCTTTCTGTCTCTCAAAAAAATAGAGACTTCAAACTACATATAAAAAAACATTCGGAACGTTCAAAACGAATGGGTGAATTCACCTTAAGAATTGTTAACTGAATATCTAATTGACATGCAGAGGCTTTAATTTTTTTAGGAGACAAAAAAGCATGGCATTAGTCCACTCTTGGCCAGTGTTCCTGTAAAACCAATAAATAATGCTAATGTACGATGGAGGAATTACTAAAATAGCAAATAATTTTTCCATTTTATTGTGAAATGACAGATCTTACTAAATTCATTTGATTTAATAAAATTTTAGGTTAGGTTAGGTTAGGTTGATTGGAGGGGTGTGATAGCCCATGTCATACGACATACACTTAAGCCAGTGAAGGCTTGTTGTGCGCTCCCTTTATTTATGAAACACAAACTGCCAGAGTTCTGCGGCAGGATTCGAACCTGGGACCTTCGCACTACGGGTCTAGTACACTACCTACTAGACTCGTAATAAAATTTTAGTAAGTTTTTTTCTTCAAATACTCCTGCATATCGCATACATACATACGCTTCGAATTCAGTATTTTAGTCGAAAATAAACATCATAATAATATCATATGTGTATGTATATTACTTTAAATCAATATATAAACTTTTCAACGCTAAAAAACTTCTTTTTTCTTCTTTTAAAAGTGCATTTGAATTTCATCATATTCTTACTAACATTATCTGAAATTATAATTATCAAAAAATGGGGTTATAACAGATAGGAGTCAAGATACGCTAGATACTTATATGTAAATATGTATTTCCACTACATGGCGTGTTGTTTGTAAATAAAAATGTATTGTTTACAAACCTTTTATTGTTTATTTGTAAAGAAAAAGCTATGGACTTGTGTGACCTGGAGTACATTAAAGTTGCCTTATCTGTAAATAATTAAACCGCAATAGCGATTGCACTTTGGTGTATATGTAGTTATAAAATGCAAAGAAAAATAAGAGTAAAAAATCGGTGAAATAAATTGAATAATGAAATATTGAACCGTGTTGCAGTCTGTTCAACAATCTGTCCTACATTCTACGAGTACATCACAATGTGGTTAGAATTGTGGTTGTTGGCATGATTTTTTTTCTTGTGATTTAAAAGATTTTTTTTAATTTGTTATTAAGCAAGTAATGAAACAAACTGATAATTAACAAATGCTGTTGGCTTCGCAATGTGGCTACAATTGTTGTTGTTAGTATGATTTTAAGCGAATAAAGAAACAAACTGGCAATTAATAAATGTTGGTGTCATGAGATACTCATAAATGTAGGTATTTTTATTAATTTCTAAATTATTGCTTTAATATATTGCGTTGCTAAAGTTCAATATATGTATGTATCTGGCTAACTTTCCAATAAAAACCGGTGTTCTAAGATAGCTTTTACCGGTCATGATATTTTGTCGTCTTATAAGGTTTATAAATGACTGATTGGCATATTGTTTTGTCGTGTGTCTATAAAGTTCGTCTTTAGAAAATTTCGTGAAAGTCCGCTTGAGCGATATGGACATGAATGATAGACCAATTTCCTGTTCTTAAAGCGGTTTGTAGTAAGTACGAGTCGGATGATGGACAGATTACTTGTTCGATATTTGTCAAATATTTGACTATCGATTACTTGACGTGAGCCGTTCGAATTTCGAAGTGATGCAATCACACATACATAGATACATATACGTGCATGCATAAGGATTTCATGCATACATGGGGCTGGTACGTCATGTTAGATCCCCTTTGCAAAAACTATAATTCCCTCTATTTACAATCTGATCAATTTATGAAATTTTTTTCTTTGATTTATTTTCCCACTTTTTCTGCATCCTTCTAAAACTTTAATTTTATATATTTACATTTTTTATAGAAAAGTTTAAATTTCTTAAAATGGTAAAACCAATACAATTTCATTGTGTACATTAGTTGAAAATGCAAATTGAAATTAATATGAAAAAGTGATATTTCGTAAAACAATTATTATGAACGAATTTCAACTTAAACAGATCTCCTTAATTGTCAGATGTTAATATGTCAGAAAAAGAGTAGATCTTAGAAATAAAAAAGACTTAAACCTTGAGTAATAAATAAAATTTATAAAAAGGAGGTAAATTGCGACATTCGATATCGAGCAAAATTTCAATACACTTTTGGAAAATTTCGCTTGAAACATTGATCCAAATCAAATTCCGCCGTAATTTGCCCCACTCGATTATATTGTTTATTATATTTTTTTACGTTCGTTATCATTATTCGTTCATTTGAACTTCTAGAAAAATATCAGTGGACTAGAAACTTTTTATTTCATGCACATTCTTGTAGAGTTGGAATAAACATACTTTTATATTTCGTCAATTTTATTTCAAATGTATTTTATAAAGACCTTTTGAATTCCAAAAAAATCCGGCTATCACCATTAGCAGCATTAGCAAAAACAACAATCAGTAATAAACAACTAGTGACTAATTAACGTTTTAAGCTTAAAATTAAATACGATTTTATTATAATTATCATTGTGACAAAGAATTTATAAAGAATTTTTATGATCTGAAATTTGATAGATTTTTAATACGTAAAATTAATATTTACTTGTACAATGAATATTCAGACAAAATATCGCACATTTTAAGAGATAATAAAGAAACACAAACAAAAATAAATTGAATAAAAAGATAACTTCAACATTGTAATAAGCTTTTTATTTCTTATAATTGTTTAAACATCCTGGACATAAAGTGAAAATGTATAGACGTGTTGTCTGGTTTACAACTACAGTCGTTTAAAAGAAAAATCTCTTAATTGAAAAGTAACCATTGTAGTTCATTAATTTATGTGTAAGCGTATGAAGAGAAAACACAAATTAAAACTTTTTATTTTTTCTGAAGATTTCCATTTAATTCTATTTGAAACAAGTAGTACATGTATACCTACATTAATATATAATGTTAATTTAACTAAAAAATATTTGTTTTTCTGCTGTTGAATTATTCATTCGTTTATATTTTCAAATATAAACGAAAATATTTTGCAAAAACCGGTTGACCGTTTCTTTTTTGCCCAAATTCGTATTCAAAACAGGGTTAAAAATAGCCATTTTCGAATAGTTCGAAAATAGTTTTTTTGCACACTCGTATTTCAGTTGCAAGAAACATTCATCTAAAACCACCATAAGAAACCAAATATGTTGATTTTTGTGTGAGTCAGTTGGTTAGACGGTACGTGTAATGGATGTAAGATAACTCGAGCTTCTCTGCAAAGATTAAAAAATTGCTACCTGCCTGCTGGAGTTGCAACTGTTATGTGTGGGCGGTGGTGGACACATTAAATTTAGCCAGCTTATGACACCAGTGAGTTAAGGCCGCCGAAAGGCAAAGCAAAAAAGTCGTGTCGACCGTTTTTTGGTATTCACGTGTTATAATCCACATTAACTACCTTCAAAAGGGTAAAACAATCAATGGCGAATATTATGCCAACTTAATGGGTCGATTTAATGCAGATTTGAAAAAAACGACCGCATTTGCCCTAGAAAAAATTTCTTTTCCATCAGAACAGTACAAGGGTGTACACATCTGCAGTTTCCATGGCAAAATTCCCTGCATTAGGCTACGAATTGCTCCCTTATCCGACCTATTATCCAAGTGATTGTTTCTATATGTCAAACCTGAAAAAAATACCTCTGCGGAAAGAAATTTTACTTCAACGGTGAAATCATCTCACAAATAAATACAAATTTTGATGTTCTCGACAAATCTTATTTTAGCTCAAAGGAGACTACCTTGAAAGATAAATTGATTTTTTATTCAAATTCCTCTGATTTATTGAAAAAGACACGGATGTATTGACCCGTCCTCGTGATATACATATATATTTAATGTAAATTTTTTTTTTTTTTTTTTTTTTTGAAATTCTAATATGTACAAAAATTTTGAAATTGTAATACAAAAATTTCATATTGCAATACAAAATAATAGAAAGTCGCCAAAAGTCAAGAACAACAACCAAAAGCAACGAATCATTGAATTAAATAAAATTGAACTGCTTATTGTTACGCTTCAAGTATAAAATCGTGCAAGAAAATAAATCATCATTATTATCATCATCTCTGCTGCAGGGAAACCAAAAATATGAAATTTCATGCTTTTTTCCCGTACTACCACGTACGGTGTTATATACATATAAAATATTTGAATATATCAGAACTTTTTTGTGTGAAAATTTTGGCGCATCGGCCCTCAAATAGATACATTTCCCTATTTAGCATATTCTTACTTATTTCATAGCGTGTTCTTTAAAAAAAAAACGTGTAAAATTTTTTGCGTTTACAAAGAGAAAAATAGGATTTAAGTGTTCATCAGTAAGTGTAAATTTTTTTGGAAATCAGAGTATAAATTGAATTCAGGTGTAAAGCAAATGTACTTATACTCTTGCCTGCATAGATAAACAAAACTGAACCATTTGATGGAAAAAGTAATAGAAACTGGTACTTCTAGATTAATATGTACTATTTGTGGAACAGTAAATGAATTTCAGTGTTTATGTATTCCAAACAGTGTATCACGTCATCATCTGTGATGCATAATTTAGTTGCAACATAAGCTTGTCAAATTCCCAAAACTATGATTCATAGAGTTTTTATTTTTTTAAATTCAAATAAATTTCTTTCGATAAGAAGCAGTGTATATTTGTGTGTAGTCGAAAAAATAAGCAAGTTCTTTTTCCATTTTATATTAAATAAACTAAAAATTAGATGCACTAAAATTTCAAAGTCACTTGACTATTTTACAAAAGATGGGGGATCCTATAGTCTCCCTAAGACGTCTTAACTCAGTAGACCATTACCTAACACATAAAAAGTTGTATTGTGAAAGAATTGTTAAGTTTTTTATGAGGTGGGGGGTGGGGCATCTCCCAGACCTACGCCAAACCTTGTCTTCCCTATTACAATTGAAGATACGTTGGCCATCCTTGGTACTGAGAAGAATTTTCGACAGTGATATTTTTTGAACCAATTAACCAACGAATAACGATATCCTTCAAACTAATGAATTAATCATTATTACATAAAAGAAAAGGTTTCATAATCAGTTCTTAAGTGGCTTTTTAAAGTCGCTAGAAAATGTGTAATACTCATACATAAATTGAGAATTTTATGAAAAATTAAAAACGTGCATTAATTTATATATTTTACTAGCGGACCAGGCGAACTTCGCCTCGCCCCAATTTTAAGCCTTCAGACAAACTTTCTATTTTTTCATTTAAAAAGCCATTAAGGAATAATTTCAAACAAAATTTCATACAAAATCTCGATTTTCGATTTTTACAATTTTCCGACTTTTCCGGAGGGATTTTACAAAATTTTGTTCCATAAAAACCTTCTCCTCGAAAATACGAACAACTGACAAAAAGTTTTACAGAAATCGGCCAAGCCGTTCTCATTTTATGAATTATTGAATTTTGCCACGCCCCTCCGCCCACAGACCGAAAATAAAAAATCGGACTTCACAGTGTCACCCGCCCGAGTATTCTGAAGGTTCCCTGAAAATTTCATCAAAATCAGCCCAGCCGTTTTGGAGCCATTACATTACATACATACATACATACATACACACATCCTATTTTATATATATAGATTCCATATTTGATACGTATGTATCTCTTTCTACCTAAAAACAGTATAACTCCGCTTAACGTAACATTCGATTAAAAGCAACTCCTCCATTATTTCAATTTAAAAATTGGTGTCATTTTTGACGAATGTCAACAAAACCTTACTCCCTCTATCCTCAATCTCAAAACCTGTGTTCCTAGTACCAGCACAGTGCATTGCATGAGAAGGGAACATGCACTATATACAGTGAATCGCTCTTGTCTTTATATAAGACAAATTTTATATGAAATACCTAATGAGATATAACACACACATCTAGGGGAAATTGCTCCAAGTAAATTCATGACTCCGCTTTCGCAACTGCCTAAATGTGTAATACATAGGTGCGTTAAGCGAAGTTGCACTGTATTTTCATTGATAATACGTAATTTTGTTACAGGCATCTAGGGTTTCCGAACTCCCTACTTATTTTCTTTCTCGGGAATGGGAACTTTTTGAAATTCCTATGAACCTGTTTATATTCTGGTTCCTTATAGAAGTTAGAGCGGAATCATGTCGGTCTCCTCCTCTTCGGAACGTCGTCTGGCTGATATACGTCTATACAAATACATACATATGTATATGCCAACATCGCTAATAAGCCAGACGGTGTTCGGGATAGAGGATGAGGGACAACGGACGTCGTTAACTCGACTATCCTATCTAGAAGAAGTTAGAATATATACATAATTTGTAGCAAATGAATATTAAAGAAATTACAAACAGAATGACAAACTTACATATATACGAGAAAACATACCCTTTCCTATTTACGTTTAAATTTGTATTGTAAATTCATTCCATTCCAGACGCACGTTATGCACTGTGCCATTTAACACATTTCTATTCAATAGTGTCATAAGTACAAAAACATAGTTATTCAAAATTACAGCACTAAGCATCGCAAGTCGTTTTGAGTATGTTTCGTTGGAAGGCGGTGACGTATGAGTATGCGTTATACTATATATGCATTATACTCATCGCTAAGTTGCGAGGAAATATGTGCGTATGTATGTGAGTATCATTTTCTGGTACAAATTATCAAAAACATATGTAATTGCTAGAAAAATTTATCAATATATACTTATGGTGAAGTAAAATATAATTATGTAATTGCAGCCTTCGTCCCCACTGTGCCTTGTGCTTCAATTCTTATAATTTAATGTAAAACAATACCATTTACCACGTGTGTTTTACATTCCGATAGTAAAACGAAAATAAAATAAAATACTTTCTTAGTATTGCATATGAACGTACGAGTATATGAATGTATGACAAATTTAAATATGTACATATATGTACATGTAAGTATATATGTAAGTGTGCATGTACTCGTATGTATGCATGCAATTGTAATTATTCGTCCTTTCCAACTGCGGTGAAGAATTTAAAAAGTCAAGCAAAATTTGAAACAACTTTTCTATTTATTTTTTTATGTGTGTGTATGTATATATGTACATTCATATGTACATACATATGTATGTACATATGTACGTAATCTATGTAGTCATCGCTCAAAAAACAATATACATAAGTTTAATTGTTATTGTTTTATTTCTTTTCGAAATAAATGTAGAGGAAAAAGCCAGTTTATAAAAGTTTACTTTATATCAATTTTAATCAATGTGAAGCATTTGTATATGTATGTATACATACTTATATACATACATATATTTAGTTACCCTAAATATAATAACATCTTTAATATTTACACCATTTCTCATTGCTATCCAATTAAATCGAAAGAGTTTTTTTTTAACAAGTGTAACATTTTGTTTATCAATTTGCAAAAAACAAATATATTCACTGCTCCCATTCAAAAAAATATAACACCCTTATAGGAACGCGTGTTCTTTCCTAATAAGTTTCCGCTTATTATAAAACACTTCTATTTCACACTTGGTTTTCTAGTATGTGCTTTTAATATCGGTGGTAATCTTATTTAATATTAACGTGTTATGGTTGTGATGGTGTTTCAGTTTTCAAATTTTTTTGTCGTGGCTATAGTTGTTTATCTGATGATATTTTATTGGTCGCTAGAGAGGGTCAATAAGTCCGCGACTTTTTGAATATATATATAATACAGGTTTTAGGATATATGTATATGAATCGAATGATATAAACAAAAGCAATAATTTCAGTAGTTTGGCATATGTATTTATTAACTTTCGTTTTCTGCAGCTAACTTCATTTCTTAATGGCGCGCTGTCAAAATCGGATTTTACAATCGCTGAACGTTAACGTCACGTTATTTCGGATTGCGTCATACGAATTGTATGTATTATTTTAAAGCTTGAAACGTTTGCCGTTATTATTTAGGTTTATGTGCAAGAAGGTGGGTGTTGTCTGCAAACTCCTCAAACTGAAACCCCTTTGTATTTAAATCTTAAATAAATTACACCAATTCGCATTATTAAATTATGTAGTTTGTAATTAAAATTTAGTTTTCCTGCAAAAAACTAGGGGCAAGCTCTAATTGAAAAAGCTGAAATAGTAACAAAATAAATAAGAAGACAATTTTTAAGTAAAAAGTAAGTTCATTTGCTAAAACACTAAAAAATGGGTATCTGTACCAAATTATTCAGCATTCGCTGACAAAAAAATTTAGAAGTTAACTTAGCACAGACTTTGTTACGTATCTTGTTGCTAATAGCCAAAGCAGCAAATAAAAGCCACTACCAGCAAAAAAAAAAAATCTATATACATATATAAAATTGGATGTGTGTATGTATGTATGTATGTATGTATGTAGGTAACGTAATGGCTCCAAAACGGCTGGACCGATTTTGATGAAATTTTCAGGAAACCTTCAGAATACTCGGGCGTGTTACACTGTGAAGTCTGATTTTTGAATTTCGGTCTGTGGGCGGAGGGGCGTGGCGAAATCCAATAATTCATAAAATGAGAAGGGCTGGGCCGATTTCTGTAAAACTTTTTGTCAGTTGTTCGTATTTTCGAGGAGAAGGTTTTTATGGAAGAAAATTTTAGAAAATCCCTCCGGAAAAGTCGGAAAATTGGAAAAATCGAAAATCGAGTTTTTGTATGAAATTTTGTTTCCTTAATGGCTTTTCACATGAAAAAATAGAAATTTTGTCTGAAGGCTTAAAATTGGGGCGAGGCGAAGTTCGCCTGGTCCGCTAGTAATAAATAAAAATAAGCGTGGAGCATCCCATCATTCTACTTTATACTTAGAAAAAAATAAGCGTGGGCCATCCCATCATTCTACTTTATTCTTAGAAATGGTGTGGTGTACCCATAAAACAAGTTTTTATTTATTTAATTATTTCGGTTTTATAGTAAAATAATAATAATTATTATTAACATAATACATATGTATGTATGTATGTACATATATAATACATATGCATGTACATACATACATACTTATGTATGTATTATGCTACATATGTATATTCATATATTTATAAGAAAAAACTTTATATTTGGCTCGTATAACTGTGACATAAACACGAAGGTCATTACTAAATTTATTAGATTATATTAAATTAAAATTAAAAGTTTTAATTCCTTTATTTTTTAATGACACAAAACAGTATAAAAATAAGGGAAAATTACTACTTTCCAACTTAGCATGTCATATTTCTAATATTTGCAATGATTTCCTATCAGAAAATTTAAATATTGTGAAAAAATAGTATAATAAAAATAATATATAAAAGTAATTGCTTCCCATATAAAAAAAAGAAAATTATGAATATTCTATTATAACACAGCATAAAAAGAACTTTTCTTTTTTAATGAATATTCGTTGGATGTTAAGAAATAACTATTATAAGTACATTGTAATGCAAAATTTACAGCGGGAGTAGGGCTCAAACTACGGAATTTTATTTCATCATAACATGTTTAAAAGTCAAAAAGTGCGCTTACCACATCAGTCCCATTACCATGTAAAAAAAGCAATGACATGAAGTTAAATTATATAAGTATAAAACAATTTTGAAAGTAGTATAAAAAGAGATTCCAAAGAAGTCATGAAAATATAGATACTATAATTCAGAAATGGATCAAACTCACATCATTTACAATTATATATATTTCGATACCTACTATCGATATCTTTTAAACATCATCGGCATATTGTGAATCAACGTCTGGAAAGTGTAAAAACTTGCCAATAGTTCCAATTTATAACATAAGTATGTATTTTTGTGTGTAACTACTATACATATGTATGTATGTAAGTATGTAAGTTGAAGGAAAATAATACTTTCATGTAACTTTTCAAATTTGTTTGTTGTAGCTTTGGCTATTCAGGTGCTGCCGACATTTCATTGTTCGCTTTTTGTTTGAATGGAAAAAAAATAAAAGCAGCGCAATAGGATTAATAATTCTCATTTTGGGAAATAGTAAAATATGAATCACCACCTGTATCACATCACTCTTAGTATTTTTTCTACAAATTTTATTATATCTTCAATATTTCATCAATCAACAATAAATATTCTAATCTTAAATAAAAAAGTTTTTATTATAGTCCAGCCAGAACCAAACTAACATTTAGTTTTCCGAGTTATTTGACTTATCGTATGCCAAAAAAGTCTACGCAGTCAAATAAATTAATCTAATAATACATTGAATGATTTGCGAAACGCGTAATGACTTTAATATTTTCACATCTTGGTTTCTCATATTAATACAAAAATGTGTCAGAGACTTCTCTTTTCAAAATTCATTAAATCAGCTGAGTGTTATAGGTTCCAAAAACCACCATTATTAAATTATATTAAATACACCTATACCCAGTTTTACACGCCTCGATTGACACGTATTCTATCATAAACGGCTATACTGTCAAAGAATAGAAAAAAAAATATAAAACAAGAGAACTCACTTTATAATGTTTATAGCAAAATTTATGTATGTATGTGTTTATGAATTGCCAGATTTTAAGCAACGAATTCCATCATTGTTTACGTACATATACATGAGTGCCTTCGTAGACTAGTAGCTAGTGTACTAGACTGGTAGTCCGAAGGTCGCAGGTTCGACTCCTGCCGGGTGTCTCTGCAGGCAGATAAGCCAAGTAGCTTCGCAGTTTGTGTTTGTTAATTAAGTAATAATAAAAATAGAAAATATATATGTATACATATGTACATATTTTAAACTTTTTATATTATAATTTCGTATTAAAAATAAACTTGTTTACAGTCGTTTACGTTTACACTGCTTTTCTAACTCGTATATAAAAATATTTCGGTTTTATGATGAACCTTATCTTCCGCGTAAAGCAAACAAGTAAAATAAATATTAATTAAGTTCACTGATCTAATTAAGTTGTTATTATTTTACAAATATTTTTATACACACACATACATACTAGTCATATGTGTACGAGTCACTCAAATAATCTTCCGAATCACTCGTACTTTTTGGAACTCGTATCAGCATCGTAACATTAAGCCTACAGCAAAAGGTGATTGACAAATCGTGCTTAGTGCTAATTTACGACTCTTGTGTTGAGAACAGAAAGAATGAGTTGATGCAATGAAACTTACAAATAAAATTACAACAAACAATTATACTCAACGTGAGTCTATTTTATTTTTCTCTCAACACGTATACAATTAAACGCCCGTTGGTCGTTAATGACTGTATTCATTCAGGCAACAAAGAAAAATAAAATCTTTATTCCAAATACTTAATATTGAAATTTATTATTCGGGATATTCTCCCCAACTAATCGTTAATACAATTAGAGCTTTTGCAAAATGCATTGTTTGTTGTGGCTTTAGCTCTTCATATGCCGACATTTCATTGGTCGCTAAACCAAATCGTCAGTGAAGTTTAAGCGTTTAATTATATGGGTTTTGAGAGAGAGAAATGAAATAGACTCACGTTGAGTATATTTGTTTGTTGTGTTGTTTGCATAAAAGCATTCTAAGCCTACTCTGATTATGTATTTTGTTGTGATTGATATACAATATTGAATTCTCATATTGTATTTGATTCGTATGGCATAAACGTCCGACGTTGAATGCTTTCAAACTGCTTAAACTTCACTGACGATTTGATTTAGCGACCAATGAAATGTCCGGCCTGTGAAGAGCTAAAGCCACAAAAAACAATCCATTTATCATAAAATATAATATAGCAAACAAAAATATATCCATCCTATAAAATACTCAGTGTATGTCCAAATTATCAGTTATATGAAAAGAGGAAATAGTATTAACTTGAAGAATTTCATACACCGATAAATTTTAGTTGAAAGTAATAACAACAATTGGGGTATTCAAACGGGTGCTATTAAGTCATATTGTCATAATGTCTTAATATTTTAGTATGGTTTTAAAAAAATGTTTTTCTGCTGCAAACAAAAAAGTTATAAAATAATAAGACTTTTTGAGGTATGTTTATTGTTTTGTCACAAAATAATGGAAAAAATCTGAGCCAAAAGTTAAACGTGTGCGCACAAACCCAACTAAAAAATGGAATCTGCTGGAAGAAAAGTCGCTAATAGAGATTATGGAACCACAAGGTGGACACTTCTGGCATTTTCAAACAAAATTTTCATAACAGTTTTAATTTCTTTTCTTTGATGTCAAATATTTATAAATGTTTTATGTTCGTATCAGCTAACCGAATTCTGAAATAGCATACTAAGTTATGACGGGTTGTTTAGAGCAGTCATATATATTCGTGCTATTATTTTATAACATACGACTTTATGACTACCGTTTGAATCCCCAAAATATATATAATATTTCGGGATTGTTCCTAACTAATCAGTTGAATAATTAGCTCTTGTTTGTTATGGGTTTAGCTGTTCATATATCGATATTTAATTGGTGCATTTCAACCGCTTTTTAAATATTCAAGCGTTTATGTTTGTTGTGTAGTTTGTATTAAAACATTCTAAGCCCACTATGATTACATATTTTGTAATTTTCATATACATATGTATGTATGTATGTATAAGTGAATTCTCATATTATGTAGTATGTTAGTTTTTGTATAAACATAAGTGTTTTAATTCTTACGAACCGGTAGAAGTTCACTGATTATTTAAGAAACGAAAAATAATACTTTCATATTTTTAGAATTTAGGTGACGATATGTACATGAGTATATAAATATTTATATTTATGTAATTATTTAATTTGAAATTTAATCTTTTTTAACACGTATCCAACATGTATTCAAAAATTCTTTCATTCAACAAAACTCTGTGTAATGCAAAATATTGAAAACTAGGTCAGGTACTTATAATTCTTTCATTTACTCGTATTTATTAAGTCACTTCTGTCGAAGGTCATTTGTTGGGTTTTTGCTTGTCATTGCAAATTTATGTACTTATATTTCTTATTAATACTCGAATGTAAGAAAGCAGCAGCATTTAAAATTTGCATTAATTTAGCTTTAACATAAAAATTTTCTTTTCTGTTCTTTGAAATCCACACTACCGAGCCCCCGTTGCTAATCGTTGCCATCGTCGCTAACATCTGAGTGTGAACAAAATTTTATTCTACATTTAACGTCTTTCTGTTCGAAATGCGAATGAATGCGTAATTTAATGGCGTTGGTAGCTTCTAATAAGTACTTCAAGCACTTTTTATTGAATTTTTTAATAGAATAAGAAAAAATAATATAATGATAATAATATGTATGTACATATATCTCAAATCTGAATATAAAAACAGGAACTTGTAATCGAACTATTTAAAAAAAAAATGCAGACAGGATGTTTCACTGTTGGATATTTTAACTTGAAAACATGAGACAGTGGCTGGAAGCACATGCTCGAAAAAGTAAAGGTGAAAAATAATTACTTTAAAACTTTTACTTTTACTGCAAATTGCTTTTACTGCAAATTATAATTCCTCATACAAAACTATTCCCAAAAGTTACAACTCCCTGAAAATTTTATATACTCGCAGCAATCAACTTTGCCAGGGTATCCCAAAATACAACGGTCATAGAGTTATGGACTTACATATATGAATGGCAATTTGTTTCATGCGAACTGCTTGCGTATTTTTGTTTCACTCTATTGTGTGAGTCAATGACAACTGTTTCTAGATGATGATCTTTTGTTGGTATACTTGTCTTTTGAACTTGCGAATGTTATTGCATCATGACATGTTTCTCATTCGACGCCATTACCACCTTATCCACATGAGGGTATAAAACTGTAACGTCAGTCTGTAGATTATAAAAAGTATTAAAAGTTTTTAGGAGAGCTTCCAAAAAAGTAAAGAAAGTGCAGAGATATTGATGCAGAAAAAAAATTGAATTAACTAATTTCTTTGTGATTTTAACATGGGCTTTTTTAATGCACTTCACTGAATTATAATTTGTCTTCAAGATATGAAGAATTATCTATTTACTAATAAAAATAGAATCCTTAAAAAGGATTAATAAAAATACTTCAATTAATTAAAATATATCAATTGTCACAATTATTTCTTCGTATGTGGAAGTAATAGTTTCAGTTAAAAATTGCCAAAAAAATACTATTTTCATGTAAATTTAATGAAATAAGTACATATTTTGCTTTAGTTTAACTAAGATTTTCTTAACTTCCTGGGAAATCGAAAAATTATACTAGCAGATAGTTTGGAAGCAATGAAAATGTCATTCTTAGGAATGACTCCCATTTTTTTAATAGGTATCTAATATAAGTTCAAATGTAGAAAAGAAAATAAATAAAATTTTTTCAAAATTTTCGACGCAACACAATGCAGTTTTTATCGTCTACTGTATATCATCATGCAACTTGAATGCAGAAAAGCGTGGAATGCGTAGAATAGGGCTAATAATTGTAGACATGACGCATATTTGCATAACAGTTTAATGAAAATAAACTAATGATATGATTAATTACCTTTTTATTAAAAGCATGAAATATTACCAAAAACATTTTTTGGTGCATGTGGATTAAAATACATTTTTTTTATCAAAAACGACAGACTGTGAATGTATTGTATTATTTATTCAGCTAGACGTGTAGCCCAGCCTGATTCATTGTAAAAGAAAATTTTCATTGTCGCTTAATATTATCATCAATATTTAAGTCTTTATTTGTCAATTTTACTATGTGGCAATTTTATCGAATAAAAAGTAAAAAACTGCATTTTTATTATTTCTTATCAACACATATTCCCATTTACTTTTGTTATATTTTTCTTTACATTTAAAACTTTTAACAAAAGCCTATGAATTTATAAAAGAAAACTTATAAATCAAAGTAAAATAAAAAAAATTTAATTTGGTGCTATTTTTCGGAATTTTTTTTCTCCATTTTAATGCTCTTTGAAATTGCAAAAGTTTAAAAATCAGGTAATAAATAATACTTTTTGATATTTTGGGGGATTTTAGTGGGTATTATTTAAATATGTTTGGATAAAACGACGAAAGTGGCAAGTGGCAGTCCTGCTTGCAGAAATATAAACTTTATAAATTGTAATAGTAGCATTTTAGTTTATTAAAAAAGTCACGTCATTATACATATTATATAGCAAATTATTTGGAGTGTTAGTTAAAGCGGATTTCCTCCATATTATAATTATTTACATGCTTGGAAAAGGTACAGAAAAAAATATAAAAAAGTTATAGCTCTATTACGTTTCTATACTTGACTATGTCATAATTATTTTGTATATAAGTATATATATTATATATTTCAATTTATATGTAAGTCTACGCATTCATTTACTTATTAAGGATATATCGTGTTTGGTTATCATTAAAATTTTTTTCTTTTCTTGGATGCGTGAATAAGTTGTTTTGCTATAAATAATAAAATAATGCTTAACGAAATGCGGCAGGCATTAAAACACAAAACAAACATTCTTAAACCCTAAAAAAATTTTTTTACATTTAAGAGGGGAGAAAATATGGATTATTTTTCATATGAGAAAGTCCTAGTTAAAAAAAAGTGCCAAAACTGGTTTGAACTCAATCTGTCGGAATTTTTTTTTTTTTACTGCAGGATGATAGCGGATCACATTGCTCACAAATTCCATTTGCTTTTGTCTAACCACGTTGGCTCCTTTCTTATAATTTTTAATTTCAGGACGCCCTAACCATGTTGTTTCTAGTTTTACAGAGCCATTTTAGCATGTTAACATATGTACATATATCTGTTAATCACTAAGATTTGTGATTATGGCTATATTTTTTAAATTTATCTTTACACACATATTTGAAAAAAAACAACCATAATCCTTGCTGTTACTATAAATTATAAAGCAAGACGCTGTAACGACCTTTGACTGTGTGAAATTCATTATAAAATTATAATGAAGAAATTATCTTTAATACGTAAGTATGTTTCGCCCCATCTCTTATTATGCTTCTTCCGTTCTAGCATTAAAAAGATAACGAACGAAAATCCTTATAAGTTCTAAAAACAATTTGTAAAAATCCTGTACAATACTTATTTTTCATTCATATTTGAAAAAAGGATTAAAAATCTTCCTCCGACTATTGGAAATTTATACACAAAACATTAGAAATTGGCTGACTTCCTAAACGTATATTTACAAGGTATCAATACAGTATTAATACCAAGTGGATACATTGTGTATATGCTTTTTTAATACTTGATTTGCAACCGTTACATCGTTTAGGAACACTTATATGCATTATATCATTCATAATAAAGCGAACAATGGCAGAAGAGCATATTTTATTGCAAAAAGAAACACGGGTATCAAAAAGTATACCAAAAACAAGGCTTTGTGCAAATAATTGATGCACTAAATTTTTTACTAAGCTAATTTATTTTAATTTTTTTAGAAACTTCTGTATTTATTATTATTAAATGGTTCACACAAAAACCATTTTTTACTTTAACAAAAAATTAAAATAATTAAGTGAACATAGAAATACATATATTAAATTATAAGAAAACCGTTTACTCATCTTTCTGCGTCGCCATTGTACCGCGTGTTGTATTCATTTTGCATCTACATTTTTTTGGATGCTTTTCTTGCTTTTTCTTGCGTATTAACTACAACAGTGATGCAAATGGGAACAAAATACATTTTAAAAAATTTTAGGATTGCGTTTAGGAATACGCTGCAATGTATTACTATGTACAAAGCAACATGCGTTTAGGAAGTCAGCCATTCTCTCCAATACCTAGTTTTTGTTTTTGACAAAAAATATGGTTCTAAAAAATTTCTAATAACTATGATATTATATTTGAAGCTGGTGCCAAAGATGGCTGAATCCTATAAACTTAATTTTGCGATTAGCTGCTCATAAATTTTCCATATGGCAATCTTTAATACCATTTTTCTTCAATAATACATATGTACATATGTAGTACCAACGTGCATATAATGTACGTTTTTTAATATGACAGAATAGAGAAAAATATCAGCCGCAAAAAAAAGAAAATCGATTTTCTACTAATGTTATGTTTACTGTAAATAGGTTTGAATAAAGTTTTCTACTTCCTACTTTTAACTATGGCCCCATATTGTTAATTACATACATACATACTACTTATTAACATTACACACACATACATACAATGAATGTATTTGTAATTTGTTCCCTGCTATGAAGGGAAAAACATGGTCGTATGTATGTTGTGTTTCTTATTATAATTTTTTCTGTTTTTAATACCTATTGCTAATGCGATTATTATTATATTTTGCACACATCGATAATGCGTACTAACAATTTTTTAAACTGTTATTTTTAATTGCTCTCAGAAAAAAACAATATGAAAGTCAATTAATATAATAAAACTTAGTGCATAAGTATGTACATATCGTTAGCAAAAATGTAAAATCACCTAACAAAAAATTTTAAATCGATTTATTTGATTATGATGCATATCCACAAAAATCCATGTCCTCTATAATTTTCGCTTTCATATATTATAAATTTGAGATTTAAAAAAAAGAAAAGAACCCGTAACTACACTTGTACTATTTGAAATTATTTCATAGCAAGTACTTAATTCGTAAGAAGAAATGAGTTATTTAAGTGAAAATGGTTTTGAAAATAATTGTATATTTTGAAAAATAGCAAACAGATTTGACAAGAAGATACTCAAGATAATGAGTATCGGAGAACAGATAAAGCTAGTGTTAGACCGGCAAGGAAAATTAGGAGTTCGTACTTAAACATTTTGCGAGAAAAGTTCTGCTCGTCAACTGCAGTTTTTCCACAGGAGACATAAGAAAGAAAATATTTGACATTTTCTTGAAAATGCTCTGAAATTGGAAAAGCGTTTTAATACTCAGAAGGCAAACGCATATCCGTGTAAAACTCCGTGTATTGCTCAGTAAATACAAACTTACTATATAGTCTTAAAATAATAGTAATAGTTTAAATAAATTTTATGTATATTTTAAAAGAATTTAGAGTCAGTTTGTTTCAAATATGTGTACATTGTTGAAGAAGACAAGTGGTATCATTTTAGAACATTAATCTCACCAAAGAAGCGATAATAATTATTAATGCCAGCTGTTTCCATAGAAGTAATCCATGTGATTTTCTTGGTAACGACAAGTTTTGCAGTAAATAAAAAAAGAGCAAAACTGTTTTAAAATTAATAAATTTATATTCAATATGAATAATAAATTATACAGACGAAATGATTTGAAACTTTAGTGATTTTCTTTTTCATTTCCACTCTATCTCTCTCTCTCTTTTAGTATTTTTTTTTACCAAAGTTAAGCTTAAAAATTGCTGCAAATTTTCGCTTCGACGACATTTTGAAAGTAAACATGCGACTTGCGAGACATTCAACCACTTCTTCGACATTTTCGTTGATAATACATACATATACTCTACTTGCAAGCATATCAAAAATATGGCAAAAGAGTAGGGGAATGTTCAGTTCAGTTCAGTTTATTGTGTCCAATAATATTTACTTACAATAGTATATATACATTTACAAAGAGTTTAAGGATTTTTCCTTTTTCTACTAAATAATACAATTTTGTTTTATGTTATCCTAGATTTTTAATATAGTATTTAAGTTAAGGTGAAACTTTTCAAAAACCTTGTGAAATTTTTGTTATGATAAAAACTTAAAAACTACTTAACTAACAAATTTAAAGCGGGGGTTAACTCAGCTATATGATTATGTTCAGAATGAAAACATCTAATATTGAAATTTTCATACAATTTGTATATCTTAATACCGACCAAATCGACATTTGCGAATGTTAAATAAATTAAAATATAACAGATTTTAGTTCTGAAGAAATAAGTCAAATATTTATATACAATGAAGGAATGAAATTTTTTAAAAATATGACATAAAAATAAACAACTGTAATAAGGAATTGTAAAGAAATAAAAAAAATTTCAACAAAAAATAGCGGCAGCGTCTTCAGGACTTTTTCAATAGATTGTCATTATTTTTAGTACGAAATTCGATTCAAGAATTAGTTCATGTATAAAGTATACATGAACTAATTTATTTGTTTTGCTATTAATCTTGGGAATCTTATTTTCATTTTTAATTCTTAAGCTCTAAACACATAGACGACAGCAGACTTCACGACTTCACGGCTTCAAATGTAGCCAACTTCAAATGCTGCTCTGAAGTCAGCTTCATAATTATTTTGAAGACATCAACAGCATAATGGTCAGCTGATGTGTATTTTAGCAATACAAATTTCAGGGATGCCGGATATATATTTTATAATGAATAAAATTAAAGTTTTTGATAAAAAATTTAATAATATCACGAAAAACTATAAAAACACATAAATTTATTTCTTTATTGTATTTTTGTAATGCCCTTTTATGTTTAATATTAAAAAAGTTTGTGTTTTTATTTTTCCAATTTATGTATATAATGGCAACACTATATTTGTTTAATGCTGCCCGTTAAAATAGAAAATAGCCTAAGTTGGCAGCAGCAGCAAATGCTGCTGTGCAGTCGTGCTGCTGTGCTGCCGTTAAAATAATCGATTTCATTTAAATACATGGATTTTATTTTTGACATATTGTTGCTTGCTGTCTGCTGCCGTCTATGTGTTTAGAGCTTAAGACTAATTAATTAGACTATGGGCCTAATTTTCACGTACGTAAGGCCTTGTAAATTCTTGTTGTTTCTGAATAAAAAAATGGAAAAAACCTATTATCTTAGCTTAATAAATATGGAACATTTAATTACTACAATTGTATATCTTTATCAGCTTATAACATTTGCTTTTGCTCGTTTAAAAAAAATTTATTTACGCAGGTTTCCATTTCAGCTAACGATACGTACACACATATAAAACATATCCATCATTGAAACCTGTGCAAAACTATAATGATAAAATATATGTACTTACGTATATACTTAAGTACATACATATGTAAATAGATAAAGGCCAAGGTGTAATTGCTTAACAAAACGATACTTATGTATATAAAATGAAAATTACGGTTTATAAGTATGGAAAAATCAGTGAAAGTGAAATAAATATGTACATATGTATGTATATTGTTTTAATCAGTGATGGTTAAATTTTCAATTTCCATAACTTGCTGCATAGGACAAAAAGTTCTGCTGCCGCAACGAGTTTCTACGTCGACACATGTACACCATAAAATTGTTCGTGTTAATCGCTGCTATTTCAAATACCGAAACAATCGTGTCGTATCACAAATATACCCCGAATTTTGTACTTTCCACTGAGTGCAATAGCGATGACCAGTGATGCTCAGGTGCGTCACAGAAGCCAATTTCGTACGAAAGTGGAAGCGACAAATTATTTTGTCCTTGTAGCATTTTTTTTTTTTTTTTTTTTTTGAAAACTATGTAACCTGATTAAATTTTCGTTTTCCTCAAATCAGAAAGTCAATAAAATAGAACACAAAAACAACAACATAACTATTTCTCTAGTTTCTTGTGTTGAAAGAAATTTAAAGTAAAACTTTAGCCCATAACCTACAATATATAAAATACAAATATAGTCGAATTCGGATAAAAAAAACGCCGTTTAAAAGAAAAAAATCACTTAGTTCGTTCCTAACTTTTATTTTTGATTATTTTAAAACACTTTACTTCACTTCAAAGAAAATTGTCTTAAACGAAAAATCATTTAATCGGCATTTTAATCGTATTACATGCAACCGATTAAATCTGTTTACAAAATTAATTTGTTGTTGTGTTGTGTTTTCAGTATCACATTTTATATTTTCGGTTCAAAGAACAATTTTTAAGCAACTGAGTTATGTTCTTTTCTAACTGTCAAAGTATGTACATTTTGTACATAAGTATATATATCTGTGGAGTTGTAGGGCCTTGCTTCCAAGTTTAGTTGGACTGCATATATAAATTCTGTAATCTACCGTGTATTCATTACGTCGGATCAAGAATATAAGTAAGTATGTAGTTGAAATGGCAGATTTGTAGCGTGGCTCCTTTAAAGAATCGAAATTGTCTAGATTAGATTGAAGAAAATGATTGCTTCAGTAGCCCTTAAGAAAAAGCTTTTTAGCTTATTTACGCGAAATTTAATATACATTTTTTTATTTACTAGAAACATCTGGAAATATCAATAATGTTGTATATAAGGTTGTGTAAATGATAGTGTAACATATACTACCATAAGTAATCTAATGTACTATATGCAGTGTTGGGCAAAATACATGGTTTGCGGTATTTAAAATACAAAATACAAAATACTTGCTGATCATGTATTTAACCTTCCTATACCCGCGCGTTGGTCTGTGAGACCGACAAAACGCTTTTACGTAAATACTCTTTTTTCCAGAAACCCTAGAAATTTGAATTTTCTGTTAGCTGCCGCTTTTTTTACAAGCTTTGTTTTAGTGCTGTTTTGGTGTTTGTGCGAGACGGACATATTGGTGTATTTGATAACAATTGGTCTGTGAGACCGGCGCGGGTATATGTGTAACTTTTTGTGCAGGTAAAAAAAATTTTTCTTTTTTGGATTTTTTCTTCATTGTTGTGTATTTTATTATTTTGCAGGTATCTTTAATTATCAAAATGAATCAAGAGCAAATCAGACTACTTTTGGAGGAAGAAATTTCGAGTTCTGAATATGAGGATGAAAATGACAGCGAGGTTGAAGATTCTATTGAGGCAGATATAGAAACTTATGATACCGAGCAGGAAGATGATGAAGAATACGACGAAGAGTTTGATGAGATTGAAGATCGCCAAAGTTCCAGAGGATTTTATCTTGGTAAAGATGGACGCACTAGATGGAATAAAGCTCCACCTTCAAATCATGTAAGACGATTTGCTCGGAATATTGTCACTCAACTGCCAGGACCTAGAAAAGAAGCCAAAAATTTGAAGGAAATAGGCGAGATTTGGAGATTATTTTTTCCGGAAAGTATTATAAATTGTATCGTAAAGTGCACCAATGAACAGATTGACCGTATAAAATCTAATTTTGCAAGAGAAAGAGACTGTGCCTACACAGACAACGTAGAAATCGAGGCGCTTTTAGGCCTTTTAATCTTTGCTGGAGTCAGAAGAAATAGTCGCTTGAATGCTAAAGATTTATTCAAAACAGATGGTTCCTCTCCGGAGATATTTCGATTGACTATGAGTTGGAATCGATTCTATTTATTAATGCGTTGTCTAAGATTTGATGACAAAGCCACGCGAGCTGAAAGGGCTGCTGTAGATAAACTAGCCCCAATAAGAAAATTATTTGAAGAAATTGTAGCCGCGTTTCAAAAATACTACAGTGTGTCCCAATTTGTTACAATAGATGAAAAATTGGAGGCTTTTAGAGGTCGTTGTAGCTTCAGGCAATGCATCCCCTCAAAACCTAATAAATATGGTATAAAAATTTACGCCTTAACAGATGCCAAAATGTTTTACACCTCTAAAATGGAAGTTTACCTAGGAAAGCAACCTAGTGGCCCATATGCAGTTGATAACTCGTCTATGGAATTAGTTGTGCGACTAAGCGAAAGTATTCACAATACTGGCCGGAATATCACATGTGATAATTTTTTCACTAGTATTCCATTGTTAGATAAACTTCAATCTAAGCACAAACTGACCATTATTGGAACAATAAGGAAAAATAAAAAAGAATTACCCAAAAAATTCACAGAGATACGAGGACGAGCGGAAAAGTCCATCATGTTCGGACATCGTGGCAACAGCACTCTTGTTTCCTATATGCCTAAAAAGGGGAAAAATGTGCTTCTTGTATCAAGCATGCATGCTGGTGTTGAAATCAATGAGATTACTGGTAAACCCGAAATGATAATGGACTACAATATGACCAAAGGTGGGGTCGATACTGTAGACAAAATGTGTGAGACATATAACGTGGCTCGAGGCACAAATAGATGGCCCATGGTTATTTTTTATAGTCTCATGAATGTAGCGGGTATAAATTCATTCATAATATATATGCAAAACAATTCCAGTAAGCAAATTAACCGCAGAATGTTTCTTGAATCTTTGTCCTATGATCTTGTTAACTCGCAACTGCGACGTCGAGCTCTCATGACCTCCTTGCCTAAAACCATCAAACTTAGGCTCTCTGAGTTGTGTAAAATGGATGGTCCCGAGCCTGCGGGAACATCATTTAATAAAATTGGTAGCTGTGGATACTGTTCATCAAAAAAGAATCGTAAAACACGTTACAACTGTGCCACATGCAAACAGTATTTTTGTTTGGAACATGCTATTATGGTATGTTCAAACTGTTACTATAAAGAAAATGAATAAGTTATCTAATTGTTTATTACTGCAAAAGAAGTATTTTTTAAGCTAAGTTATTTTTTGTTTTTTTTAAGTTATTTTTTTGTTTTTTATAAAGGAAAAAAATTTAAGTTTTGTTTTTGCAGCAACACTAACGTTTTTGAAGGCTGTTTTTTATATGAAATGTGATATGCCCTAATTTTTATTTAAAGGCTGATAATTAAATCAACCTGTGATTTATGTATTGCACAAGGAGTGTTTTTAAGTTTCTAAAATTAATTTTCGTGTATTTAAAGAAAAAAATATGTTTTTGTTTTGTTTTTGTAGCATGTAAGAAAAAACAATCGATTTTGAAGACTAATATGTTAACGACTGAAAATCAATAAAATTACTAAATATTAACTTAATGAATGGTTTTATTTTTTTTATTATATCATCAATTTTAAACAAAAATCGTTTTTTTAAAGTTATGTTTCAAAAAACTAGTATTTCATCTAGTTCAAACTTTCGGTCTATGAGACCGTGCGCGGGTATATGTGTTACAAAAATTGGCGCGGGTATAGGAAGGTTAAAATCAAAATACTTACAAATCTGTATGTATTTGTATATGTTTGTATTTCAAATACATGTATTTCAAATACTGCCCAGCCCTGACTATATGTGATATGTTCATAGATATCTGTGCAGTATTTACATTCATTTCATTATGTAAAATATCTTTCATTTTTAATTGAAGTGTATTTTCACACATGGAAATATTAAAAAAAATATTGTTGTTCTTCCAATTAATAGATTGCATTGCATTAATTTTTTTGAATGAAATGAATAAATAAAATAATTTAAAATATGTTTTCCTTTTTGTTGTTAAAAAGCGCTGGAATAATTTTGATTAAATTTTTTTATTATTGCAAAGTTACTATTGGTAATGTTTTTAGTTAGAAGAAATATCACCGAAACAGGTTTTTTTTACTCAAAAATGTTCATGGTTTTTATACTTAAGGTAAAAAAAACCTTAAATAAAGGACTTGGAAGTATACTACCACGTTCGCAAATGCAGTACTGCATTAAAACGGTAAATGCTCATAACTGCATCATTTGATTTATAGTATATGGGAACAAGTTTGCTTTTCTGTTGCTGCGTAGAACTTCATTTACACACGTACACATTGTTTTTCTTTAGAAGTTTTAAGGATTTAAAAGGCCGCAGAATAAATAGAAAACTTTAATAAACTCACAAATAAATTGGTAGACGATCAGTTCGATATTGTACAATACAGAAAGTGATTTTTATTGCATCAGAATGGTTTCCTAAAACTTATTTTATTATAACTTTCCAAAAAAAAAAATTGCTGACAATTAGATTTAAATTAGAACTAGAAAGTTATATAAATTAAAAGTGAAAGAAAAGAAAAGATGAATGCATTAAAATGATTCGATAAGTTAAGAAATAAAAAAGTGTATTTTTTTTAGAATAAGTCAGCATATGACTAAACAAATATTCCAAAACAAACAAAACAAGTCTTGTCTCAAAATTTTTTCAATGCCTTTCGAATGCTCAGCGCATTGTTCGCCGTCGTCCATAAGATTTTTTCTGTTCTGAAATGAAATTGTCATTTTTGTGTTTCATAAAATTTTTTAATTATCTTACGTGCTTGATAGGTTGGTTTTTAAATAATAATCAAAATAGAATAAGTTGAATTACGTCACGATCTACTAAAATTATTTTTTCTATGCAGATGACAGAAAGACTCAATATGAAAGTGTTCAAAATACACCGAGTCCCACGATAATTACGGCAAAGCAAAATGCTACTCAATCGGCGGTAACATCGGTTGTAGTGCCCTACAGCGATGGGCCGTTATTAGGTGTCAACGGAACAGGACAACGTAAAGATATGCCGGTTAAAGCAAACATCAGCAGTACAACAATACAACCAGATGCGGCAAAGACTAATCAGTATCCTAAAAAGGCTTTAGGAGCAACATCAGGTGCTTCGGCTTTATTAACAAAAGCAGGCACAACAGTCGCTGGCGGATCTACAGTAGCTGGTACTATAGCGGCTGCAGCTGGAGCCGGCATAAAAAAGGAGGAAGAGACCGAAGAAGAGAAAATTATTGACACAATTGATGCGCCCGAAAATGAAACATTAAACGCTTTGAGAAAGAATAATTTAACGGTGAATCAAACAGAGGTGTGTACTAGGAATACAACTTTTTACTACTTGATAAGTGTGAATTTTCAATTATTACCATTATTAATTATTTAAGGATCATCATCATTATTACAACAGCACGATTGTTGTGGACAAGGAAAAGGCTGAAACATATTGGAATGAAATCAAAAATATGACTCCAAATTGGATGTTGTCACAATCACATCGTAGAGCTATGGTGAGTGTTTTTATGATTTATTTTAAATACTTTAAAATATTCAATATTCTAGTTATTAAAATCAAAGAAATTATCGTTACCTTCAGTTGCAATGGAACTAAGTTCATATTTTTTTAAATTAATTTTTTTCATTTTCGGAATTAAACTGTTTTGAAATCATAATGACTTGGAAAGTTTTTTCTCTCCAGTAAATTTTATTATTATAGGCTTAACATCTTTGCCACTAAAGGTAGCGATATGACAAATTACAAAATAAAAATGATAAATTACAATTGAAACGAAAGTGGAATGCCAAAATATATAAGAAAGAAATAGAAAATTTAAGAAAATAGAAAAATAGAAGGAGAAGAAAACAACCGTATGAAATTTGATTTTGTTTAAAGGTTCTTGTAAAAGTTTAACTATTATTCCTATTATCCTGTATCAAACGTAAAAGGTTCGATCTAAGCTGCTGCATGTGCAAATTAATAGTGTACATATATTTTTTAATAACAGCAATCATTCAGCAATTCATGCTTAATAATGTGACTTGTTTTATATCCCATTACAGACGGTCGCCTTAAGTTTTGACTTTCCCTTCTACGGCCATCCGATAAACAATGTTACGGTGGCCACTGGTGGATTTATATATACCGGAGACTATGTACACTCTTGGCTAGCTGCAACACAATATATTGCCCCTCTTATGGCCAATTTCGATACAAGTTTATCAAATGATTCATATGTACGTTTTAATGATACTGGTAAGTTGTAATAAAAGAACATTGTATGTAAATATATGTATAAATTAAAGTTAATTAATTATTCAATTAATATTAGGTTCCAGTTTTACCGTTATTTGGGAAAATGTTTACCTACAAGACAAACAAGATGTTGGCAAATTCACTTTCAGTACAACGTTGCATAAAAATGGCGACATCGTTTTCACATATTTCTCTGTACCAATTTTTGTCAATGCCATACAAGATGACAAACATCCCGTTAAGGTTGGTCTATCAGATGCCTATATTATTGACAAAGTTGTCTACTGTAAGTACATTTACTTCATTTCAATTTAAATTCTAATTTTTTATTGTTTTATAACAAATCAAGTAATCTTCGCAATTTGTTTGCTTGTGTTTTTCTTTTTTTTTATACGTACTAATTTATAGTCGCTCGTAGAAAAACAATTTATGAATATCATAGAGTTAATTTTGCCCAAGCTGAGATTACAAATTCTACAATTATCACTTTGAAAGCTTTACCCACTTGTCTTGAATACACCGATTGTGCCTCATGTGTAAATCATGTCACTGCATTTAATGTAAGTATATAATTTATAATTTTTTATATACACAAATACTAGTGGAATTATATTGTAGAATTTTTGTTTTATCTCTTGTTTTCTTTGTTGAATTATAAAATATGAAGGAGGACATACATATGTATATCAGTCTTGAAATTGTGTAAAAAAAGTGATTTGTCTTGTTGAAAACAGAATATTATTGATTAGTTTTCTTCAATGATGGAATGAAATGGAAACTACGTTTATCATAAAGTCAGTTTTTCTTAGGTTAGCAGTAAATTATGCTGTCTGTTCCAAGTTAGGTTGGAAATTTTAAAATAAAAACGTTTTTTTTAATTAAAAATCCATATATTTTGCAATCCATAAGCTGAAATCGTATAAGAAAATGTTCGAACACTCAACGAATTGAATTTGTTATTTTCTATGATTTGATGATTTGAAATATAAATACATATCGTTAACTTAAGTTGCATTTGAGCTAAACCGATTATATGTATAGAAGAAATAGTGAATACTTATAGTGTATCAGATGAAGTTTTTCTCAGCATTTTATTTTTTTTAGAAGTATCGAACGATTTTACTTACAATAAACCCCCTGTTCAGAGCAAGTCATCAACATCAAGAAATTTTCTGATGCACTTTAGTCTGACATTGTGTTAGTTTTTGTTTTGTTTTTGGACTGTTTAAGTGATGAAGGCATAACACTGGTCACAGAATAGTACCGCAAAGATTGATACTGTTCTATGCTAATATATCGCAGCGATCTCAATCGTCGGTAATGTTAGCAGAATCGTTGGCTAAGTAAAACAATTAATAAAATGGCTACATATGCAACTTAAGAATATTAATGTGTCTACTTAACACCAGAGGCGCTACAAAACTGCTATAAAAATTAGTAAAACGCTCAATATCAGAGAATTAAGTTCTCTCACTCTCTTTTCTCATCTCATTTAACTAGGAAATCACTTGAAAAATATCTACATAATTTTTCTAGAGCTGAGAAATGTATACATAAGCATACTGGAAAGAAAGTATAAAAAATAGAATTAAAAAAAATCGAGCATAAACTTTTTCTGGCTTTCTGAGGGTCTATATGCCCAATTTTTTGCAAAAAATTGGTCATTTCTTTCAGGATATAGAAATAATCTTTCTTGGTGATTCATCTAATATATCAATAATTGTTCAACGCCATTGCTTGGAATACAATTTCTACCCACGGCGTGCAATATTATAGTAAGAATATTTTTAATTCCCAATAAAAACGTAAAGAGTAAAGAATTCATAATTTTTTTAATATTTTTATTTTTATGAAGGGAGTATTTAAATATCGATCCTTTTATATTGGCTTTGATTATATGTTCAACGCTAATATATTTCTTATATTTATATATATTTTTTTTTTTGTCACATGCAAGTAAAATCCCTAGGGCGAAGTGGACTGACATAGAAACTGTCAGGTGACTAATTCTTTGGGGATAGTGACCGGTTTGAGTTCTAGCACTTCGCATAAAAGGGACATATCACTCTAACATTGCTTAGTCATATGTATATATAAGTTCCCGTAATTCCTTTCAGGAGCAAGTGATACATTGTGATAGATGACTGTCTGACACCTTGTGATGGGTCACTGAACTGGCATTAAAAAACCTTCTTAGTACGGTTTTTGTAATACTTGTGCCGTTTATAGTTCAAAGAAAACTTTTCATAGAACTGACTTCAACAACCTTATTTAAGATCAATCTCTTCTGAACTGGCTATAGAACTTATAGTTTTCGTTATCCTAAAAGAACTTATAGTTTCCGTTACTTCAAACAGGAAGTGGGTGGGTTAGGCTTAAAGAAGCTTAAAATAAAACTATTTTTTTATTTATTGTAACAATTAAAACTTTACGATTGAATATTTTACCATCGATTTGTAAGTTTCTGAGAATATGTTTCACTGACTTAATAACACAATATAAAGGTATTTGATTTTCATTTTCTTCGAATTTTAATTATTTTTTTTTATTGATAATCAAATATGTTTCTTTAATTACTTTACGAACATTTTTGGCCTATTAATCTAAGCTAAAAAAAAAATAACAAAAAAAAGGTCGACAAACACAATTAAGACATGAATCTATTACAATTTGATATGGTTGTGCTGAAACTCAAAAAGAATTATAAGGCAAGCAATAAAATGTGAAGAATAACATCTTTTTAATAAATACAATTAAAAGTTCATAGTCAAAATTGGGCGTTCAAGGTTGTAGGTCATTTTCAAACACGCTTATGAATAGAGAATTTTTATCACGTCTGTACGTAACGTATACAATACATGCATATGGTTCATTTATAAAAAAAAATGTACCATTACGCTCGCTAAGGAAATATTTAAATGAGATTTACGACTTTTACACATCTCTTCAAGTGTTATTCAATTTAACGTTTTTTCTAAATTGTTGGATTCTTAGAAAAAAAATTTTTTAATTACGAAGCAGAATTTTTAGTTCTATTTACGTGGTATTTTGCTAGGATTCCTCAACAGTCGTTGGACCCAACCACAACTTTCAAGGTTACGGATAGATATTTGTTTCTTTATACATAAAAAAAACAACAAAAACATATTTTTAATGTTTACACATTTTTGCACCAGTTAAGTGGTATTTTCTATTTTAACCGATCACGGTACCTTCCTAATTTCACTAGTAATAATTTCATAAATAGTTGGACAAGTTCGTTTGGAAAAATTGACACAAATTTCCCGCAGGTTTGTTACAAGTAAAGAATACATATTATTATTGAAAAAAATATGAAAATTATTGAAAATAATTCTGGCAAAAAAAGCGAATACAATACAAAAAGCTAATCGAACAGATTTCAAAACGGAAGCAACTATGGCTTAGTTTAAATGCCGATATAATCCATTTCTAGTTTATATTTCACTCCCAGGAAAGATCGAATGCTTAAAACAAATTATGGGACCAGCCTGCAAGCAAACCCTTTCAAAAAAAAAATTAAAATCAGTTCATTAATGATAAAGTTATGCATTAAACAAAAATTAAAAATTAAAAGGTGATTAATACATATTGTCCTTTTTTGAATGCGGTTAAAAAAAAGTTGAAATATTTTGGAGGGCAACGCATCGCAGTGCAAGTTCATTTTTAAAATGTCGTCGACAAACAACAAAGTTTCTGGCAAAATATCTTGTTTTAAATAAATTCAATTGTTTGCACATTATTACCAAATATTCGACATTGTACCGTACCTAGAAAAATAGATCTTTTTATATATTTTTGTGAAGACATAAACTTAATTTTTAAACTTACCTATAAAAGCCGAATTGTATTCCTTATCATTATAATTTTTATATATGTACACAAAATCAGCTATAATATTGATTCCTACTACCTATTAAATGTTTGAAAATTCGGTAAAAATCGTTTTGTCATTTCACTTGTTGCAATTACTTGCAAGGAATTTTCATTCTGAGTTGACTCGCAGGTAGCGAAAATGTTGTTGTGTTAGTTAAAAAAAAGTGCCAGTGAACTTGATCTTGCACATGGCAACGGCGGCTTAGTGTTTCTCATGAATTTTATTGGGTATTTTAATTGAATTGTATAATTTCGTGATATATCCCATCAAATGAAAGAAATAATATGCTACATCTATAAACTAAGACTTCGAGCTTTAATTTAAAGTGCAACATTAATCCTTATTTGCTACATTTATAAATTTATTTAGGTATTAAATGTTATTTTGAAAATATTCCCTTAAAGAACGTTTCAAATATTTCTTTAAAATACATTTGCGTTGTTTGCTTTAAGAGAGAGATATAGAGAGAGAGAGAGCTAGAGATGCTGTCGGGCTCAGGAAAAGTAGCATGTCTTGAAATTTCAAAGGATATTTTCTGGAAATTTTTTATTCCATTTGCTTCTTCACATCTACCGGCTATAATAAAGATCTGAAAACAAATTCATTTCCATTTAATACACCTGTACTAATTTATTATACTAATGAGCGGAAAGATTTGGAATTATGTTTGGCATACGCCTGACAAGTTTATATTTTGTACGTTTAATAATAATTCAGTTATGTATAAATGCAAACATGTATGTATTTAAGTATATAAATAAATTATTTTGTCATCATTCCTTACGTAGCACTGCCACTTAGTTGCTGTACTATTTCGGAACCTTTATAAGAACAATTGAATTTTAATATATGTACATACATATTTATATGTTGATCTTTTATTTATTATTATTATTTATTTTTTTTTCATTCAAATAGCTTTAGTGTGGTAAAGAAAATGTATGAAATAATTTATATTTTTCTATTCTTAGTGTACTTGGTGTCCAACTCTAAATAGATGTTCCACTGGCACAGACCGTAAAAAGCAAGATTGGTTAGCCCGTGGTAAGTATCAATATATACAATATACATACATACTTATATATCTCGTTATCAACGTACACATGTAAAATAAAATACAAATTTTCTTTTCCATTGTTTCCCCGTTTATTCACAGGCTGCGATCGTAGTCTTGTAATTGAGGAAGGCTTTTGTCCTGCAATCGGTCAAAATGGTAATAATGCCAATCAAAAAGATGCAACATCTACAACTGCTGTAGATGGTAACACCAATCACAAAGATGATACATTACACCCTTTTAAACCTTATAATCCTACAGGCATAGAGTCGTCTTCAACTACAGTAACGCCATTGGAAAAATCTAAAAAAGACTTTCACACTGGAACACAAATGAAGTCAATGGTTGATGAATCAGCCGAGCGTAAAAGCATGGGCGTGACATTGGGCGTATTTGTGCCCATTTGCTTGGTGTCATGCGCCTTGCTATGGATTCTATATGCCTACAGAAATCCTCATACAAGAAGTGGTCAACTTCTTATACAGGTAAGTTAGCGTCATTATAAAAACACAATATCTGCTCCTTTAGAGTTTTAAGTGAATGCAATACTATCAAACTATTAACCAAACTTATAATATTCACTATTACATGCAGTCCAAATATCGTCAGGTTTGTAGTTGCGGATAAATAATATTTATCAAAATAACAATGTGTACCCGTATTGTAGAAAACTATCATCATTATCACAAAATGATCTTTGCAGAAATATTCATAAGGAAATTAAAAACTATTACAAATATTTCATTAATAGTTTGTGTGTTTTGTAAAATTTTGCTATGAATTAACCTGCTGCATAAAATCGCACAATTTCATAATTTTTTTTTCTATCATAAAAACGCAAATATTTTGCAAAATTTCGTTTATTTGTTACATTTTCACTTCATAGGACTTTCGTTGTTAATTTAATTTTCACTAATCATCATTGCACTAATCATTTACAAGTTATATTCTTTAAATACATAAATTGTATACGTCTTCAAGAATTCTACAAAACGAAATTCGTTAGAATATTTTTTTTTCTGCTCCGAAAGTACCTTATAGTATATACATTTGTAATCTATATATTAATACCTGAGAGAAAAGCTATGGTCCCTTATGTGCTCCAACATTTTAACCATAAAAATATATAGTTTCAAATATACTTTATAGATGGGGACATTTTGTGTTTTGTATGTATTTCGCCAAATTATTTTATGAGAAAAACTACGTATATTTCATGTGAAAGCTGAAACGTGTAATCTGTGCTACAAAATATTTAATGTGTGATGGAAATTTCGGCATAGAAAAAATATAATCATATAAAGCATCTTTTAACGAAAATCTGGTTTTGTTTTTTGTGAACTCGTATTTGATCTTCATATAATAACTACCATATCTTATTTAATAAACTAGCTTTAGGCCCTTTTAAAAAAAAATACAATAATAAAATAAATAAATAAAAAGACCTTAAACATACATTAAAACAAAACGGTCGTAAAAATAGTATTAATTAATATAATGTAAAATAGAAAAAACAAATACGGTTTACTATGTCCAAACATTTCCTTGCTAAAATATTAATAAACACATTAAGTGTAATATTGGCTACAGACGAGCTTTAGCCCGCCGCCGGTATTTTTTCGCTTAGCCGCCACCGCTACAATTTTGTTACGAATTGTGGACCTCTGCTGTGAATACCTTTCTAACCTCTGAGGACTCATAATAGTACTCAGGCATCTATCTATCCTTTTTCAGTTCACACGTAGTATTGTGCACTTCTTTGGTGTGTAATGTCCTTTCAAAATTACTTGTGTAGACAAAATTTTATATTTAATTTTGTTGTATTATATCTTTATTAAATTCATTATTCGAGATATTTTCCGAAATAATTATTCAAAAAATTTATTGTTTGTTGCTTGCTTAGCTGAGCAGATGCTTGCATTTCGTTAGTTGTAACCAAGTCATCAGAAATTTTCACTCAAATCATGTTTGATTTGAATTAAAACTCATATACTTATACAAAACTCAACAAATACACGTACTATATGAGAATTCAATAATATTTTTCTACTTGTGGTTTACAAAAAGTAAATAAGAAATAAGTATAGTAGTTTTAGAAAACTTTTATACAAACATATCACAACAAACAATTATAATTGAGTTGAAACTTCTTATTTCTCAGACATGATTCGGCTAAAGAGTACTGATGATTTGGCTGGCGCCAAAGTTTTTTTAATACATCATCTACATACTACATACTTACATTGCTCTGTCAACTTCATAGTTTTCTTTTATATTAAAACGTTTTACATCATCTCATTGTTCACTTGATTATATAGTAGATAAATACTTGTACGATATCAAAGAATTGCTTTTAACATGTCTGCTTGGCTTTTTCTTTACAGTATCGTCCCAGCCAATGGTCTTGGAGGCGTGGCGAGGCACGTTATACAGCAGCAACGATACACATGTAGAAAATTGTATAATATTAAACTTTCATCGTTTTTGACCTTTTTAATTGTTACCAAAACTATATATTTTCGATGTAATTTTTATTTGTACACTTCTCTGATGTATTTATTAATCTTTAACAATTTCTTCAGTCTAACATGGTTTCAATTTATTTAAATCATGCGTAATTGAATACCTATTAAATTTTATATGCTTTAAATTTTCTTTTGCTTTTAGTAAAATTTTGTAATTAAGAGAACAACATCAATATAAACTATTTCATTAACATACATACACACATTAACAACAACAACAACAATAACAAGAACAGCAAAAAAGACAGTAATATAAAAAAATAATTATTTTTCAATGTTTCCCATAATGGTTTTCCCCCCTTTTAATTCAAACTTTTTGATTTTTTTGTGTATTATTTTGTGTAGGTATTTTTTACATATATTTTATTTCTAAATAAAAATAATAATTTAAATAAATATACTATATTTTTATAAAGCTTGTAAAACGGAATTATATGTTAAAGAAATTTTGTTTAGTTTTTGTCTAATTTTTTGAAATCTATCATTTCCTTGTGCAAATACATATATAAAAAAGATATTTCTTTAGTTAAAATATTGTGATTTTTATGTTTAATATATGTGTGTTTATTTTTTAATTTGTCTTGTATTTTGTATCTGTATATTATAATAAAAAATCTATAGAAATAAAAATTAAGTAAATAAAGCACTTTTCTATATTTTTTTTACAATACGAAACAAAATGTTTCTCTTAAAACGAACTCCTAACATTAATAGAAACTTCTTCGCTGCCTCTATTTTTATAAATTAGAAAGCAAGTTTCGCCAGAGAATTAATATTGTTAATAAGAATTAAATAGAAAAAATAATTTTTATTTTCAATAGAAATTATCGAATGAAATTTCTTGTTAACCTTCAATAAACTACTAACTGAACTATAAACATAAGCGTAATATATTAACAATATGGAAGCTATTCCATTTCACTAATTTTATCATAAAACACTCGAATTCGGATAAGCGTTTATCTCTCGTTTAAACGAACTCAGCGAAAATTGCTCTTCGAACCGAGCAAAGTATCATAGAAAATATGATACTGAAAATAAAACTGCTGCAATATGATTTTGAATTTTGGCTTAGTTTATTATATACGTAATCAGAGATTTTTCCGATTCATTCAAACGGAGTTTCGCTTAGTCGAATATTCATTTGAGCGATGTAGTGTTTTCAAATAAAATCAAAAGTATTAGTTAAGAAATTTCGTTTTCAATTAATCGATTTTGTTTTTTTGTCCAACAGCATCCGAATTCGAATATAAAATCTAATTCTAATAAAAAATTATGTAAAATAAACGTTTGAAAAATTTTGATATTTAAGTGCATTAATTGCAACATCAATTGATTTTTTAGCTAAATAATCCAAAATTACATTAGCTTTTATTATAATTTATTATTATTCCGAAAAATGTATAAAGTAACAAATAAAGGACCTTATTGCGGTGGTTGGCAATAGAAATATCAACGATATCGTGAATAAAAGGCGAACATATTTTTTCGTGTGAACAAAAATGGCGAATATTCCACAAAATGATATACAAACAGAGTTGGTAATCGAAATTTTGGAAGGACGAATGTTGCGTATTATCTTTATCTAGCAGAAAACGTCGAAATTGAAATCAAAAATCGCCCAACCGCAATAAGAACTAATTTCAAACACTAATATAATTTTTATAATTTTTAATTTCGCACACCCTTGATTTATATAAAAAAATTATTTACTAATTAATTATTTTTTTTTTGTGCATATTTTTAAAACATTTAGTATTTCATATGACTAAAGTAAAATTTACAAACTAATTGCTTCGATACCATCAAAAGTTTCCCTTTGTCCACGTGTCCACATCCATCATAGGAAAACGAAATAAAATCTTTTTAACAACAACATCAGATCTTTTCCTACTAAGAGAAATAAAAAATAAAATATCATTAAAAAAACTTTTGGTCCAATAATTTTATATAAAATTTGCAAACGATTTTTAGATAAATACGAAATGAAATTTTTAATAACATCTAGTTTTAAGCCGGACTTTCATTTTCGAAAAATGGTTGCATAATATTATTTATGAGTAATATACACTTTTAAAAATATAATTAAATAAATATATATTGTAATAAAAAATTAAAGAAAAATTAATTGTTGTTTTATTTCTAAAATTGGTCTGTGTTTGGTAACGTTAAAATAGAAAATTCTTATATTCGTTTTTTTCCTTAATTTCAAAATTAAATAGTAAAAAAAATTTATTTAATTTTGGGAAATTTTTCGAACTGTGTTCGTCAAACCGAAAATTAAATTAATCTGACTCAAGTTCAACTCCTGACTTTGACAATTTGTACTAATATTTTTTTTAATTAAGAAAAAGTAGGCAGATACCAATTATTACACTATTAGAAAGGAACAGTACTGGAGGCGATTCGAAACGAAAAATTTCGGAATTCGTACTGTGTAGTAAGATTTTGCTATTGTTTAGTACTAAAGTGCAGACGATTTTTTTTACTATGTCGAAAAATGAAATCCCTTTCGAAAGCCCAACTCTCTCTCTCTGTATTATGAAGATAAGTGTACCAGTTTTTTTTTTTTCCACTGCTATTATTTATTGTATCTTCACATAGAACTAACAATAAGTGTTCAAATCTTAAGTATAAATATAATAATTAGGCCCAACCAGTGTCGGACATAAACTTAGTGATAGTAATAATAATACATAAATATGTTAAGCACAAAAATATTCAAAAAATTCAATCTGAAGTGTGGCGTATTAAGGCCGTAGTATCCCTCTTTTTTAAGCGGATGTGTCCAGGAAAGTTCAAGATGTTACGAGCAAGGGGATTAGGATGGGACTCGAGTTTTGTTAAATATTTTCCAGCATATTTTGCAATTTCAGCGGTCACAAGTGGCATATTTAAATCACGATGTAAAATTGAATTTTTGATGTACCATGGAGCCGATGTTATTAACCTTAAAATTTTGTTTTGCATTCGTTGGATTCTCTCTACATTGGAAGCTGAAGCAGTGCCCCATAGCTGAATTCCGTAACACCATATGGGTTTCAAAAACGACTTGTATATTAAAAGTTTACAATCTAGACTGAGGGTAGAATTTCTACCAATCAGCCAATGTATCTGAGTCAATTTAAGTTTTATTTGTGTCAGCTTAGAGTCAATGTGGTTTTTCCATGTGAGGCGTCGGTCGAGGTGTATACCAAGATATTTCACATGTGAATGTTGAGGAACAACTTGATTGTTGATTTGAATGGGGGAACAAGTGTCTCTTCGTAGGGTAAATGTGACATGAACACACTTTTGTTCATTTACTTTTATTCTCCATAAGTTCAACCACAGCTCCAACAGGTTAATATGTTGCTGAAGATAACGGGATGCCTCGTGAGGGTTTTCATGCATACTAAGGCAGGCTGTATCATCGGCAAATGTAGAGGTGAGGATATTACTGCTCAAAGGCATATCACAGGTATAAAGCAAATACAAAACTGGCCCCAGTATACTACCTTGTGGCACACCGGATGAGATAGTTTCAGGCTCACTCATGAAGTCTCCTTCCACAACAGTGAACTTCCGGGCAAGAATATAACTTTCCAATAGATTTACAATGTTTATTGGCAGATATGTCTTCAATTTTACAATTAGGCCTTCATGCCACACTTTATCAAATGCCTGAGAGACATCAATAAATAGGGAAGAACAATACTTTCTTTCTTCAAATGTTCTTCTTATGAAATGAACCAATCTATGACATTGTTCAATGGTGCTGTGCTGACTTCTAAAACCAAATTGATGGTCCGGTATGCAACCATTATCAGTTAGAATTGGGGACAATTTTGTCATGAGCAGCTTTTCGAAGAGCTTTGAAATTGTTGACAGTAAACTTATTGGCCTATAAGACTCAGCCTTGGTAAGATCTTTGCCCGCCTTTGGAATCATTTTGACCATGGCAAGTTTCCAGCTGTGTGGATAATACTCCAGTCGTAAAATGCCATTAAAAATAAATAACAGGATTCTAATAGCAATACGAGGCAACTGCATCAGCATCTTGTTACTAATTCCATCAATACCCGGGGCCTTCTTTGGATTGGTTTCAGCAATTAGTTTTTGTACATCAAGCATCTTAAACTTTATAGGTCGAGGGGGTAGAGCAACTACGCTCGGCAAATCAACAGCACCAGTACATGTGTTTGGGGTAAATACGTCTTTTAAATGACCAGCTAATATGTTACCTTTTTCAGTATTAGTTCTTGCCCAACCTCCGGTAGAAGTGCGCAGGGGTGGTTTAGACTCAACGGGTGTTTTAAATTTTTTAGCAGCGCGCCACAAGGAGTAATTAGATGCTGCTGTGACATCGAGACCTTCCAGGTAGTTCTTAAGAGAAGCAGATTTTTCAGTGTACCAGTGATATAAAAAGTTTTGGGAGGAGGAAGTTGTTTGAAAATTAATTTATTAATAGCAAATTGAAATGAAAAATGTATAATAGGATAAAAAATAAATTAGACTTGGTAATATTTTTTATTTTTTTCAATAAGTGTATATTAATGTTAATGGAAATATTTGTGTTGAACAGAGCGAACGCCGCTAAAAGACCCTATTCCACCTGAATGGTGGATTTGTTCTTGGAAAAACATGAATATTTTCCAAAAAGAAATTCTTATTATTTTGGAAAAATAAAACGAAATTGTTTCTTTGCCAAGTTGAAAGCTGTACTGTAATATCCTCCTCAGAGCAACATGCATAAACCTTCCAGATAAATTGAATGTTCCCAATGCCAACAGCATATTTAGTTTGATTAAATTTTAATATTGGGAAGCAAATGTTTTGGCTTTGATTGTTCATATACTGAACACTTTGAACGGAAGTAATATATACATAAATATCAATAGATAAATTTGCCAGCCGAGAGTTAATTTTTGTTTGTGCTTATAAGAAAACCCTTTATGATAAAAAATTTTCATGGGCACCACTTACAATTATTAAAACTTCAATAATAAATAGTAATAAGTTACAATCTTTTATAAGAATCTCTGCTACATAGGACATTCCATCTGAAAAGATCAAGGAAAACATTTTGATCTTTCCGATGTTCGTAAAATATTTCTAAGTTTTACTTACCTGTATGTGAATCATCAGAATAAAAACTATTTTTACAGCTTAAATAATTCCTTAGAAACTCATACCTTCAGCAAGTTCGACTATTTTTTTATATTTTAAAATTTATGAAAAGAATTTTTCGAAAAAAAGTGAATAAATTAAATTAAAAACTCTAATATTATTGTACATTAAATTTTATTTAATTTATTTTCTTTGCTTTCATTTAAAAATCACGCCAACCAACCCCCCATGAGAACAATTCGTTGATACGATCAATTGATCTCATGTAAAGCAGACATTTTCAGGTTTGTGTCTTAAGTCTTTAAAAATTCATTTGCAAATTCCAAATGAAAGACTCAAGCCACGAACATAAAAATTAAAAAATTTGCGTGATGATCTCTGGTAATTTTTTGCAGCATACTTTCAGGGATCACAATTTTAAATAAAAGAATGTGACCAGGTTACGCAGTCTTTATTATGATAATTCAATACAAACAATATGCGAGAATTGTTTTTAGTTTAATGGCTTACGCTTTTAAATCAGCTGCTGTTGACCTGGAGTTAAAGAATGGATCTTTATGAAATCTTACGTTTTGATTAATATCTCGAATGTTTTTCGAGATAATTACACGTACTTTGGCATATTAGCAGAGTTCATGATGGAATATTTTTGCCACAACTACTTTCTGAAGTAAAAATATGTTCGATTCTTTTAAATATCAATTCCCCGTTAAACTAAATGTCTTCGTCAACGTTGCCTTATATTAACACTTGTTGGATCTCTATTTAATGTAATATTATTTTTAGAATATTGCTAAGGCATACAATATACGATCTTTCGTTTCCTATTTTTTTTTATCATAATATACTATGCGTTTCGAGATATGAAATTTTAACCAAAAGACATGAAAAAAATTAGAAAATAATAATAAAAACTCCGAAAAGATAGAGATACGAAGATTCAGACTTGCAGAATGAGATTTAGTGATTTATTTAAATAAAATTTAATTTTCTACTGACTAGGCGACAATATTTGTTAGCATCATGTAGCCAACACTCCAATGTACCGTATTTATACAAATTCATTCAAATAGATGCAGGGGCATCTTTATTTTGCTGCATTCCACTTAAATGTACATAATTAATTAAAATTAAACTATTATTAATTTTTTTGCACTACTAAGATAAACTATGTAATATCGAGTGTTAAATTCCATTTTGGTATTGGATATTATAGAGAACTTTATACAGAATACAACATTTTATTATATAGAACATTTTGAAAGAAAGTATATTCGTATTAAATTTTCATAATAATAATATATATGTATGTATAATAATAATTTTTTATCAGAAGTTATCTTCCAAATGAACGTGTGGAAAAAAGAAATTTAATTACATAAATCAAATTTTATTGTCCATTAAATTTTAAATTACCATTCTTTCTTTCATTTGAAAATCACACCATACAATACTCTGATACGATTAATAATTATGTAGTACATAGGTCTATTGTAAATCGAACATTTCACGTTTGTGTCTTGAGTCTTCAAAAATTCATTTCCAAATTGCAAATCAAAGACTTAAGGCACGCGCATAAATGAAAATGAAAATTACTGTGGTAAGTTTTTTCGCAGCATACTTTCGGCGATAATAATTTTTTGGGGTGATAATTAAAAATATGCCAGATTTTAGATAATATAATTTTTTTGCAGACAATCAATAAATTTTGATATTAACAAATTTAATGACAACTGGATTTTTCAAGTGAGTTGTGTATTTAGTAACGTTTTATTATAAGAGCCATCTATGCTGTTTATGGCGAGCAATGACTTGAGTAAAGCAAAATTTTACTCATTTTGATAAATTTTTCAGAAAGTGGATGAATATTTTCTATAGATGAAATATATGCCCCTATTGCGGTTCACAACTCAACTCAGTTTGGTCGTGTAGAGTCAACCCAACTTATGCACAACCAAACTCATTTTAGTTATTGTGTATCGCAATAACTAAAGTGAGTGTGGTTGTGCATAAGTTGGGTTGACTCTCACACGACCAAACTGAGTTGAGTGGTGAACCGCAATAGGGGCAATAATAATTGCAGATTTGACGAGATTCAGCCAAATGTTGTTTGATAATTGTCAATATTGCGATTCATGTTGTCGTTATCAATTTAAACTATGTATGTATTATTGCAATTTTTTTATGAATTGTTTTATTTATTAAAGGTTAATCGGTATGGATAAATTAACAAACATTTTATGCAAATATATTATGTTAAATACAAATAAAAGGAATAGAAATAATTATGTTTTTGAAAAATATAAACTGCTCTTACTAATTACATGCAGATTATATAAGCTGCTGGGAAAATAAGACTGTATTAATTTACTAATTTAAAAAAATTTATATATTATTTAAATCACCATTGTAACTGGCTCCTGGCCATAATCTTTGTTTTTTAAATACGCAATATTTGTTTCAAGTTGTAGGTGTAAAGATAAAAAATATTTAATTAAAAATAATACATAATGTCGTAAAATTAAGCAACATAATATAAATAATGATTGTTTAAGCAACATAAATGTCAACATAAAAATTTGTAATTCCTTTCACGAAATCGCTGATTCGCTTTTTTTGCTTAATGTTATTAATGTCATGCAGATAATCAAGTATAATCGTATTTACTGTTGAGAAACTACATCCTTAATAATGCATTAAAATGTGATTTTTCAAAGTTCACCGAATTTGTAAATGAAATATATGCATGCCCACATTTACACCATTTGCCTTTCATCTCGTAAAGGAGAGTTCTTGTGGGCTAATTCAATGATATATAGTTGTTTTCAAATATTTCCAATTCATTTTGTATATAGTTGGCCTTATTGCGTAATAATTTTATTTGTTTTTGGTTGGATTCTAAGACAGCCAATTGAGCTTCTAAGGTTTTCAATTCTTCGTTCATGTCGGTGGTGGCTGTATCAACGGTACGGCAAAGGCGAGCAAATGTGCTAGATAATTCCCTAAATAGAAAAATTTTATATAGAGTCTTTGAGCTCAATAATATTAATAGAGCATAACGTACTGTTGCACTTGATGACTGCAATTCGCAGAAGTTAAATCGACAATCATTTTCAATTTCTTAGTAGCATGACGCACATATTGCGCCTTGAAGGCTCTCTCCTTGGCTGAGTTGGTCCATGAAAGTCGTTCGTATAAATATATGCAACCATATAAAGCACCAACCCCTACTAGAACGCGCCAGCCAATTGTTTTAAGCATCTAAGCACACATAAAAACATATTTAAATGAATTCCATTTTAAAGTAAAAATATATAAAACATACAATGCCAGCTACTATAAGACCACCAACTGTGCCTTGAGATCCAATTGAGGTCAGTGCGAAGCGTGATATTATCGATAGCTGTTCTTGGGTTATATTGCCAACTGGTGTGGGTATAAGACACATTGGTGTATCATTTACTGGCGAAATGGGTGATACATGATTTTGCTGGAATTATAAATTCATGTTAATTTACTTTATTTATTTTAGATATACTCAAAGATTAATACAAACCACGGCCATGCCTTGACACTGCATAATGGCTGATTGTTTTTTATAGTTGTTACGCTCTCTCACTTTGCCAGTGAAACGTTGTATCATGGCTGTTATGCCCCACGAGAATTTAAATTCCAAATCCTCTTGAAAATCAGCACATAAATTTTGACAATTCAGTGAGTACAACATTTCGAATGGTTGGGCGCGCGCAACAATTTTCGCTGGAGGTACTAGATTCTCATTGGGTATCAAGGCATGCATGCGTGCTGCGAATAAAAATAAATTGGCATATATATTACTAACAGATTTTCCATTTAAAAACGTTTAAAGTGTATTTATATACATGTAATTAAATTTTAATGTTTGTTACTAATTAATTTCAATTATAAAAATGTTTAATTATTGTGCGATATTCTGATAAAATTTGAATTATCATTTGATTAAGCACCACAAGGAAACTTGCAATTTTCTCCCTTGTTTATTTTGCGCTAAATAATTTATTATTAATTTCTGGAAGTAGGATGTTGTCTAGTGTTTATTTTGATTGCGATATTACTTCCTAGTCTACACAGTCCTAGTCAACAAACAATAGTTGTGGATTTAGTTTAAACGATTAGTCCCTTTTCACACACATCAGGTTTTCTTGATCAAGTTTTTATTCAGCTGTGAGAATGAAGAGAACGTATGTACTACCTTCTCTATCTTTCTCACAGCTGAATTGAAACTTGATCAAGAAAACCTGATGTGTGTGAAAGGGGACTTAGTTGGGGAAAATTGCCAAAGAATAAATTTCAATATTAAGTATTTAAAATACTTATTTAAATTTCGTTAATAACGCACTTACAGCTTATTTTACTCCAATTCGTATTGAGTTGCTTTTATTGGAAAATACTTTATGTCAAGATCAAAAGACCCACCTGTCATTTCACGTTGTGCCGCTTCCACATTCATTGCCAAAGCCATTGATAATCTGGCTCTTAGGTTTGAACCCAAACCAGCCTCAACATGACCATTTAATTCTCTTTTGTAGATGTTCAAAACTAATGGTTCCGGATGGAAAGGCATATTAAATTCATCTATGAGGACACCCAAGCGCCAAATTTCCTCATTTAGAGCTTTAGAGACCTTTTGTTCGACCTCTTCGACCATATTGTGTATTTTCAGTTTCATTTCGCGTGTTACATTCATCATTTCGGTTTCGGTGCCTTGAATACGTTCGGTAAGCAAATTCTTTTGATCAACCTTCAAATTGCGAAATATTGCGATGCGTTCGAAAATATTGTCTAGCATAGAACGCATATCTCCGGAGAGCGTTTTGCCACGAGAGCTGTGTTTTTCGAATTTAGTTTGAACGGCACTTTTTGAAATGCATTCTTCGAATTTACGCTCAAAATCTTGGAATTCGAAATAACGCATTTGGAAGCCTTCGGCCAGTGCACCTTGGCTAGGGGAATTGCCTTTAGCCTCTTCAATGCGAGCCTGTAAAACTTCTCGAGCTGAAACGAAGAAAACTCGTTCTGCTGCCTCCTTCTCGTTGGTAATTTTCAATTCTTTAGTAAGAAAATCAATGCAACGTTCTGTGTGTTGGGTTTTAACCTACAACAACAAAAATAAACATATATCATTTTGAATGTAATTAAAACAGGTATCGTAAAGCTTTTGAGCAAACTGAATGTGGTTTGAAAGCTAAGCTGGCCAAAAGGTTCTTATTATTACCTTTTCAAGCTCCTTGTGTGAAATTTTCACATATATATATATTTTTTTTTTTTTCAAAAAAAGTAACAAAATACAAGTGATTACAAATTATAAACTAAAAATATCAAAGTATACTAATTAATATATATCAATAATATATCTTACCGATTCTTGAGATTCTGGCTCATGAGCCGAAGCATCCCAGCGATTATTGAGTATGAATATATTTGGTTTCGATAGTTTTTGTGATACTGTGTGAAAGAATTGCTTTTCAGCGCGGGTCATTGTTGATTCGGCATTCAATACTAAGACAAAGACATCGGCATTTAAACAATGATTATCAATCCAATCATCTAGATTAGCTGATACATCAACACCGGGTGAATCGACAAAGACCACATCATCACGCAGAAGACTACAGCGTTCACGAGGCCAGAATATACGCACTAGCGAACTTTCCGAAAGTTTTTCTTGGCACAAGGCATTGGCCAATTGTCTTATATTCTAAGACGTAGTTTATATTTAAAATATGTATCTATTTTGTTTATTATAGGGAGTAATACTTACTACTACATTTAGTTTTTCATCCGAGCCTTCTTTCATTAAATAAGCCTCAGAACTATCACTACCCTCCACTTGACAAAAACAATTGGTTGTGTGACCAATACCACTGGGTAAGATTTTTTCGCGCAACATGGCGTTGATAACGGAACTTTTGCCATTAGATGTTCTACCAAAAAAGGCTACTTTCATATGATCGCGAGCCAATACCTCGCGTATACCGGATACTTTAAGGACATAGCTTTCAAAGAGCTCACGTTCAGCCTTGTCGACAATATCGGCTTCAGCGTGTAAAGCTGTAAATCAATTATGTACGTTTAAAATGGAAAATTGTTCCAATTTCGTATTAATAAAATACTTACCGTTAATAAATTGTGTTGTTTCATTGACATATTCCTCAATTTCCACATAAATATCGTTGATCTTCTTTTTGGCTCTAACAAATACCTGTAAAGGTGATTTATCAGAGTTGATGTGCATTGTTCGGTTTTCGGTCGTCAGCGAAGTCGGATCGTAATTTAGAGGTTTATTGTTAGATTTGGAAGTGTTCCCGGCATTGCCGCCATTACCAGTAACCACGGAAAGTGTACGATTCAAATAGGCCGCCATTATTTACGAAAATAAATGGTTGTTTTTTTTAATATGCAAAAGAAATTATCCTGCTTCTTTGTCTTATTTATTACAAATATTTAAATGAATGAAATATAAGTATTTTTTGACTTAAAAAAGCCCAAGATATATGTTTCGTAAAGCAAAAAGTTAAATATATTTCGTTTTCTAGACGTAAGGTTTTTTGTTGCTGCTTTTCGAAAATTCAAAACTAATTGGCATACAACACAATGTAGTAAACGATGTCAAAGAAAATTGAAATCAAACAAGGCTGGAGTAATTTACAGTGGGATTTAATAACTAAGGGGAACCTTTCCAATTATTATTTATATTTTTGATAGTTTTTTTTTAGTTGATAGCTGTTAACACCATTCGATAGTTTAATTAATGTTGATTTTTTGAAGGTTTCTAAATAAAATTTGATTTGTACAAACTGAAAAATAAAGGAAATAAACAAATTAAAAAAGATTATTTAACATAAAATAATTAATTATCAAATTATACATAATTAAAAATTCGCATCAAAAGAAAAAATACTAAAATATGTGAAAAGTGTGTGAATAGATTGCTAAATATACAAATGTAAGTATGTATGTAAATTAAGAACTAAATGTTGCGTAAAATTAATAGTCAATAAAAATAGAACCAAAGATCATGAATGTGAGAAAATATCAAATTCAGATCTGTCCGATATTCCACATATGGGTTTGTTAAAAAATAAAATGTATTTATCAGATAAAACAATGTAAAGGGTGCCTTTTTTAGCAACAATGTTATTTGGTAGCTCAGCAGTTTTCGGGTAACATGTTACTGTCAAACATGTTCAGTTTGGTCTACAATTTAACCATGTATCGACTTACATACAAAGGAGCAACGCTTGCAGGTTATTGAATTTTATTATCAAAAATCATGCTTGATTAACAGCTTATTTCACGTTTCAGGCCAGTCAATTGGCCGCATAGATCTTGCGATTTAACGCTCTTAGACTATTTTTTGTGGGGCTATGTTAAGGCAATTCCTTAGCCAGCATATCATATACAAAAAACTAATTTTGCTAATAAAAAAAAAATACTGAGTTTGTTTAAATGAATGAAATACAAACATCTAAACGTATAGCTAAACCTATATTTTTTTGCGATAATACATTGCAATTTGTTCCTATCTCTGGTCATAGAATTTTTGACGGTATACTGTTTCAAAATGCATAATGTTCTTATCAATACGCTCATGAAAGTAAATTGTGCATTAAAAAAATTTAGATGCACAAGTAAAATCAAATATAAAATTTCGTCGTTGGTTTTGTTCAGACCGTATTTACGTACTTATGTATTTATCATATTGCGCACAAATAAAAAGCTTATTCTTTCTGCATCTATTGAAACATCAACTACACAATATAATGATAATAGACATGGTGTAATACAAATACACAAATCACATTACCACTACTCTATTTGACCAAATAAACATTGCAACAACAGCATTTGAGAAAATAGTGGTCAATAAAATTTAATCAAAATTCGATCTTTTTCCAATAGATAATTTAACCGCTACTTAATATTTTGCGCTTATATGTAGTTACTTATGTATACTATACATTATGTACATACATAATAAAGGTACATATGTACATAATATATTAATAAAACTTAACTAACCTGATTCTTAGATTCTTCACTCATGGTATGATTTTACGATTTATTGCGTTTCATTAGACACTCACTGCTGTTGTCGGCTTCCAAGCCAAGTTGAAATGCCAACAGCAATTAGTGTTCTATAATTATTTTCTCTTTGTACAAATTGTATTTAAATATTAATATTATTTTTGTTAGAATTAGCTCTTTTCTTAAATGATGTAACACGAAAACTTTCTGATAAATTCCATTGACATTTAGTTTGACAGTATAATTGTCAGATTCAATGTAACAGAGTTGTATTAATAAGACACAAATAGCTTAAAAGAGTAATATCATCATGTATATGAACTAGTTCTGTTCATACATATACATGATGATATTACTCTTTTGATACATACAATTGCAATATACTAGTTGTTAAATTGTTTGTACTGAGCAATAATATCGAATCTGCGTATTTTATATTAGAATATTTCATAATGGTTTGACTCTTGATTTTTATTTCACATTCAAAAGAGGCGCAATATACTACGAAACATTCTTAGGCTGCGCTTACGGGCCAAATAAACTACAAAAAGAGTTTGTCAAACACACTTTTTTTATTTACACCTAAACCACAGAATATACGCAGAATACCCAACTTTGACGTATGAAAAGGGTCCGAATCATATTTTGCATAAACTTTGTATAACGTGCATAAAGTTTGTGTGAAGAGATATCTATATAAAAACAAATAGCTTTGCTATCTCTTTTACACAAACTTTATGCACGTTTTCAAAGTTGTCGGGTCTAGGTAGTTTATGACCTAAACTACACAAACAGAACATGTGCAAACATTACTTTGTAAGTTGATTTTACATTTTCTTTAATTCCTGGTCTATGACTTTATCTTCCATATCGATGTTTGGCTTATGAACTTCGATAAATTCCATTACAAAATTTTTTGTTCTTAAATTTTTATGTTAGATATTTGTACTTTACAAAAATCATGTTCTTATGAAACTAAATGACAATACAATTTCGAAACGGTTCCACGAACGGTTCCACAATATACCGGACGACATACATATGTATAAAAAAAATTTTGGTTTTTTTCAAGCAAGTTTCAAACGATCGTTCAATCAATTCTTAGTTCTTTGGCGAAGGGTGCATGTACTTATACGCAGTTCGTTTTGTTCTCTCATTCATAAATATTCACATATCGAGCCTTTGCTGCAATAACGTAATAATTCAAAAAAAGTTGTTTTACAGAAATTGAGTTTAAAGTTTTGAATTTACACACAACTTAATGGTAAAAGAAAATTTGGTTCGTTTCTCAAGAGCTGAGTATACAAAATATTTTTATGAAACTTTTACAGAATATAAAAACGACAAGGCGAATAATTTCGTAATATAACCTTGAAAAATTCAAAGTTTTGAGTTACTGGTATTGCACCAAAGGCTCGATATGTATGTACATATGTATGTATGTATGTATATACACATTGATAAAACATGTTGCATGTTCAATGAAGAAAAAGAAAAATTGCCAATATCCTAAACTGCATATTAAAAAAAAATTTTTTGATGTGCATGTATGTATATGAACAATGGTTGAAAACCAAATACATATTTATAAGAAAAATAAATTCGACAAGTGTATAACTATAATGTGCTTTTATGAGAAGAGTTTTCGGAGTTTGAAAAAACTTCGGTAACAATATTGATGACAACAATATCAGTGGAGGCAGTTAACTCACTTAGATAAAGCTTCATTAAAAGAAATTTTAAAAACTCGTCGGAACTCATATCTCTCGAACCAATTACTATTTTAAATTGAATTTGCGACAAAATGGGTTGATTGCTTAAGTTGAGACCTAGGTGGTAGCTCAAAGTTTATTTAAAATAATTTTTTTTTGCATTGTTTGTTGTGGCTTTAGCACTTCATATGCCGACATTTCATTGGGGAGAATACCCCGAAAAATAAATTTCAATTTAAACAGACTTGAAAAAAATTTTGAAACCTATCTGGATTTATTTTTTAAATAGAAACTCAGTTATTCGGATGCAGAGTCCATATCCTCTACTTTTTTATGTGCGGTCTCTTACGCTCCGGTGCCAATAATAATAAATAGACTGGTTGCGAAATTTTCGGCAACAAATTTCAGTAAGGCAGCACCTTCGAAAACACTGACCGCTTACTGCTGAGAATCGAAGAAAGTCTAAAAACATCAGCCAGAAGATCTTTGGAAGTTCAGTTCAGAAATTATTGGCCACATTTTATATGTTTCCATACAAAATACAATTGGTGCAAGAATTGATGCTGGCAGAGTACCAGTAACGGGTTGGTTTAAATCACATACATACATACATACATAAAAACCTTTTGGCAACGCAATTAGATAAATGTCATGCGCACGCATGTAGTATTTCATTCTATGAAAACAGGATGTTAATGCTAAGGACCATCAATACTTTGCTCGAACCCTGGTGGTAGTAAATCAATCAGAATTGTCGAGTAGATAAATATGGTAATCATAATTTTTCTTTCGTAAAAAAGCAAAAAAATAATGTTTTAATAAACAAATTTGTAAATAAATAAAGAAATTAACTAAAACGAAAATATAAAATAAATTGTTTTGTATTAAATAAATATGAAAAAATTGTATGAAAATAACAATAAAACTTAGAAAAGTTGAATACAAAATTCTGTTATACTTAGTGATACATATTTTCGCAAGTGAAAAGCATACAAGAAAAATTATGTCGGCAAAGGTGAGAAGCTACTAAAATGTAGTGTTTTGTTGGAAGTGTGAAATAAACAATTCAGATTAATCATTTTTTGTTTCTCTAAAACCAAATGACAATGGGGCTATTAAGAATATGTATACATATGTATATACTTATTTAGATTGTTGTGAACATACGTACATATATATATATATATATATATATATATATATATATATATATATATATGTATATGTACATATATATGTTCAAATAAAATAATGAGTGTTCATTGCATGTATATTAATTAGGAAAATATTACTTTGTGCATGTAAATCTATTTTCATATGTATGAGAGTAGAGTGTGTATATGTGTATATTTGCATTTTTTAAAATTCCAATAAGAGGTCAATACGATATTTGCTTTGTTTTTTTTTATATCTCTACTTAATTTTCTGTACCATATGTTTTCATGATCCATTATTATTTTGGATATTGTTTAACATGGTGTGTGTGATATGCTGTTAACTTTAATTAAGGTAAATATATAAAGTATTAAGAGAAGTCTACACATTAGCAATACGATGACAGGTTTTTCAGATTATTTTGGAACCTGCCAGATAAATAGCCTGCCGAATATTATCACAAAATAAGAAACGTTATAACTGTAAACAAAGACTGAATATACCCCAACCATTCTTTAATGAAACTTTATATGCGAGTATGTATTAGCCAATATAAGGTATAGTGAAACAATTGGGTTAAAAAATGTTGTAAAAATCATATAATATTTCATGTGCTATTCCGTTTGCTTTAATTTACCTCCTATCAGCGAATAAAAAAATTATGCAAAAAATTGCATGAAAAACGCATAGTGTAAATCCAGCCTGAGTTGTACATCAGATTATTAAATTTTTGATTAAAGAGTGTTTAATTTTGTTTTTGAAATTTCTTAGTTTGAGTAACGCGATTTGTAATGCGTTTTCTTCTCAAAATAAATTCGACAAATTATTAAATATTTTTTAACAAATTTGAATTGCCGTAATTGTAAAATTATAATTATCTGCTTGAGCTCAAGAGCTTTTCTATAAAAATATATTTTATTTTGAAGTTTCGCTAAACTTTAGTTAGCACCGTCAGAAATTTCTTAAGCTATTTTTTCTGTTTCCAGATGTTGCTAAACTCAGATTAAACAAAAGTCGGAGCAAATAATTAATTGTATAAAAAAGATTGTAAGGTTGAACAAAACTGAAAAAAATGTGTGTATCGCGGTTTTGAAACTTTATGTCTGAGTTTCATTTCAGGGAGTGTAAAAACTTTTTCGCTCTTTCCTTTACAGTTTTGTGGTGAATTAGCCTATTAAACCATGTGATCCCAACATTTTAGATGTATGATATTCATAGAAGATTTAAGTAAAATTCTACAAGAAGTATTTTTATATATAAACCTTAACTTTCGAAAAATGTCAAGAATATAATTGGCAAAAATGTTATTCAACATTCTGAATATCTCAAAGCTTAAAATTCAACTTTAATGCTAGAAATAAGTCAAAATTATGATGCGTTTAAGGGATAAAAACATCCCACAAAACCGCCATTTAGGAAGGTAGTTTGTATGGGAAAAATGTATCATGTGAAATTTGTGTAGCGGTTTGTAGTGAAAAAGCAAATTCTATTCAAGTACTTATCACATATTTTTCTTAGCGCGACGCAACAGGGGAGTAGATCGGATACATGGGTAGTGTGATCAAGATCGAATTTTAGGGCTTAAGCCCTAGAGCACGCAATATAAAAATACAATTCATAACATTTTATCGCCTTTGTAGAATAAAATTTGTTTTTTTAGTATAATGTAGTTAAATGAAATGATACATATGTATGTACATACGTATATAAGAGAATTTATTTTTTTTTTTAACAAAGCAGAGTACCAGTATACTATATCACATATTTTATTTTCATTTTATTTGTTCACGTGTGCAAAAATACGAGTTGTGTACTAATTACGGCCCGCTAGTATTTTAACCGGCATTCATAAACGATTTTTGAAGGCAATGCTTTGCTTTCGTGTTTAAACAAGGAAAGATTGATCCTGCAAATGTAAGACTTATTATGGTACTTTAAGCATCTTTGTCGTTTATTTCAGATTATTTTCAAAAATAAAAATCATTGGAATCATTTGACATTTACAAAAAAATCCGATGAATTTTTTCACACCCGTCAGCCGATTTCATCGCCTCCATTGGATGTCTCTAAGCCCATTAATCAAAAAGTTTTTCTATAAATAGCAGCTTGTTTCATGCAATTATAAACTTGCAGACTGTACAATTTTGTTCATAATCCATATATAGTCTTAACTTAAACTAAATTAAACTTATATGCCTAACTGATGCTAATGGGGTTATAGTGCTTGGCGGATTTCGAATATGACTTCGGTATTTTGTACTAGATTAAACTAAAATATTTATTGTTCCATATTTTGGACAAGCAATCGAAGTGGAAAATCGACAACCGCGATAAGGTCTAATATTTAAATGATGTCGTTTGTAAAATAAATAGTTTCCCTCCTCTAAATAATGTTGGCTATTGCGGCATCACAATGTAAACATAATACTATTTACATACATATCTACATATGTGAGTGTGTGTGTTTATGATTTTGTTGTAGGGTGGGTGTTTTGTTTATAGTATATGGCGTTATAAGTATTCTCTCTTTTACTTTTCTCGTCTGGCTATTGTTGTTATTATTTGAATTTTCCCGGTATGCGAATTTATCTATGATCTCTGGCTGGTATTGTTTTTTTAATTAAATTCCATCATATTTGTTCTATTGTTGTATTGTGGAATGAGGAGAGTAATTTTGTGTTTTGTAGATATAACAACGAATTCTTATTTTTTTGTTTGCATAAAATTGTGTGGAATCGTTTCGTTTTGCAGTATTTCCGTGGCCTTTGAACATTGAAAAAGTGTATTTATAATTGTTTGTGTATTTTTATACAATATTTATATTCAAGCAAACGATTAGAACGACGAAAAGTTCATCTTGTGTCATTTGTTTAGTTAAAGTGCATTTACACCAAGTACATTTGTCATATGGAATGTTACATTTCCATTTGAGAATTTTTTTTACGCGGAAGGATTGGCCATTAATGTGGCTTATGTATTAGGTTAATGTAGCTACATATGTATATATACTTATATACGCAGCAATTATTTACTCCTAAATATGCAAATAAAATATGAGCATTTGCGACTAACAAACAGGAGAATAAGCCGCAGCTTATTGTTATAATTTTGTGTGATCAAGAAATTGTGTTTTTCTAGTAAAAATTAAAACTTTTGACGATGATTTCAGGTGTAAGAGCTCAAATGGTTTTATACTGGAGTCTTTTATCTACCGCCAATCACATCGCCATGTCAAAGTAATTTGTCAAAAATGACAATTTTTCAGGTTTATTTAAATTTTAGCTCATATATCTCTGTCTGCATAATGATTTTTTCCCGTGACAAAGATACCAACCATTTTTCTTTTATGTGAAATGATAATTTCATGTAACAACATGATTTTTTAAATATACAATAAAAGAGATGTTTCATATGACAAATACACATCGTGTAAACGTAACTTTACACTTTACATTATAACTCAAACACTAACAATCTATTTTTTTATAAACTAAATTTTCATATGTATAAATGTTTAAAAACTTTTGCGTCGGTACTGTCAGTATACATATCTGATCGTGAGCGTGTTTTATCGTTCTTTGCGTGTGAGATTAGAAGGCAGATATGTTTGTTTACAGATTCTTTCAACGTGAATATAACGTATGTATGTATGTTTTTAAAAATTATAATTAAATTTTAAAATAAACTAAAACGTTTACATAAAAATGTGCAAAGCTGGAAGAGTCTGAAATATTTGAGTCAGCAAAAATATTTATTGACTTGGTACGAGTAAATGTTCTGTATAAAGGCATTAATTGGTATTTTAATCTTCTGCGTTGCAAGTTGTAATACGCGTAGTTGCTGTTGGAAGTGACTTAAAACTTATAATCTAGCAATAAATTTTTGAAACATTTCAATACAAAAGTAAGTAAAATTTCAAAAGTACATGATTTTTGGAGGTGCACAGATCTGGTTTTATATCGAGCACGATTTGTTTTACGCGGGAAGTGAAAATATTTTGCCCTTGTCATGAATAAAGGGTGGAATTTTTGTACGGCGAATTACAAAAAAGGGGAAAAAATTAATTAAATGCAAGCACAACAAAAATGTCGATCGAAATTTTTGGAAAAGGGAATATCTTTCCCTTTTTTATTCTGCAAATACGTGAAACAAGGTGAAGAACAGCATTTTCATAGTGTTAAACTCGATGTTAAAAAAAAAATTGTATTTTTATAGTCCTTGTCATTGTGAATTATTTTAGTATATTAATCTTTACCATTATTTTTTTATTTCATGAATTGTTCATTTAATAATACTTTTAACCATATGTGGATGCCCCAGCAGAGCTCGGTTGAATAAATGAATTAATAAATAAACGATATGAAAAATAAAATTTGTACTGAATTCTGGGAATTTTTTAATATTCATAACTAAAATTTTTGTTAAATTTTCTATACGACTAAATACCCAAATTTAGTAAACTATAGTCCATACATTTCTTTACTATTCCTGTTCTTACCAGGTCTTTTAAAGCCACAATTCAATGAAAAGTTACATAAAAGTGTCTTTAAATGACAGCATATACTCGAACTCGGTAATTTTTATTAAATTCTAGTTCATGACTGCTCAGTTTTTCAATTAAAGTTTTTTTTCCATTGCAGGAAGAATGTATTCACGGGAATATTGTTTTTAATAATTTTTTACATGTACAATACAAGCCGAATTTCAAAAGATATTCCCCCTTATTCTATTTGTCGTTGTCGACGTCACACGAAGTCAACACCAATATTTCGGCAACTGTAGGATCGATGTCGACAACAATTATATATTATTTATAAGTTGTTACTATTCCTAAGGCTTAAAAAATGGCGCAAGTGATCATCATTAACACTCAATTGTTGCTCACATCGAGAACAGAACTTACATTTTTTTTAATGTCGACTTAATGTGACGACGATGACGACAATTGGAATAAGCGAGATTATTTTATTTTATAGCTCAACCCGTAATAGAATCGAACAAGCACCAAACCTTCTAATCGTTTGTCTGTCGGGGCATTCTACATAAGCAATGCAATTATTTATTTTAAAGAAAAGTGTGTTCGTGTTTAATTTTCAGTTTTTAGTCTTTTCAGCGACCCATGAACTTAGAAATACCATCAAAATATTTCTTTCTCCTAATTTTCCATATGTTTATCAGACACAAATATTTTATTTTTTTATCTCTTAATCAAATACTGATAAATAATTATTAAATTAATTACACTTATCTGCCTAAAATAAATATTAAAAAAATTATCACGTGTATATTGAAAGAGGTGGTGAAGCTTAAGGATGAGTGCTTATGATTGATTTGCAATTATTTTCATCGGAAATAGTTAAAAATTTTTAAAAATGTTGGACATTAATCATATATGTATGTGCAGATATATAAAATGAATTTAAAAAAAGGAAATTGTAGGGTTGTGTTTGAAGAATAACAATATATATTTTGTGCACTTAAGTCTAAAATGCTGTTAAACAAAAGGCAGCTAAAACAAAATTATTGTATATAGTGAAAAAAGTAGTTGAATTTAGAAATTTAAAAATTTATTTCATATTTGTATAGATATAGTTTTCATATCGAGTTGATGATTAATTAGTAACTCTTATATCATGGAAAATTATATAATTTTTTATATTGTAACGATTCAACTTCTGTTCTAGCACCGAAATAGTATTGAAAGAATCGATGTTTCAGTGCCGGTACTTTACAAAACAGAAATTATTATGCCAACAGTTACTATCACGATATTTATTTTGAAAAGCGAAACGGTTATAAAAACATCGATAATCAACTATCCCAGTCTAGTCCTAGACTAAAGAGTGCCGAAAGAAGAGGACGAAAATGACATATCCCTCATAGAACATCGATAGTAGTTTTGAGTAATTTAACATTCTAATTTCCTAATAATAAATTCCATAATAAAAAATTTTAATTTCCTAAAATATTGAAAGGCGGCGTGGCGGTCTCTGAAAACAGCTGTGTAGGTTGGAACTAAAATTAAAATTTAATTGTTGACTTTGCAACATTGCACCACGTTGAATTGTTTCTTAATTAAAAAAAAGTTGCCTATAAAACTAGACTAAGAATATAAAGAGTTTTTCCAAAAATTAAAAAAATTCACATCAATTTAACCAACATTAAAAAGGTTCACCCAAATATTTTTTATTAAACCGTCTATGAAAAACTTCTTAAAATTAATAATATGTAATACATATATTTTATGGAATATTAAAATTTATTCAAATAGTAAAGTGTCATAAAAATTTTCTCATCTATAAAAACTTTCTCTAACAATTTTATATTTACGTCAAAATAAACAAATAATTTAAGGAATTTTGAATTCTTGAATTCTTGAATCAATCGGAAAAAGTAATCCACAAATTTTGAGTTTGGAATCATTTTCTGTCAGTTTAAAATAATTTGCTCGTTTTCGAAAATTGTGTTAAAGTTTTTTTTGTTTTCGTTTTTCTAAATTGAAGCAAAAGTCAAAATTTGTTTCAATCAAGTAAGCAATTTGTTATTTTTTCGTATGCATACATTTTAAGTAAATTAAGAAATTTTATTATCAAACCGGTAGTTGGTGTTTAATTTAAATTTTACATTTTATTTAAAACTAAAGTACATATTTGCAAAAATCTTATCAGATTTTTTTTTTCAAGTTTCCGCAATTTGTTGCTGTGTAAATACGCCAATGCAAGCAAATTGATAAGAGATTTTCCTAATTTATTAATTTAGAATGAAAAAATGTACTTCTCATGTGATTATATTCCACTATTTGAGTCAGTTTTATGTACATAAATATTTTCGTCACTACGTACGCCCAGACTTTAAAGTATATTTTGTTTGAAATAGAACTAAAAATGATACAAGTTTACAAAAAATTTCAAACTCTTAGAAACATTTCGTTTTACAAAATGTGACCCTTAAATTTAAAAAATAAAGCATACAACTTTCATTCGCATTAAAAACTTTTTGTTACTTGGATATTTCTTAAAGTTGAAATAGCCGTGTTTATAGTGTGACAATTCTTAGAGACGTTTTTAATAATAGGACCAGTTTTAGGAACGATATTAAAATTTTTGTCTATTTTTTCAAAAGCTTAAAATATCATTCCAAACTAACTTTTCTGGGATTTTACGAAATATAACATTTGACTGAAACAACTTTTATATGGTCCATCGGAGTCGGCTTCTTAATACATTTTAGGCGACTACGTTGCCTTGACAGAAATTTAAACAAATTCGAATACAAAATAAAAAATAATTTTTCAGACTTTGTCCAGCTCATGGCCGGCCTTTGCAAAACGTTTTAAAAATTGTTATAAGAAAAATCGATCTACGATTTGCATATATTCCATGCAATTATATAGATTTACTAATTTCTTTTAACTAAAAGTTGAAATGAAAAAAAAAAATAATCAATAACAAAAATAAATTTTTATTATTCTCTTCACGAAAAAAGATAATTAAACAAAAAAGAAAAGATAAATACAACATAGAAAGTTTAACTTAATAAAAAAAAAATTTTATAAATAAAAAAAACGTTATATCGCAGTAAAAAAGAGCTTCACGAAAATCCCTTTTTTGGTACTTATTCACCTAATAAAAGTGCATTTTGTTATGTTAAAAAAAATTAATAATGATAACAATTTTTTTTTTGACGGGCGAGGTAGGGTAGAAAATGCCTTCGCACTTACAGCGACCGTTGTCCACTAAAAAACTCCCTTCTCCGTTTCTGGTGGGATGCCTTCCCGGGACTGTTTTCTACATTACTTCGGGAAGGCCCAGAAACTTCATCCTCCTAAGAAGGACTTTGCTCGTAACACCCACGTCTGGATCCGTCATTTTCATGCTGCTGGCTCACTCTGGCTAAGTCTCCGTTGATGGGGACTCATTTTTCTTTCTTCTTAAGACCTACTCGATGTAGTTACTCACAGCATTCCATGTATAATGATAACAATAACAACAATAATACATATTAATAATTATAATAATATATCTACATATTTATTTTATTTTTTATTATATTAACCGAATTAATAATAATAATAATAATAATAATAATAATAATAATAATAATAATAATAATAATAATAATAATAATAATGCCGCAAGGGCATACCAAATGAAAGGTATGACGAGAGTGACGACCTCGCGGACCCTAGTTAATAAATCCAGGCGCGACGGTACCCATAATGGGCGGCTTCCTGGTCAGTGATGACCCATAGTGGGCAGCTGCTATTTTCTCACGTGCCCTGCGGGATCGTGAGCCCTTCCAAGGGTCAAATGGAACCCATAGTACAAGGAGAAAAGAAACAATGAATCAAGATAATAGTCAAATGCGATTGCCCGAGGAGGGCGCCCCTACTGGAGCTGGTCCTGGGACGGGGGCCAATGCGAGCGACCAGCGATCGGGAGACAGTCGACGACCCGATCGGGGAAACCCCGAAACACAGTCGGTAACAGAAAGGAGTCAAACAACAACTAGACCTCCACCTACCGAGAGTGCTACTCAAGGAATACCTGAGCTCACTCAGCTAGGGCTGCCACGGCGTAGAATCAAATGGACCCATGAAATGAACGTGTCCGTATTAAAAGCCTACTTTAAGGCAACACGCAATGAAAATATAACAGGTTATAGGCAGCAAATGCACGATTATTTTATAGAACAAAACCCTCATCTAAGTCAGATAACACAACAAAATCTAGCCGATAGGAGAGCCACCATATTTAGAAACAATCTGATACCTTCAACATTAAGGGAACAAATACGGTTAAGTGTAATTAACAACGAAAATCAACACAGCACCCAGCAACCGCCAGAAATGTTGCAAGATACCCAGCAAATGCAAGTAACGCAAGCAGCACCAATCCAAATAGAACACAGCAGTAATGAACCACACCACACACAAATAGGAGCTAACTACGAAGCAGAACACCAAACTATAAACCACTTCATAAACACAACAAACCAACAGAACGAAGAAACAATAGAAATACTAAAGGCCATTTTCAACGAAGCAAAAATCAAATTCATGGAAATGGACGAGAAATATAGACCATTCATCCCAAAACAAAAACCGAACAAGAAATTCTATCGAATCACATCTATGATCAACGAAGAACTACTACCAGCAGAAATAACCCCAAATAGTGATTACAATCACATACTAGGATTAATGTACTGCAGTGCGTATACAATAACCCAATCAATCAAATCTCATAAATACAACACATGTCAAAGTGGGAATAACCATAGTGAACCGAAACAAATAAGTAACAAATCATCGGGAAAAACACGAGACCCACGGCCGGGATGGCAAAGACGACTACAACAGAAAATAGACGAAATCAGAAAAGATCTGGGATTTCTTACTGGATATAATACAAACAGAACCGGCAGGAAAACCAAGGAAAAACTTCGCAAAATAAAACGTAGACACATAGTGCACACACAATTCGACCCACTGAACCATACAATAGAACAGCTAAGAGATACAGTAAAACAAAAACTAATGAAATACACAGAAAGAATGCGAATATACACAAAAAGTTACAACAGAGCAAAACATAACAAAATTTTCCAAACAGAAGAGAAACGTTTCTACAGCATGTTAACAAAACCACCCGAAAGCACAACAAACCCGAGCAACAGCCCCAGTATAGAAGAAATCGAAAACTTCTGGAAAGCAATATGGAGCAAAAGAGAAAAACACAATCCAACACCAACATGGATGGAGTCTGTTCTCGAAAAAATGCTCACGAACACACCAATGGCCACAACAGTTATCACCCAAGATGTGTTTGAAAAAGCAATACGCAAACTCCATAATTGGAAACAGCCAGGAAATGACAAGATACATAACTACTATTACAAGTATCTTACAACACTCCATAGCCACTTAATCAGAGTATTCAACGATATGATAACCAACCCAAATAATATCTCACATGGGATGTGCAGTGGCGTAACTTACCTGAAACCAAAAGTTCGTAATCCGACATCACCCTCCCAGTTTAGACCAATAACATGTCTGAACACAGGCTATAAAATCCTAACCTCCTGTATCGCAATAACAATTAGCGAGTACTGCGAGAATAACAAAATTCTCGCAGAAGAACAGAAAGGATGTCGACAAGGGACAAAGGGTTGTAAGGACCAATTAATAATCGATAGTGTAATAACTAAGCAGGCAATAAGAAACAAAAGAAATATGTATGCGGCTTTCATAGACTATCAAAAAGCCTACGACTCTGTCCCTCATTCCTGGCTGCTAGAAATCCTGGGAATATATAAAATAGACCCTAAGTTAATAAAATGTATCGCAACTTTAATGAAACGTTGGGAGACTACATTGCACTTACAAAATGAAGGCAATAATATAACATCTAAGCCAATTAAAGTGCTACGTGGTATATACCAGGGCGACTCTCTAAGCCCTTTATTATTCTGCTTAGCTCTAAACCCCCTTTCCCAGCTACTTCAACAAAGTCAATACGGTTATAAATTAGGATCTGATGCCGATAGAATTTCACACTGTTTCTATATGGATGACTTAAAACTTTACGCCAGTACGAAACAGAACAGAGATGATCTCTTGAAAATAGTTGAAATGTTTTCACTAGACATAAAAATGAAATTCGGAATCGACAAATGTAAAACACAAAATATTAACAAAGGAAAACACACAACATCAGCAAATTTTATAACCTCTGAAAATGAAGAAATAACACCAATGCAAGAAAATGAACATTATAAGTATCTAGGCATTAAACAACACATCACAATCGACCACAGAAAACATAAGGAAGATATTAGCAGGGAATTCATCCATAGATTAAATACAATATGCAAGAGCAAGCTAAATGGCCTAAACCTGTCGAAAGCAATTAACACATTTGCCATTCCGTTACTTACGTACACCTTCGGTATTATCACTTGGTCAGATACAGAGTTAAATAACTTGGACATGAAAATCAGAACAACACTAACAAAAAACAAATACCACCACCCAAAAGCCTCAATAGAAAGGATTAATATACCAAGGAAACTCGGAGGAAGAGGAATAATAAACATAAAATTACTTCACGAACGTCAGCGGAAAAAACTAATTGAATATTTTACAACCAAATCAAGAATCTCATCACTATACAGAGAAGTAATACAAGCCGACCATAACATCACACCACTTAACCTCAAAAACAGTAACAATCTCCAACCCACTGCAATAGAAAGCCTCATCCGAAATTGGAAATCGAAACCACTACACGGAAAATACGCTAACATGATCTCTCAGATATATGTAGATACAGCGAAAACCAACAACTGGCTACTACATAGCAAAATCTTTGCCGAAACTGAAGGATTCATAATAGCCATTCAGGATGGAGTTGTACACACAAAAAACTACATGAAATACATAGTCCAAGATCAAACAATAACAGATGACCGCTGTCGGAGATGTGGTGTAACACCCGAAACTATCCCTCACTTACTCAACAGTTGCACAACACTACTCTCAAACCACTACAAACAAAGACACGACTTAATTGGCAAAATAGTTTACATAGAAATTATAAAACAACTACAAATAAAAGAACACACAACAAATTATTACAAATACCAACCCAAACCTATAATTCAAAATAGCCAATACACAATATATTGGGACAGGTCAATTCTAATCCATAACCCACCAGATACTAATATACCCAATAGACCGGACATGATAATAATAGATAAACAACATAAAATAGCACGTATAATCGATTTCGCAGTACCGCACGACAACAACATACAAGAAACAATAGCTACAAAGAAATCTAAATATCTGCAATTAGCTCAATATATTAAGAACACACAGAACCTAGTCCATGTAGAAACAATACCAATAGTAATGAGTTCATTGGGAACCGTACCGAAAGAAACCATAAGTGCAATAAAAAAGTTAAATTTGAATGAAAAAGTAATAACCAATATGCAGAAGGCAATACTTATCAAGGCAACAACAATAATAAGAGAAACATTAGAACGACGGATATAAAACCTGGATTATATCCCCACAGAGCGTAACCTTTGGTCAAAGACCCGGTACGTGAATTCCAGCAAATGCTGAGAATGTAAAAAATATAATAATAATAATACTAATAATAATAATAATAATAATAATAATAATAATAATAATAATAATAATAATAATAATAATAATAATAATAATAATAATAATAATAATAATAATAATAATAATAATAATAATAATAATTTTTTTTTTTTTTTTTTTTTTTTTTTTTTTTTTTTTGGGGAAGGGTAGGAAAAAATGCGTTACGCATCTAACGAGAATCGTCATTCATCGTCGTATGCCGGACTCCTAAAAAGTTTACCGGCTAAAAACCCCCCTTATATCTCTTGGGATATGTTTACCACCTCGGTACCGCTCTCGCATTGCTTCAAGGTGGATCCCTTTTTTCTGTTCTCAGAACATACATATCTGCTGTGCCTGCGTCCAGGCCCCCGTTTTTTGTTACCCCTTTGGGTCTATCTTTTTTTATTTTTATTTTTTATTTTGCTTCTCTCGTCATCGTTGCTCTCTATGCCAGATCAATGTCACGCTTTTTTGTGCGTAGTACGTATTCAACGAACCTTGCCGCTGCCTTCCAGTTTTCTTCGCTCTCGACCATTTTATCTACAATGTTTTCGGCTGTAATTTCTCCTATTTGGGTTTCTACTTCCCTCCGAGCCTCAGACCAGTGGCAACATTTAAAAAACGTGTGCTCAGCATCGTCTACCTTCTTTTCTGCCTCATAAATGCAAAAGGGTGAATTACACTTTCCCATTTTATGCAGGTACTTCCGGAAGTAGCCGTGTCCAGATAACATCTGTGTTATGTAGTAATTTACATCTCCATTTCGCCTGTTCACCCATTTTTCTATGTGTGGGATGAGTCGGAAAGTCCATCTGCCATGTGTGTCATTTCTCCAGCGTGTTTGCCACTTCTCTTGTGTTTCTCGTTTTATGGCGTCTATTGCTAACGCTGCTTGAGAGTTGTTTTCCCTAGTATTAAATATTTTCATCCGCTCTACCGCTTGCAGATCTATGGGGCTCATTCCAGCTATTACAAGAACAGCGGATGCGGACACGGTACGATATGCTGATGTTACACGTAGTGCCGCCGTTCTCTGTACTGACAATAGTGTGTTTGCCCTGCGCTTGGTTTCCAATGTCTTAGCCCATATTTCGCTTCCGTATAAGAGGACGCTGTTACAGGCCTCCATTAGAAGTTTCCGTTTGCTTGGCAGTGGTCCACCGATATTTGCCATTAGTCGGCTGAGTTGTGATGTTATTCTCGCTGCTTTTGTTGTCGTGTATTGGATTTGACTGGAGTATGTCAGTTTTGAATCCAATCTTACTCCCAGATAGTTGACCCACCTTTTTGTGAGTAGTGTTACGTCTTCTATCCGCATTTCTATTTCGATGGGAATTTGTCGTTTAGTGAGTAACAGCAGCTCTGTTTTGTGCATTGCCAGTTGCAGACCGTGTGAGTCCAACCAGCTCTTGGTTCTTATCATTACTTGCCGCAATCTGCGTTCTGCAATTTCCGTGCTTCTTGCTTTTATAACGGCTGCAATGTCGTCTGCATATCCGACAAGGAAAGTGTCCTCAGGCATTTCTATTTTGAATATTTCATCGTAGCTAGCGTTCCAGAGATCAGGTCCTAGTATGGATCCTTGAGCGGCTCCGGAGGTGACCCTCATTTTCCTAGTGCCCCTGCTTGTATTGTAAACAAGTACTCTATCCTTCAGGTAGTTCCTGATCATTCTCATGAGATACTGTGGTAAATTAAAATTTCTCTCAAGAGCGTGTAGAACATCTATCCATCTAATAATAATAATAATAATAATAATAATAATAATAATAATAATAATAATAATAATAATAATAATAATAATAGTATTAATAATTTTTATTAAATTGCTACAATGGGAATAGGATTTTTAACTGAAAAGGCTACAAACTTGCCAATAGTCACAATAGATTGTGATCATTATTGATTAAAGGAAAATAATGTTCTTTTGCAAATTTTATTCTTTATTTTCAGACCTCATTGGGTAAATTGAATTGGATCGAGTTCGAGCTCTGAAATTGTCAATTAAGATTATTATTATTTTTTCAAATAATTCATATATAATTTGAAATTTTCAGTTTTATTTATTTTTTTCTTAGTTTATATGAAACTAGCGGGCCCGTTGCCTGCTTCGCACGGCAAAACAAAATAAGAAAAGAAACACACTTATTTTTAATAAAGTTGGTTTACTCATCAAAAAATGCGAAGAAATTAATAAAATCGATTATGATAAGATCAATCACCAATGACGTCCAAAGAGAAAAGAGAAATGATAACAAATTGCTATTTGCATCACTCCGTGCAATGCTCTTCAATACACAAACGACCAAAATGTATTCAATACTAATGAATGCTGTATGCGGTACAAAAAATGCCTGCGGCAAAAACACACTCACTTCACATACGCACCGCACACACATGCGTTATCGGATTTTAACCAAACTTCATATAAACCATATATGGGCCACTGCCTACGTAGTGTATAAGTTTGGTTGAAATCGCTCGACGCGTTTATGATTAGTTCGGCGACGTACATATACGGACTTGTTTTTATATATATAGATTCCCATCCTACGACCAAATTGTTGTTTTCTAGGGCTGCAGGCAGTATCCTAGAATATTGACTGAATTTTTCATTTTTACATTCAATATCTTGCTACTAATATTTGTATAAAATCGATACTTTTGTTGTTGTTGATATGGACTTAGAAGATTGATAGAAATTGAAATGATACCACAGTACGGTCGTACCATAAATTCTGAAATTTATAAACTTCCCTCTTCTTGCCGTAATTCCTTCCTCTATATACTTTTGAAGATTTAATTTTATATAAAGTGTACAGACTTGGCAATTCCACTAGAACTTGCCAATTGCGCTAGAACTAATCACAGTTTCCATCACCGATTTTTTTAAAAGAATATAGAAAAATATTACCATAAAAATGGAGAAAGCGTTTCACATGTTACTGACAACCTCGCAATAGTTATGATGCTTTTATAAACTTCACAATAGAACAAAAATAGTTGCTTCAAATACTTAATGTTTTCAAACAAAAACAAATATGTTAACGAAAGTGGAACGAATCAAAATCATTATTTGCTTAAACAACGTAGTTAAAACAGTTGAAAAAAGGATACCATTTAACCCTAAAATAAGGATGAGAGTAAAAAATGAAACATGTTTAGAAAGTTGCTTTTTATCTGAATTTAAAAATGGAGAAATTTATCAATTCGTCTATGCTTTTTACAAGCATTATTTTAATATTTGTGAACTGAATTAAAATGTTTTTCGTTTGAAAGGGTTTTCTTGTAGTTTGATATCATAATTTTTTTTTCGTAAATCGTACGGGCAAAATTGATTACTGTATAACTCCTCCATTTATGGGCCGAAGAAGGCATTCCAATCTTTCAAGGGAATCAAATATAAACTTGAAATGGATTATATCGGGATTTAAACCAACCCATAGTTGGTACGGTTTTGTAATCTGTTCGATTTTATTTTTGCCAGAATTATTTTAGAACAGAACAGGGAGCAGGAGGGTCAAAATAAATATGTGTAACATTTCTGTGAGAAGCGAAAACGTTCTGAGACAAATGAAAAATTTTCGTGTAAAACAAAAGAATTTTTAGCTTAAATTTAGAATGCAATTTTTCTTTCCGTATACACAAACATCTACATATAAATTAATGTAATGAACTCTTCAGTTGTTGTGCTACATTTAAAAGCATTTGCTCTTGATTTAATAAACTTGAAATGAAATTATTTTAATACACAAGTATATTAATATTATTTTTTTTTTTGTTCTCCATTTAGATGACGCGTTATAAACAGACAGAGTTCTCGGAAGAAGACAGCAGCTCGATTGGTGGTGTGCAGCTGAATGAACCCAGCAGTAGCGCGGGAATGCAGATACGTTATCATACTGCGAGAGTAAGAAAAATGCTAATAAAAAAAGAACAATAAAGATAAATGTACTTTATATGCAAATTTATATGTACGCTGGCTTTTATACACACTATTTAATTTTTTATATTACATAGTGCTTAGGATATTTGTGATAATAAATTCAAGTTACACTTGAAAATAAAAATGGATCCAGTCAAGTCAGTCATAGAGGCATATATTGGTGGTAACATACATATGTACGTCTTATGGTTTGTTTTATTTTTCAAGTGGCTGACTTTTATACTTCAGCCGTATTTTTTGTTTAACTAATTTTTATTCTCATTAATATATACATAAATTAATTCCTGTTGTTCCTATAAGGGTGATTCTTGAATTGAGTTTCATTGAGGTCGAACGTGTTTTACCTGCTGAAAAAAAAAAAAAAATAAAATAATATTCACAGAAAAATTATTCAAAAAATAAAAAATTGATATTTTTTTTTTTCAAATATAAGAAAAAAGAAAATTAAATAAACAATTTTATAATTCGTTTGAAAATGGATTCTAATCCATCTCCATGGGAGATTAACTTACCTCCTGATAAAATTCGGGAGATCTTAATATCAGACAAGCAACATTCAAGTAATGGAAATACTTTTTCAAATAAATCGGTGGAGAATAAGACCACATCCTGTAATGGTGAAAAGCCTAGATCAAAAAATGAAAAGATTTCCAAAAAGAAAGCTGACTCTAAACATTCAAGTGCAAGTTCAAGTGATAAAACTGTGGCATTTAAAGACGGTTTAATTAATGCTGATACCTCATACTTAAATCAAGATAACCTAAGTGATGTAGATTTGATTCAGGATAATGATCCCCTTGGCAAATCCATGGAGCTTGATGATTCGATTTTCTCCATTTCATCTGTGGATAATGATTTTCAACGTGTACAAAAACGTAAACGTAGTAATAACGATAAGGTAGATATTTCAAAATTTAATTTAAACAATTACAATTGTAACACCCAAACATTGTTAGCTAATAATTCGCAAAATTCGCAAAACAGATTTGCTATCTTAGGTGAGCTAGATATTCAGGAAGATAAAAATAATGAAAGGAAAGTACATTTTTCAAAGGAATCTAAAAATACAACACCCAAAGAAAAACCATTTTGTCCTCCTATATTCCTCTTTAATGTTAATATTGAAGATTTACTTAACCAGCTCAGTGCTAAAAAAGTAGATTTCAAAATTATTAATAAAAATAGATATAAAAGCAAATTATTTCTAAGAGATGCATCAGTTCATGCTGAAATGATGCAATTACTTAGAAATAAAAATATAGAATCGTACTCTTACACACCGATTGAACAAAAACGTTTTAGCATTGTTTTGAGAGGTTTATATCACAAAACTGATACTGAAGTAATAAAAAATGAATTAGACAAACTTATTCCTAGTATCGTAGATACTGTTTCAAAATTTTCTACTGCTTTTTCAAGGAAAAATGGGTTCGATACAGGGTTATTTTTAATTTCTTTATTTCCGGGAAAATCTTGCAGTGAACTAACTAGTTTAAAATACATTTTAAACCAGAGAGTTACATGGGAATCTCCTAAGAGGAATTCAAGAGAAATACAGTGCTGGCGTTGCCAGCAATGGGGTCATATCTCTCGTAACTGTAATAGATCTTTTGCTTGTGTTAAATGTGATGAGAATCATGGACCTGGAGAATGCAAATTTGTTTCTAATAAAGATAATCCCCCATTCTGTGTTAATTGTAAGCAACATGGTCACCCCTCTAATTTTAGAGGGTGTTCTGCTTATAAAAAGTATACTGATATGAAAAAAAGAATTTTACTTGACGCCAAGGAAAGAAATCGAAAGGCTACTGACAATGTTGCTTCTGCTTTGAGGAGTTCTAACTTCGTTAGCACAAGTAAAACTTTTTCCAGTCTTTTCCAAACTTCAAACTCAAATCTTCCGGTGGATTCTAGTTCTGTTTCTCCATTAATAAAAGAATTTTTAAAAATTGCAAAAATTCTTTGTGAGCCTGAAACTGTATCCTTAGAAGATAAGATTAGTAAATTTATTGTCAACTATAAGAAACTCTCATTGGAGGAGGCTAAGCATCAATGTCGGGGTCTCCTAGCTGAAGTTAAAAAAGCTTATGATCCATAATGTTTTAAACTTACTTTCTTTTAATGTTAGATCGCTCATCGAGGTAAGTCGAAGACTAGATCTATTAAATACTTTAGTTTCTAACAACATAGATATTGCCTTTGTGCAAGAAACCCATTTAAAAGATAAACATAAAGTATCTCTTGAAAACTACAATTTTTTTAGAGATTATAGTCAACAAGGTGTTGCGATAGTATTGAGAAAATCGTACAAATATACAAAAGTAGTTATACCTGGTCTAGAAATTCCAAATATTTTTTTAACTATCGAACTTTTAATCAACGGTTCGATCAAAAAGATTTTAATAGGATCAATTTATATCCCTTGCAATTGCATATCATCAAAATTAACAAATAGTTTATCGATCCTGAGTAACATTTCACAGAATTACGAAGGGTCATTCATAGGAGGAGATTTCAACTCTAAACATTTATCTTGGGGTGACACTATGTGCAATTCAAATGGAAACTTGGTTTTTAATTTTTTACAACAAAATACTTTATATTTTGAACGAATTTCTAATACCGAACCAACTTACCCTAATGGTTCTTCTTTTCTTGATCACTTTTTAATTAGTCCAAATTTTATAAACTTTTCTAATCCAAATTTCAAAGTATCTTGCTTGCCTACATTTTCGGATCATTTCCCTTTAAAACTTCAAATTAAATTACCAAGCTTTGAAATTATTCTGAATCCACCAGCTACTTTCATATCTTATAAGAGGACAAATTGGGATAAATTTAGAAGGGATATTATATATGGAATTTTAAATCATTATCCAGAGCCTGATAGAAATCTCACAAACGAGGAAATTGATAAGTATATCTACAATTTTACCACCACTATACAATTGGTTAATAATAATAATTCGGACATTATTGCATGCAAGAACAAAAAATTTATAATTTCAAATGAAATTAAAAGTTTGTTTAAAATTAAGTACAGATGGCAAAAAGAGTTGAAAAGAATATATCATCGCAATTTATGTCGTATTAATTCAGATTACTTACTTATTTCAAAGCAAATTCAATTGTTAAATATAATCATTAAAAAACAGGTAGAACTTGAACACTCTGCCTTATTTAGCACAAAACTGCAGCAAATTAAACCAGGTCCTACTGCTCATCGACAAATTTATAACATAATCGGGTACAAAAAGAATAAAACTTTGAAAAACATAAGTATTAATGGAACTGTAGTTGAGGATAACTCTATAATATTAAGTGAATTAAAGACACACTTTTCTAATATTTACACAGGTTCTATTCCAGGTAGAGACATCTCGCAAATTTCTGATATTTTATATAACACAACTAATGAAGTCCCTCGTTTGCATGTTTTTTCTGAAAATTTCTTATCGACTAATACACAAAACTGTGAAAGCTTTACAACGTTAAATGAATTATTTTCGCATTATAAATCAATCAACAATAAAAAATCATGCGGTCTAGATAAAATTTCTAATTATATTTTAGGTAGGCTTCCTATAAAGGCTTTAGAATATCTTTTAATAATTTTCAATAATTGCTTAAATAACTCATACTTTCCAGACGCTTGGAAAATTTCGAAAATTGTTCCTTTACAAAAGAAAACGAATAATATTGATATTAATAACCTACGACCTATTTCTTTACTTTCCAATTTGGGAAAACTTTTTGAGAAAGTAATTAAGGAAAAAATGGAGACTTCATTTAATGAAAGCTATATCCCAGATTTTCAGTTTGGGTTTAAAAAAGGTCATTCTACTACTGATGCCTTATTGAAATTTCAGAATGATGTGATCTCTAATCTTCGTAATCGATTTTGTACAGTAGCAATTTCATTAGATGTCGAAAAGGCTTTCGACCATGCCTTTCATAATGGCATTCTTTTTAAGATGATTGAAATTGGATTTAATCCTTCTATAGTTAAACTCTTACAAAGCTTCTTCTCCAAAAGATTGTTTTGTGTTCAATTTAATAATGAGTTGTCAGATTTTGGTTATATTAATTGTGGCGTACCTCAAGGTTCCATTTTGGCACCTCACTTATACAACATTTTAATGTATGACTTCCCTCACATTTTACCTAATTCTACTGGCCTGCTTTATGCTGACGATTCTCTCCTATATTCCCATAGTGATTCTCCGATTGTTGCTTTAAGACAAGTTTCTGGTCACCTTCAATTAGTTAAGAAATTTTATGATGATTGGGGAATTGAAATAAATGCTTCCAAATGTAAAGCGATGTGTATCCGCAATGCTTCGGGAAAGTGTAAAAACTTTGTTGTTCCAGAGAGTAAAAGATTAAAACTATTTTTGGATGGTTTAGAGATCCCGTTTGTTAATAATTTAAAATATCTCGGAATCAATTTTAATAACCTTTTTAAATTTAATAGTCATGGGAGAATTGTTTTAAAAAAATCTTATAAGATTTTGGGTTCGTTCTCTAAGATTCTGTTCAATAAAAACTTATCTTCAAAAACAAAGCTTCTCTTATACAAAACTAGTATAAGACCAGTTTTCTTATATGGGTTCCCAATTTGGTTTAGTGTATCTCCTATTGTAATAAAAGAAATGGAAATTTTTGAAAGAAAAGTGTTACGATGCTGTATTGGGAAATACTTTAGATTATTGAATAAACGTTATTCAAACTCTTATATTTATTGTCATTCAAAAATGATGCCAATCGGTTTATATGTGTGCGACATTTTGAAAAAGTTTTTAAATAGACTAGAAATGCATGAAAATGCTAACATTAAGGGAATATTTGATATTCAGAGGGCTTTTAATTGGAGAAATACAAACTACCTTTCACCTATCGGTTTTTTAAATGAAGATCCGGTTAACTTTGATTTTAGATCTAACTTAAGGCATGAGTTTTTTACAAAAACTACACCTGGTACTCACAGAGGATAGTATTCTGTTGGCGGAATTTTGTGAATTATTATTATTATTATTTTTTTTTTTTTTTATTATTATTATTATTATAATTTTTTTTTTTATTTTATTTGCTTTTAAGGTAGGTTTAAGTGCATTTTAAGAGTTTTCCTCTTTATTTATGTTAGCCCCGGGAGCAAAGGCATATAAACTTTTATATTATTACACATTGTTAATTTATATTTTCCATTTTATTGTTAAAGCGTGGTGCTGTAAATTGCTTTTGTTTTTAAGACAATACATTATAGTCTTAAGTTATCTATGTTCCACATCCCTATGTTGTAAAAAAATAATAATTCTTGTTAAAAAAAAGGCTCAATAAATATTAACTTAACTTAACTTAACTTGTTCCTATAAGGAGTATAGGGCCGTATACGGTTTCATTAATTATTTAAGTATTGTAGGGCTAGGACTGCTGGCTAAGCCTACCTGACAGGCACGGAGAACATCCGAACACATTTATATAGCGAGCCGCTTGATGCAAGAACAGACGTCTGCTTGCAAATGTACCAAATCGGCGACACGCGGCAGTGACTAATGCTTTTGAATGGCGCCAATGACTCGCTATGTCTTTTCGAGTATCAATGACACTCAGAATTTAGGTGGAGATCAGTGCAACCCGATATATCTCTCGAAACCGCTGATTGTCTGCGACTGCATAAAGCAGTTACTCCGCATATCCGCGGGCACCAACATAAATGGTAGGATCCGAATTATTATCCGCATTTGGTCGGAATTCTTATTAATAAGTACAATGTAAATAATTAATGTACTTATTAGACTGTGTTTCACAACTTGAAACCGGTGCCTCGGTACACGTGCTAACGATGATGAGGGTTGAAGAATTTGATGAGCTTGAGAAGAGAAGATCTGCTGAGACGTTTTGCGCTCGAGATTCTACAATTATGCTATATAACAGTGTGGTGTGTATCAAAGTTCACCAGTGCATGGGTTCTAAAAGCCTCAAAGTTCACATGGGTTCTATGATCCTCAGAAGATGACGGCAGACTGTTTATTTGTTCTCCATCTTAGATAATGCTCAGAGAGCCTTTAGGCAGTAAAGCGGTGAGATATTTGAATGCAATCGAAGTACCTAGCCATGATGAATATCGCAGCTGGGCACGGAGGCGGTTGGATGAGACGTCAGCGCTTTTTGTCTTTGTGTGAATATCCAACAATACCTGGTATTAGATTTTTGGTGTTTTTCTTTTGAAAAAAGTGTACATTTTTCTGCCCGTTCATAGGAAATTTAGAGTTGTTTAATAAGAGTTAGCTTTTAGAAGAGAGCAACTTAATAAAGGAAGTTAAGTTTTTTTTAGATAAGAGCATTAAATAGATTTTTGAAACACCACCGAAAATAGTACTGTGTAAATGATTTCTCCTTATTCCTTTCATAATAACAATATTAACCTGAGTTGAGCCCGGTTATGTAAATCCGTATTAAACCAAGACGCAAAATTATGTTAAATAATTAATTTTTGTCAAATCTTTTCTGTAAGTAAATGAAAAGGTTTTATAAAAGAAATGTTATAAAATTCGTCGCATGAGACTTCCTTTATTTTCTTATGGGAATGGTCAAGGAAGAAGCGTAGTAGAGAAAATTTTATGACATGAAACTTTAAATTATTTTGTTTTATCACACTTTCATTTGGAAAAAAGAAACCCAAAAGTACGAAGATTAATGGAAAAGGCTTCATATAATTTTAATAGATATAGATACTCCGATTATCTTAAATTAAACGCTGTGTTTCCCTTTCAGGCCACCTTAAATTGGCGCTCAAGAAATCGTGTGGAAAAATGGCTAATGATAACGACAATTGTTTTGTCATTTATAATATTGGCCTTGTTAATAATGCTGTTCAAAAATGAGGCAGACAAGAGTACTAGAATTCTGCATGTAGAACCGCATAAGGATAGTGAGTTTAATAAACACTTTTTGTTAAAATGGAATCCATAAACTCGTAATTATTTAATTCATTATAGATCATGATATGCCATGTTTGAATGAGTATTGCATATTTGCCTCAAATGATATACTGAATTCAATTGATCGGACAGTTAATCCTTGTGAGGACTTTTATGGATTTTCTTGGTAATTCATAATAAATGAGATGTAATGCATTTTATACATCTAATTTCCTTATATTAGTAATCAGTGGGTTAAAAACAATCCTATACCAGATGGCAAATCATCCTGGGGTACCTTTAGCAATATCGAGCAAAGAAATCAATTGATAATAAAAAATATTTTGGAGAAGCCTATGAAAACGTTTGAATCGGAGGCTGAAAAGAAGGCAAAAATCTATTATGAGTCTTGTCTGGATCGCAACGATGATTTGGAGAAGTTGGGAGCAAAACCCATGGTAGCTTTTCTATGGAAAATTGGTGGATGGAATGTAACACATACTGGCTTCAATATTGGAAAGTGGAGTTTGGCTGAAACACTAAAGAAATTGCAAAATAGGTAAAATCAAATCAAGAAAGAGAATCTTTTAATCTCCGGCTTATTACAGATACAATATCAACTGTTTGTTCGGTTGGGCCATAGGAGAAGATGACAAAAACTCTACCCGCCACATCATACAGATCGATCAAGGTGGTCTTACTTTACCCACACCGGACTACTATGAAAATCGTACAGAAATTCATCGTAAAGTTTTGAAGGAATATATTGAGTATATGACCAAGGTTTGTGTTTTGTTGGGTGCTAATGAGACAGACGCTCGCCGTCAGATGGAAGAGGTTATGAATTTTGAAACAAAAATCGCGAATATAACAATACCTTTGGAGGAACGTCGCAACGAAGAGGCCATGTATCATGCCATGAAACTATCTGAATTAGATGCGTTGGCACCTTTCATCAATTGGACCCAACATTTGGACTTTGCCATGCAATTGGTCAATCGCCGAGTAACACAAAAAGAAGTGGTAGTCGTTTATGCGCCCGAATTTCTTAAGAAGTTATCAGCTATTATTATGGATATGCAGAAAACGGTGGAGGGCAGAAAGTAAGTGCAGCAAATCGTATTAAAATTTAATTCAAACCACTCAATAATATTGTTAATTTCTTAAGCACTCTTAACAATTATCTAGTTTGGCAAGCTGTGAGGGTGCTTTCACCCTGCCTGTCACGTTCTTTTCGTGACGCTTACAAGGGAGTACGTAAAGCTCTTATGGGTTCGGATGGTGGCGAGGAAGTTTGGCGTTTTTGTGTAGCTGACACGGGAAATGTAGTCGGCTTTGCTGTAGCAGCCATTTTTGTACGTCAAGCTTTTCACGGTGACTCTAAGCCAGAAGCAGAACAAATGATCAATGAGATTCGTGAGGCTTTCAAGCGTAATATACATAATCTCACGTGGATGGATAAGGGGACACGTGAACGTGCCATAGACAAAGCTAATGCTATTTCTGATATGATCGGCTTTCCCGACTACATATTAAACGTTGCAGAGTTGGACAAGAAATATGCTGATCTAAATGTAACAGCTAATGCCTACTTCGAAAACAATATACAATCGAATATATTTAATTTAAAGAAGAATTTGGAAAAACTAGATCAACCTGTGAACAAGACTAATTGGGGCATGGTGCCTCATATGGTGAATGCCTACTACACGCCTTCTAAAAATCAAATTGTCTTCCCTGCGGGCATCTTGCAATCACCATTCTTCGATATCCACAATCCAAAAAGTTTAAATTTTGGTGCTATGGGAGTTGTTATGGGTCATGAGTTGACGCATGCTTTTGACGACCAGGGCAGGGAATTTGACAAATTTGGTAACATAAATCGTTGGTGGGACAATAAGAGCATTGATCGCTTTAATGAGAAGACAGAATGCTTCGCCAAACAATATGGTTCCTATATAATAAATGGCAGACATCTAAATGGTAAACAAACGTTGGGCGAGAATATTGCCGATAATGGTGGCTTGAAGGCAGCCTATCATGCATTTCTTAAAACACCTATTGTTAAAGAGGCTGATGTTCTCAAGCTGCCGGGACTCAATTTGACACATAAGCAATTATTCTTTATATCGTTTGCCAGGGTAAGAAGATAATAACTATGTAGTTGTTGATTTATTACGTTAATTCGAAGAATGTATACTTACTCCTACGTATACGAATCATTTTACGTGAAGCGGACAACCCAAAATTTTTTTGTTGGAAATTTATCGGTATTTGACATGACAGTATTTCTAGTAGACATGAATATATATACAAAATATTTTTTGTATGATGCAAGGCTCATTTGTAAGGTACGAGCAGTACTGCAAGTACAATATAATTTTGTCAAATTGGTATTGGGAATAATTATAGGGCAAAAAAAAACTTAAAACAAAATTTAAAGATTCTTTTATGTGCACATAAACAAAACGTAATTAGCACCAAGTTTACTGTCTAAGTCGCTTCAATCGCGCTAGAAATATACAGAATGTATAATATATTTGAAATTTTTAATTTGTTTTCATTATTGTGACCTCAAGTGTTTCCGATTTTTATGGCAATATATTTTTTTAGATACGAAGGACGCTACAAATTGATCAAATTCGAATATTCATTATTGACCATGAGAAAATCATGTTTAACTTTCATGAAAAAAAGCCAAATTAGTTTCCGAACATCAGAATATGGACTCTTAACCATACAATTTTTGAATATTCCCAAAAAAATTTCCTATACCGAATTTTTTACCCAAATATGTAGGATTTCTCCAGTATTGGCAGTCCCAAACTTTTGCTTTTCTTGAATGAAATTTTAGTAAGACGTCTAAGTACTGTTTCTAAAACAAATAATAGTAATAATATTTTAAGTGACTGAGTTTCTATAGTTAAATTGTTTGTTGATGTTCTCTAATTTTACATTTTTCTTAACGTTTGGTTAAAATATCTATTTCAATTATTTATTTCAGGTTTGGTGCTCCAGCGATACGGATGAAACAACCGTATTACAATTAGAAAAAGATACACATTCACCATCACGTTTGCGAGTCGCTGGTACACTCTCAAATATGCCCGAATTCGCCGAAGTTTTTCAATGTAAAGTTGGTACGAAAATGAACCCGGGAAAGAAATGTGAAGTGTGGTAAAGTTTTTAAGTTTTTAGTGTTTTTTTTAGGAAAAGAATTTAACAAAAGTATGTTTTTTTTTAATAATTTAACGGAATAAAAAACAAAATACCAAAGTAAACTATGATCGTAGTAGAAAAAAAACAACAACAAATATTTAAACAATATATGTGTGTGATTTATATAAAGTAAGAGATCTCTCGTAAAATTAATTTTTTAAATAAGTGAAAAATAAAAATAAATAAACAATTATTTAAAAATAAATCAAATAAATAAAAAAGTAATTCAAAGAACTAGTCAGTAACAGTCTGTTAGAGGCAGACCGCATTGACTTCACAAATGTCAATGATATCCTTGTGTTAAAGCAAATCGGGTAGGAGAAGGAAACATAATTTTAGAATTTGCAATACATGAATATGTTACACACTTTGTTTTTAACGTTTATCTGCATTAAATAATTTTCCTTAAAACAAGCAAAAACAAACACCTCCAATTTATAAGAAAAAAAAACTATTTTTGTACTTAAATTATTATTTTAACAAAATAAGAAAACAATTTTAACCGGTAGATAACAACAGTCCAGTGAAATAATTTTCTATTTTGTGCCTAAATTTATGTAATATGGAATTAAAATCTTAACTATCGTTAGAGTGAACAAGCGAAAGAATCGGTGATTCGAAGCGTTTAAGAATACTTTGTTTGTATTAAGCAAATGTGTAAATTTTAGCATTTAAAATATGTAAATTTAATTATAACAATATTGAGTTTAGTGCAAAAACATATCCTATAGGAAAAGAAAATAAGACCCATCTTTAAACAAACGTAACGATCTATAATGTCTGAAGTTGCATGTGTAAAAGCTGCAATTAAAGCGACAGGGAAATGAAATCGAATTAAAATTTGAAATGCAATTCTATTCAAATTCATTTTTAATTTTCTTACATTTGTTAATTTTACAGTCATTTTTGTATATGTTGTATATCAATAATTGTATAGATTCAATGGACATTGTATCGACTGTATTTTCGTATTGTGCAAAATTAAAATAAGCAGAATTACTTGTATTATTATTCAAATCTAATAAAAGGTTATTTTTAGCTATACGTAGATTTTATTTATATTTTTGGTCTTGGAAAGAAAAATTTTCAAACTTTATTAAACGTATATTAAATGTAAAGATGAATAGATTTTGTATATAATGTTTACCAACAATAATTATACAATACAATAATACAGCCCATACAATAACCCAATGAGGTTGTGAATGGAGTGTGTCCACGTTGAATTTGATTTAACTTTTATTTGAACATTTGGAATTAAAGAAGAATTCTTGAAGATATAAGACTAAAACTTTGAATTCTTAAGAGTAAGAAAAACAAGAAATTTAAACTTAGCACTGGAAAGTAGTATCCCAAATAAAATAAACAGTATCCTACCTACAGAAATTAGTTTAATGAATTGATAGCGAATAAAAAAGGGACAGCTTAAGATCGGTAAATACAATTAAATTATATACTTTGATATACAACACCATCAATCATATATACGAGTATATACTACTATAAGAACATTTCTTAGACAAAACAAAAAAATAAAAAAATCGAAAAAAAAAATTAAAAGTGGAATACAATGCTTAGAAATGCTTGGAAAACTAAAAGCAGTGTGAAAAAAACTTGCAAGTACTAATAACATGAGAATAATAATACATAATAAAAAAATCATCAGTATAGATTTAAGAGCGAAATAGGAAATAAAAAAAGCACACGACGAATTGACAACACTGATCTGATCTGATCACGGCAACAAAATCCAATACGAAAAACAGTAGAAAATACCAGATAGATGTCAAAGTTCAAACTGCTGAAAAATAATTTGACTAAAACGTTAACTGAAACTTACGTCGAGGAAAACAAAAAGTTTGTTACCTTTGTTAAGCCATAGACTTGAAAGACAGGCTTATTTCCCACCAGACTAAATTTTTAATTTTAACAAAGAGCCTTCTTCTGTGTTTGCTACAAATTTGGTAAACAGATTTAGGATTAACTACTAATACAGGTAGATACACAGATAAAATCGTTATATTTGCGACACCAACATTTTTAGGCGTGGAAATTTTATGAAAATATTAAACATTTTGTGTGAGGAAGAGCTTAAAAACGAAATTGGTAAAAAATGAGTTTTTTTTAAATAAAAAAACCTAATTGAGAAAATCAAAAAGGTCTTGGTGTTGCAGAAGAGGCCCTTAATTAGCACAAAAATAGATTAAATATGACGATGCATCCCAGCTCTGCTTGAGTTTTAAGTAAAAAATTTATGCAATAGGTATCAAATATTTCATGTAAAAGCACAAATTTCAAAATAACTTATTAAAGAGATGAGATAATATAAAATAAGTAAAAGGTGATCAATTAAAAATTATACGAATTTATAAAAGCTTTAAAACCGCTAAGATCAACAGAAAGCCTTATAATTATTTCTGTTCTATTTTTTTTCAAATTATTTAATATCTATATATTAAATAAATTAATTCTTTTGAAGATTCACATACATACATCGCAACTTGGCTCAATGTAACAAAAAGATTTTTGGACAATTGTGAAAAATGAATTTGTTGAGGATCGAATCGAATCACAAATTTCCTCGCTGCAACTGTATGAATGGAATATTATGTTTCTTCTTTTTAAAATTATTTAGTTTTAAATTTTCATATATAGTAAAAAATAAACAAATAAGAATATATGTAGTACGTTTTCTGCAGAAACACCCAGAATATTTGGCGGGAATCGAACACCCGATCTTAAGACTACTAGTCTAGTACATTAAATAATGTCCAAGCAGGCTCGTGTACTAAGTAATAGCTTGAGTTTCAAAAATTAAATTCTTTTATAAAAAAATTAAACTGTGATTTGTTACATGAAATATTTTTTCTCCTGCAACTTTATGAAGATTTTGAAGAACTACAAGTATTATGGTGCTTAAAGCCATATTAGTTTTCTCTTCCCATAGCATACAACGTTAAAATAGTCAATAGCATTCTGAGATTTAATTTCTAAAAGAACTTAACTAAAAGAAGAGCTAGTGAATTTGACAGAATCTCGGATGCAAGGCAACTGTAACAGAGTTTCCTAAAGTTATACTGACAGAGTCAACAGTAAGCCCTTGTCGAGTGTTGAGTTGAGTGAGGTCGTAATATATAAAACGCTGTTTAATTTTTTAAAATAAACCCACAAATTGCGAAGTCACTTTGGTTTACCTGCCAGTGTCTTTGGCAGTAATCGGACCTGTGACGACTCTACTTACTTGTCTACGTCATCATCTCAATCGAAAATAAATATACAGTGGTAGCTAAAATTAACCAGATTCCACATACACAACAAACCGAAATGGAAAATGTTTATTAAATATTTCTCCGACAAAGCCTAACACATTTAAATCAGTAAAAACAATTTTAATCATAATAAATGATATTTAAAAAAGCTCTCAAAATCGTAGTACAAAAAAAATACTTGATTAAACAAAAAGAATTTTGGATAAAAGGCTCTAAAAGGGCAATAAAAAAATTTCTCAGAATATTTGAAAGGCATATAAAACTCGAAGTTAAACTCTATCATTTATTTTATAACTTTTTTCTCTGTCGCTTTAATTGTTTTTTAAACACTAAGATATACATACATGCGATCCTTGACGTTATTTTTAATTTATTATATATAATATACTATACATATTTTTTTGAATAACATAATTCTATAGTTTCTGTGATTTTATCTTAAACCCAAAAACAAGATTTTAAAGAAAACTAATAATTTAAGGAAAAATTGCAAATATTATTGAATAATTTATAATGTAAAAAACACCAAAATTATTTAGAAACTATTTTAAGCAACTCCTAAAACCACCCATAAATAGCAAATGATGATAAACTGTGCACAATGGGTTAAAAAATTTAATCAAATAAGAAGAAAGAAGAAAGTGCAAAGAAAAAGCAAAGTTCTTTCATTTTGTTACATACATAAATTAAATAATACTAATAGTTTAAAAAATACCCTTGGACGACCCCTTTTGTATACCATTATACCCTTTTGTATAGTCATAGATCCTAAGTGCGCGAAATTTCAATATAATCTGACATTTAAAGTGGCTGAAAATCAATAAGTGTGTTCAAAAGCAAAAATCAAAAAGGAAAAAACATAGGTGCTGTATGCAGCCACAAAAAGGTGCATTTTATGAACTTAAAAGTTTTCACAGAAAATGATATTTTTGTGCTCTATTTTCAAAGATATATATTTTTTTTCTTTAAAGCAAAGATATATATTTTTTCTTTAAAGCATTTTTATTTTATTAATTTAAAGAATTTATCCCAATTTTTAATAAATTATGGAGAATCTACATTCATAGGCCTGATGTATATAAGAATTAAGTAGTGGGTTTTATGGAATACCCGAGTTGTTATTTCACTCAATTAAGACCATAGTACCCTAGTTGTATGCCAAATATTGTCTATGCAACGCCTACAAAGGAAACTGAAAAGAGAAAAGTCCTATTATTAAGGTAGCTTAAGGATAAAAGATATGCAATTAACCCCCTCCTATACTATACTTAAAAAAAATGGCTGTTGTAAAATATAAAGAAATAATGTCAAATGTGACATATATTACTTGACAATGGCATTATTCCGGCAATGGTATTATGCAGCAAACAAATTAAAATTGTGTGAAATAACCTTTTCTAAATCAATGTTTTTAACTCTAGTATTTTTAAAAATTCTAATATAATTTCTCACAAGCAAAACTTTTCTTATTTTTGTACAAAAATATATTTGTTCGTTTGCAATTAAATTATGATTAAAACAAAAAATCTGTAGCCTATTAATGAATGCACTAATAATCTATAACACACAAACATATTTAGCAGATGACCACATTGTGCTCTACACTTTATTTGTAAATACTAACTTTGAAAAAGGTCTCATTCATTAGATTTCAATTATTATAAAATTTTAAAGTTTAATAAAGCCGAGTGCCGCTTCCTGCAAGACTATAACTTGCAACACTGACCCGAAAAATGCACTCACCAAACTAAAAGGTAAAAAATCTCTGAGCCTTTCTAAATAATATCAAAAATCTTGTGGCCCTTCCAATATATATCTATAGAGTAGAATAACTTTGAGCCATAATCATAATGATTGCATAAGCGAATACTATATTTATATTTTATTACATTATAAATATATGATAAAATATTACTATAAGAATTAGCAAATGATACAATTTTCAAAGCGGCTTAATTTCACTAAAATCATGTAATTCACGGTTAATGGATTATGGTCATCTCAACTGCGTATTTTGTGTTTGAAGTTGAAGTTTGAGGTCCAAAAAGAACTTGAGGTGTGTTATATGAATAGAAATATTTCTCGGAAGCAAAACTTTGATTTTTACAGCAAGGACTCAGTTGATATGACATTCAGTGTTTCAGCTGCATTTATAAAAAAAAATAATAATAATATACTCGTATTAAAGCTTACATATAGATTTGTTGATGCACCAAGCGCCAGGGACAAAAATTTTAAGTTTTTAAATCAAAAAGAATTTTTTTTCTATTCTATGCATCAAGTTTATATTAAAAAGAATACAAAAAGTTGAAAGAGATAAGAAAATTTCACATATTTCTCAGCAAAAAATGCATTCGAGAATTCAATGCAAAATAAATTTTAATCAAATTATGGTGAGTTCCCTTAAATTCGTATGAATGGAAATAAAGATATTGATCTAAAATCAAATTTGAGAGAACCTGTTTTAACATATTTCACTTTTTAAATAAAACATATGTATACTTTTAGATAATGAATATCAAAAATTATTGAATATAAAATTATCGAGATATTTTTATATCTTTTTTTTTAATAATATGTAATTGTTTTCGGCATCATTTGTTATTAAATTAAAATGTGGTGGTTTTGACCAAAGATTTTGTTAAGAAAAGAAAAAGAACATTTAATCTAACGTGGCACAATTTTATTTAAAACATTTTATTCATAATGTATACAAACTTCATATAAATGTACGTATATTTTTTTGTTGTACTGTATATGCTTTATTAATCAGTTCCTGTTTTATTGTTAGTACGTGGTATGGTATGAACTTTCATATGTAAAATCCTTTTTAGCTAAAAATTATATATTATTAATTGTATTATGAATTATTATTATATTTTGTGAAAATTATATTTTGATTTAACAATAAAAACAAAACGTATTGTTTTCTTTACTATATACGAGTATATGAAATAAATCAAATCAAATATTATATTAAAAAAATTAATTGCCTTTCTTGTATTTTAATAGATTTAGGGCCTAATTTTGTATTATATCTGGGTTAATTTAAAGTAAATTGCAGTATCCTTATTTAGGCAAATCCTGTTTTCAGGATCTGAGCGGTCCTGGAGAAGTTGTCATTGAATGATCTATTAAGCTTTTAAAAAAATTATAGATGATTATCGAGAACTTGATATTAAGAATTTCATAAGTGATTTGTAGGATATTGGAACGTCTTCCCAAGTCAAATTTGGTTTGTAAACAGACCAGTTTCGTCTATGCGCCATTTTCAGTATTTTCTTGTTACTCTCTCTCTCTCTCTCTCTTTCTTTCTCTAAATAAAAAAAAAACGTTAATTCAGGTTAATGATGTGACATGTCTTAAAAAGGTTTAAGTGAAAGATTAAACAATAAAATTTAGCAAGAAAAACAACACTTTAACAACACATTAATAAAGAATTTTAGGAATTGTTTTCGTCTGAGTCAAATTTGCTTTTAAGCTTAACAAAGTGGTTCGCTTACAACATACGTCTACATCTGTTATAGAGAACAAAAATTGCTTTGGTCGTAACAATTTTGATAATATTATGGTTATAACGAACTTGGGTTAATGCGAACTTTCGCTAATTACGAAGTGTTTTTAGGTACTCAATACAAAAATTCTTGTTTAATTTATACACTTAAAATGATCAAATCACGTCGAATAAATATGAAACGAATGTAGTCTATATATTGCAATGTTGTTTGCTTTTATTTATATGAAAAAGAAAACATTTACTCGATTATAACGAAGCTCTTCTTTAAACAACTATATAATATGGTAACGCAGAATTCATTGTAACTGAGCTCTACTGTATTTTACTTACTTATTAAAAGTGGTATTAAAATACACTTACAAATACCTACAGTTTAAGGAAATTAAGACATAAAAAGTTATAACTTGAAAAATTTAAAAAAATATCTTTGATACCACTATATCGACCTTTTCACATAATAAATTATTATTATTAATATTTGCTTTCAAGGTCAAGACCGCCTCTATGGACTTTGAAATATGGAATTTATTTTATAAGAGATTTTATAATAAATAATATATAAGACCTTCTTCATAACAACTAATATTTAATAAGTACGATTTGATAAATTATCAACAATAATGATAATAATAATAATGCTAATTATTACAAGATTTTATGCATAGAATTTGTGTCTACCATTTGTAAAGTGTTTTTATGCGTGTTGTACACATACTTACGTGATTGAGTATGACTTAGAACGCAAAAACATACGTTTAACTTTACGTTGTTTTTTCTAATACGAGTTATCGTAGCCGTTTTACTTATTGAACACAGTCATACAGAGTGTGTCATATTATAAATATCAAATAATAAAGCGAATGATCCGTTATTTCAAACCTTGTTGTTTTTTACAAAAACCCTTTACTTCTATACTGAAGGTCTCAGTGCGACGCCTTGGCTATTCAGTTGTACTTACTGATACTTAGTGCAAATACCGGTATTTTTTGACACTGTCCGAAATACTGATTATCAATCAGTATCATACCTCCACAGGCCAAAATGACTCGATTCGAGTTTGAAAAACGTTTGACAATATTTCGAAACAATCGGACATTGAATTTGGGCGAAAAACTACATTTTCTAGCGAAGCGCATTTTCATCTCGATGGTTATGGCAACAGAAAAAATTAGCCGCATCTGTGGAGTGGAAAAACCGCACGTCATTATCGAGAAGCCAATGCATCCACAGAGAGTGACAGTTTGGTGTGGATTTCGAAGTAGTGGCATCATTGGTTCATTTTTTTGTGTGGAAAGTTCTACAGGAAACACCAAGGGTAAGAGCCACAGAGTGATAGCTACGGACTGTTTTATGCCTTGAAATGGAAGATCTTTGGCTTTAGCAGCATAGTGCACCATGCCACATAGCTCTGAACATGTCATCACAGCCCATTAAATTTTTGAAAAGATACTTGTAATTTTACCACCCAATATTCAACACATTTAATAGAAATACTTTCGAAAAGTTTATTTAAACAAATGGAAGGACATCAGGTATTTCTAAATCAAAAAAAGTAATAATTTCGTTTAGATATCTTATTCCTGTTGTGGAAATGAATTAGAATTGTTTGAAAGTACTTTTTTTACCAGGCATGAAACGACTAACATGATGTTAATGTTAAATATAGACAACCGAAGTTAATATTTTACATGGTTGTTAAAACAAATGTTTTATAGCATGAAATGACGTACGTTTATGGTCGAGAGCGGTTCTTAAGCTTCTCATTTTTTTCTCAAGAAATTCAATAATAAACTGGTGGCAAAAACAAAATATAAACATGGTGAATATAAAAATCTCACATTAATACTTGATGTGACGACAAACAAAAAATAATGAAATGGTATAACAATAACATGAATACGTTTACGCCACCACAAACAAATATGGATTTAAATAACAACATTACATACCTTATGTAAACAGGGAGTAATCATGGGGGATGGATTAGTTTTAATTATACAAGATAAAATCAAATAACAGAATTCATGCCACTGGTTTGGAATACGGTCTTGCTCAGCCAATGGTTGTAATTCTACTATTTTTTATTCAAATATTAACGTTTTTAAAATATAAATGGAAAATTCTAAAAGACATTTAAATACAAATAGTTCTGGGTCATATCGTGCCTTCACCGCATAAAATAATTATGTAACCAAATTATTGATTTTCACTTTTTCATCGCAATCGATAATTTACGATCATTAAAATGAAATCTTATAGTTTTATAATCGTTAGTAGGGGCATCAAAAATTTAGTGCAAAACATATTTTTCAGCAGCCATAAAACTTAGTGCAAAATAATTTCATAAAAAAGCATTTTTTTAAATAAACAATTAAACGCCCGTTGGTCGTTAATGATTGTATTCAATCAGACAAAAATGAAAAATAAAATCTTTATCTTTTATTTCGCATGCATGTTGCAAGAAAAATAAAATAAGCTCATGTTGAGTATAATTGTCTTTTATGTTGTTTGAATAAAAGCATTCCAAGCCTATAATGATTACGTCTTTCATTATGATTCAAATGCAATACCGAGTTCCTATATTGTATTTGATTTGTATGGTATAAACATCCGTGGTAGTATGTTTTCAAACTGCTTAAACTTCGCTGACGATTTGGTTTAGCGACCAATGAAATGTCGGCATATGAACAGCTAAAGCCACAACAAACAATGCATTGTGTTAACAATTAGTTGGGAAGAATATCCCGAAATAATAAATTTCAATATTAAATTAAAAACAATTATTTTGCTAAGATATAAAATGCTGAAAAATGCAATAATATCGCAAAATAATAAGATAATAAAGGCCAGTGGAACCCATCATTTTGGAATGAAAGTCTTGGCTGGAAAATTAAAACAAGAGTCTTGTCTGCAAGCAAAAACTTTTACCATATTTTTGGTAATAAAAAATTTACTACGTCTTTCTTAATTAGTGATTTAATATACAAAAAAAGTTATAATGTATGTATATTTTTTAAGCTAAAGGCATATTGCATATAAAATATTTTTTTCATTCTAAGGACGTAACACGATTTTCAGTTGCATGAAATCTCAACCGTTGACTACAATACGGCAAGCAATAGTGCCTGTGATTAGAACATTACAATCGAGTATGACACTTTTTCACTCATTTAAAGTTCTTTGCTTAAATATTGTTTTTATATTTTTAACAACACCTTTTAATCATAAATAATACGTCTATGAAACGAACTTCAATGTATATATAAATTTCTAGCCATAAAACATTTCCTAATTGAATAGTGGGTATTTACGAGGATTCACCAAGTCTTTACCAACAAGTCGGTCACGTTTAATTTAAGGAAATAAGTTGATGATTTAGAGTCTTTGTCTGCATTCTTGAACATCAAAATGTTGGTAAGTTTGTAGAAAATGTCATCTCATTCATGTTTGTCCGTTTGTTGTATTCTATGCGCGGCCACGCCGCTTATACAATCGAGGCAAATAGGCTGTATTTTTCTCGAATAATTCAAGTGGTTGAGGCACTTCCCATACAAGCCAGACATTAGTAATCGTAAGCGTCAACAATACTTCTCTGAAACTATGAAAACAGATTTTTGAAACATAGAAATTTCATAATATACGGCAGCAACGTTCAGGTTACTAGCTGGTCATATATAAGAAGTTAAGAACATATAAAAATGAGCATGAGACTCTAATTTAAAATTAATATGTATGTATATTAGAGCCTGTCTAAGAGTAAGAGATATTGGGATTGAATGTAAGAAATTTTTAAGATTAAGCTGTTGAGTTTTGCTGTTGCTATAGTTTATGTCTGCGCTCTTAACATTCCAGTTTTTCAATTCATCTTTAATTAACATTTTTTAACACGAAACTATTAAATTCTCTACTTTTATTAGTCATGACCCAACAGGTTCTTTAGGGCTTTTCTAGTCTCTACAATTTGTATGTATTTTTTGCAAATTTTTTTATTATTATTCATTCTTTCTTTCTTTTCTTTTCGAATAGTTTCGGCTTCTAAAAATACTTTTTCTCTTTTCTAAAATATTCTACAGCCATTCCTCTCAGAGTTAGATAATTTTTTTAACTTGCCAGCGTGAGACTTCCTAACTGATTTTCTATTTATTTTTTTATATTATTAAGCGAAAAAAGCAATTGTTAGCGTATACGTGTATGTGATTTATGGTGCACAGTGGTGCCGAAAGGAAAATGTTTACTAGTGTAGAAATTAAAGTTGAATTTTTCCTATTGTCTTTGGAACATGCTTCCTTAACTAATATACGTTACGAAATTTAGACTACTAACTCAGACTAATGATCAAAAGTACGTTCGATTTAAATGAATTAAACACAAGAAATTAGCTAATGGCCTGGACTTTACAAATATATTTAAAAATTAGAGATCGAACTAAAGAAGTTCGATTTAAGTGGAAAACAAAGGGTTAAGAAAAAAAAAACACAATTGGCAATAATTAGTAGTGGCTTAAGCCTAATGCTTACAAGGAGAATCATGATATATGTGTGAATCAAATATTCCCTTTCAATAAATAATTGGCATACGTGTACACGTACTCGTACATAGAACCATCGCCCCTAAAAACAGGCAAAAAGCATGAAGAGGAGATGAAGCGGCCTTCGGTAACAGCTTTATGCTCCACTGTGTAGGTTGAAGTTTTTCTGTTTGACTTTTTGGAAGATGGCCTTATTATTCTTACTTAACTAAAATATGTTAAGAAAATTAGCCTACTAATCTAGGGCTAAGGCTCAATATATAATTCAGTTAGAGTTCAGGCGGGAAAGTATTTAAAACAAGCAACTATCCAAAGGAAATATTGAAAACTGCTTGGAGCTGTCTAAGACTTATTTCATTATTATTAAAAGCTAGTTTGTATAATAAATAGTTTTTTATTACTAATATATATATATTTTTTTTACTATTTTTTATAACATTTTGAGGTTTTATTTTGTCGTTAAACAATTTTATTTCAAACAATCGATATTTCGATACTCATTGTATTATCTTCAGCACAATATTGTTTTTTAATTTTATTATTAAAAAAATAGTTTTATTATATTATCAGTTATTCTCTGAATTGATTTTATCAGAAATTATATTTATTGTGTGTTACAAGTTAAATTGTTCTAATATTATAAATCCAAAAGTTTGGATGTTTATTATCCAATCAGCGAAGGACGGCTGAATGGATTAAAAAAAATTGGTGCATAAAATACTTGCCAAAAAAGAAATGATTTAAGCCATTTTGGTATTGGTTCAAAAGAGCTTTACGACTTTTCATAACGGGGATATTTTTCGGCCACCAGTCAATATTTTTTTTAGAAAATTTTTTTGATCTGTCACTGAAGTACATCGGCAGTTAAGATAAAAGCATCACTGAAGGCATCACCTCTGTTGTCAATCAAGGGTTGAAAAGTTTCATCTTACGGCTTCAGAACACCAAAGAAGAAAAAGTTTTATAGAACACAACAGTGTTGTATTGGTCTTTGACTATTTAAAATTTTTTTTAAAAACTTTACCTTTTGTTTTGCTTTATGAATACATTATAGAGTATAAAGGTAAAAAGCTAAAATTGTACCAAATAAATAGTTTTTTTTCAAAATTTACGGATATTTTGTGTTTTAAATTTGCCAGTATTACTTTTGTATAAGGATACTACCTTTTTCGAAATTTGAAAATATGTGCCAAAAATATATCAGTTATTTGGAGTGCCTTGAAACCCAAAGCAAATAAATAAAAATATTTCGATTAGTAAAGTGATAAAAATGTTGGCATTGATTTTTTATTAATGCTCTAGCAGATAAAATGCGGTCACAGATTTCAATAATTTTTGTTTTGCATTTCGAAATTTTTGAAAGAAAAATTCATAAGTTTTTTGAGTTTATTAATTAAAATTTGGATTGATACCAAACGCACTCGCGATTTTAATTTAAAATTCAATAGTCAGTGTCAGTGATATTTAATATGATATCACGCATTATATCATTAATTGTTGCAAAAATTTGTTTAGATAATAAAGGGATTGGCCAGCTTAATATGGACATATTAGTTATTAATAAAATTTTTATTTATTTTTTTATCATTTCAATTCTAATTTTACTTCGTGCAATAAGACATGATTATTGTTGTTAACATTTACTTTTACTTTTACTACCTGGTTAATAGATCACAGGTGTAAAGCAACATTAACAATAAAATTAAAAAGTAAAATTAAGGAACTACGGTATGCAAATATCAAGCTATTTAAATAGTTCAATATTTACTCGCATAAGTTTTTTATTGTAGGGTTTTATGTATGAACTTATAATAATATGCTTATAAGATGAAAAGTGTTCAATAATAATTATGTTGTATAATAAGACTTTTTTATGAGTAAAGCCCATATTCTATAATTGTAGAATTAATTCATCTAATCAGTTAAATAATTTAATTAGAATAGAAAGCTTTTTTAAGCTAATTTTACTAATGTGGCCAGCCCCTGTTATAATCTTTAGTTATGAAAACATCACTGAATTTTTTCATGTATTTTAAATAGTATAATAAAATTTTTTGTCTTATATATACAGGGGATGGCCATTTTAAGTGGGACCATCATAATATATACATAACATGTATTTGACAAATATGCGAATTAGAGTAGCAAAAACTTTTAGAATGGTAGCAGAAGCGATTACAAGGGCAGCACTCATGCCTTATCGTTGTCACTGTATAATAATAACGAATTGTTGTAATGAAAAAAGTACACCTCCTTACCATTGTTAAATTAAACTATTTATTACATTTTGATGCTTTTAATTTTGGTATATGAATAGTTCTACTGTCACATTGAAAGTAATTATGGATTATTTTATAGTACAATTTTTTGCATACCTTTAAGTAAAGTTGTTTCTGAAAAATTTTTGAGTTTTATTTATTAAATGCTCAATATTAAAATTTATCGAGATTATTAAAAAAAATATTTGCACTTTTTAAAAGTTTCTTTTGGCTTTATCTGAATAAATGCTTTCAAACTGTCCAAAGTACACTTGCGCTTTCGTTTAGCTGCAACAAACAAATTTGAAAATTTCAAATATTTTTTCATTTAAATATACCAAAACTCACTCTTTTAAACCTGCACTTATTTAGAGAAGTTGGTGGTAGGAGAGCCTGACAATCAGAGTCAAGTAGATGTCATTCCCATCAAATGCTTGCAAAATATATATAGTTTATAATTATATTTTTAATACTAGTATTGAAAACAAATAAATAAAATGGTTTTAAAGTGCGAAACCGGTTGAAACATATTTTCAATATGGCTATAATAAAATAAATAATTATTATCAATGAAATAAAAAGTGTATAATTTGATTAAAATAATTCAGTACGCAATTATAATCGCAATATTTGAACAAAGCAAATAATTATTTCCTAATTATATGAAGAATATCAGCAGAAGCTTTCACTGTGCGTCGATATATTTACGTGTGGCAATTTTTCCAAGATGAATATTTTCTTATTTATATATTTTTTGCGTGTTTTGTTCTTTCTTCTTCTCTCTGATGATTTGGCCATAAACTTCAACTTGACGTTTGTATAAAAATTCTTACTCACCATGGGTGAGATTTAGTTACGTTAGTCGATAGCTGGTGTAAGTTTGTGCGGCTAGAATCTTCTGAAAATTTGGATTTTAGTGAATTTACCGCCTGTTTCACGATGTCGAACGACATCGTTCGTTCGCATAAATACATTAAAACCAAAAACAACATTTTAAAATTTGTTGCTGTTTCAAACGTATTTATGCGAACGAACGATGTCGTTCGACATCGTGAAACAGGCAGTTAGAGGGACTGAAACAGGAAGACAAGCAATAAAATTTAAATTTATGAAAAACAAGTTCTTTCCTTGAGTCTTTTGTTTTTGTTTTCTAATTAAATTTTGTGTTGTTGTTGCCGTTCAACGTGTTTTAATAATTTGTGAATAATAATTGTGAATAAAAATTCTAAATTTGTTCTTTGTTATATATAGGATTTAAGCTTTTTTATTATAAAAAAGAAAGAATTACTGGAAATAAATTAAAAATGAAATTCGCTGTGTACACTTTCTGTTTTGCCGCTGTATTGGTATTTGCATTTGCCGACTCTGGTAAGATCATGATGGCATACAGAAATTTATATGCATATACAATAACAAAAAAAAATAATAATAATAATTTTAAGTGAATATTTAAGTTAATGGGTTTGTTTGAATTACTTGAGACATCGATTGCATCACTTCTATATTTGTTTAAAAAGTTCTTGGAAGTTTAAAATTTAAACACGTTTTGACACGTTTTTTTTTAAATATTTTTTAGCTTCCTAGAATTTGTTTTGTTATATCGAGATAATTTTACTTAAGAAAACCTAAAATGCAATTTTTTAGAAGCTGGCCATTTCATTCCCAAGGCTTTCTATACATTGGACTCGGATGGTCACATATCAAACTTGCATGCCGTTAATCCACATGTAAGTCTAATAAAATTTATAGACAATTATTTTTATATAAAAATATATTTTTGTTTTAAAAATTTCTAAATTTAATGACAAAACAGAACATTTTCCTACCGATACTCGTATGATTCTTTGAATTGAAATATTGACATCATTTCATAATTTTTTTTTTCTTTTTTTGTTGAAGAAAATAAAATATTTTTGTAATTAAAGTCATTTCAATCATTTTGTTGTATAAATGCGGTTGACGAAAATTACCCGACTCTAGCTGCTTTAAAGGAGTCAGAATGTTTTATGAAAATAAGGTCGGCGGGTGCTGCCAAGACGCTTGTTGGTCCCACAAACCTTGACCTCGGCTACTGAGGAAGGATTAAAAAAGTTAATGATTAATTATAATAAAATTTAATTATTATTTACTAAAAGACTTTTTTGACATTCAGAGTACTTTTTCGCACAGATTGCTTAATAAATTTATATCTTAATCCGAATCATTGTGGCAAAAAAAAAAAAATATTCTGCAGTGTGTATTACTCATCCAACTATATCTGTTGCCTTGGAAGAATTTATTTTACACTGTTTTCTATAATTGAAATTTAAATATCTTGTTGTGCCCCCTAGTAAAAAATTTCTAGCTACGGCAATGCTTGTTTGATTTACACCTCCTCTCGATTTATTTATTTAATTTGTACCTTTTAAAATTATGATTTTACGTTTACTTTTTTTATAGACTGTCCATTACTTGAGACGTTTACGTAGACAAGTGGTTTCCGCATCTTCCTCGTCATCTTCCTCATCTGTCACTGGCCATGATGGTGTTACACACTTTACTTCACAAGCCGTAAACTCACACACACCCCATGTCGAGTAAGTAAATTGTTATTAACAATTTATTGTAATTAAAACTTTTTTATAACAATTTCTTATTTTCTTGCGTCTCTTTATTTATGACAGTTTTTCCAGCCGCTTTGGTGGCTCCGAGAATGTTCCTTCAAGTGGACATATTGTTCAAACTACAGGTGTCATTGACAAGAATGGCAAGGTCTACTACAAAACTCACGAAGGCCACTTTTAAATGGAAATTTCAATCGTTTTGTTGGACTAGAAATGATATTCACATTTCTTGAATTTTTATGGCAAAGTTTAAAATTTGTAAACTTTAAATTTGCAACGTAATTTTTAAATAAATTGTGATTTTATCAAATTACAAAATGTCTATAAATTGCTCTTTTTGGCTGATTAATTTCTGTAACATTGATATGTGCAACATAAATTTTATTTTCCAATTCACAAGGCAACGTAAAAATAAATTTATTGCTACATTTTCACTTCGTTTAATGATTAATAATCGTATGAAAAATAAAATGGACGGCTTTCTGAAGGTTCACCAATAAGAGATTAAATTAATAAGTGATAGAATTACTTTTAATAAGAAAAAAAAAACGAAATGAAAACATGACTATTGGCAAGGGTGGATGTATCCTTTCTACTTGTAAAGTATATTTCTAGTGCTAAATAACAAAGTGTAATTAAATAAAAAGCATAAAGAGTTTACGTTTCCCAACATATTAAAGACAGTTGCCTAGTCGGTGGGTAGGCATCAGAAAAAAGGACATCTTCTAATGACAGACCTATGTTAAAGTCCTCGAAAATGGTCCAAGTTCGCAAGACCTCCAAATTGGTATCTCACTGGGTTCCTCCAAAAGCCAATTCTCACATATTTTTGGTTACATTCAAGGTGGCCAACGAATGGTAGGTTTACACAAATCATCGCAATTGGTCAACCTGGTCCATTGATCAAGTTCACCAGAAATTATGTTTCAAAGCGATTGAAAGTTCGAACTATCGTACTAGTGCTGGTATTAAAAGATGGAGTGGAATATTAATCATGTCATACTCATTATGTATAAAAATGATATAAGCGGGCCTTTCGAATAAAGACGTAATTTCTTTAATTCCTTACAACTATTTTGTTCCATTTCATTTCAACTTGCCTCCAGCTTGGAAAACTGTCAGAGGATTTTCCTAAAACTTACATTTCAATTAGAAAGTGTTTTTATAACATCGTATAAATCTTAATATTATGTCAAGACTATGTACGAGTATGTTGGTGACAAGTCAATGTAACAAGTCAAAAAGTGTTCATTAGAAAGAACCTTGTGTACATAACGCAGCCTTAAAGGCAACTCTTTAAGCATTTAGCTGTAAATAAGCTGCTGCCAGACAGGAATATCGCAGGCAAGTTCAGTGAGTATGCACGATATATGGTGTACAAGTATGACAATATTACAATGAACATTATGTATAAACATTTTAATATTATATTGTTTGTTGTTGGCTTAGCTAGGTATATGCCTGCATTTCATTGGCGCTTACCCTTTTAGCCAAATCATGATTGAAAGCATTCAAAGCTCGTATACTTATGCCACAGACTATTTCTATTTGAAAAATATGATTGAGTTCTGTTTGAATTCTCATATAGTGTTTGTAGTCTGTGGCATAAGTATACGAGCTTTGAATGCTTTCAATCATGATTTGGCTAAAAGGGTACTGATGATTTGGTTAGCGCCAATGAAATGCAGGCATATACCTAGCTAAGCCAACAACAAACAATATAATATTAAAATGGTTATTTTGGAGAATATATCGAATAACGAATTTGATAAATATTATGTATAAACGTTTGGTGAAAATATTATTTCCCATGGAGGCGTATTCGATTGGCAAACAAGTACATCATATTTGGCTTAAAAATTTGTCAAAGATTTTTCAAAGCCGCAATTGATCGATGGCACTTAAAAGTTGGAAATTAAAACTTCTAGAGACCATTGCCTCGATGCCATTAGAATAATTTAAATGATATCATATTCTATTTTTAGAAGCCTTATAATATTTATCTTAAAAAATACGACACACAGATATTTTTATTTTGTTCTTGATTCGAGAATTCTTTACCACCAGAGTTCATTGGAGTTTTTATTGAAGGGCAAGTTTAACGCTGCCTAATAGGCAGGGAAGATCCTCAATGGTTGGTCACTTCAAATTGTTAAATTTTCCAAAAAAAAAAAAAAAATTATGTTTAGTAAAGTATTTGTATTGCCATGGCCTTTATAAACACATAAAAAGTATGGGTGAAATCATGTACGGCTTCCATATCTACTTATATAAAATCATCTATTTAAGCTGTGCTGGTAAAAAGTTTTCCATTAAGAATAATTTTCTCGCCTTATGAGACAATGAATTGTTCCTAAAAAAGTTGGGAGTCCTACCAAATACTTTGAAAGCTGGTAAAGAACTTTAAATACAACGCCAATAAGGGCATAAGAAATTTTACTTAAAAATAGTTAAGAATTTTCTTTAATTCAAGTATAGACGTAGTTAGTATCCTTAGTCCTTGAATTTCTTTTTAATAAATGTCAGGAGTTGAGACCATCCAACCTAATTATCTTGCTACGCTCATAAATTTAGATAAAATTTTACATAGATCAGTAAAATTATAAATGTATAATATAAGCAAATTTTGAGTCTAAACATAGTTCACAATTTCTTTCATTTAGTGAACAATTTATTGTTTTCAAATATCAAACTTTAGTAAATGTTTAATAAGTATAAGTAATGAACTTCTAACTTTTCTAAACACAGAGTAGGAAGTTATTAAATCGCGGATAGTTCATACAATTTTATATAATTATAAATTGTAAATGTTTGCCTTTAACTCACATTCAATGCTTTAATTCATTTCCTTTGAAAATTTTATAAGCTAAAATTAATAATAATTTTTAAGAATAAGTTGTTATAAAAAAAAAAATGAAAATTCACTAAAATTACGAAAATTTACTCAGAAAATGAGGAATTTTTAAATATTGTAAGATAAAAACATTTCTGCTAAATTTTATAAAAATAAAGAAAAATTTATGTAAAAAGAGCTTCGAAAAAAATATATGGAATTATTTCCATAAAATATATATTAGGTTTATCCTTATTTTTTGTCTCGTTTTTATGCCAATTCGCTGAATCGGCAATTCTTTTATATACTATCGCTGCTTTCAGAAAATTTTAATTTTAAAAATACGGTGGAGAAAGTGTTTCTAAATACCCTCTTTATACGTTAAAAAAAAATCAGAATTATATATGAGGCCAAGCCAAAATTCTCTCACGAAGTATCTGTATGAAAGCTAACATTTTAAAAATCTCGAGATATGGAATTAGAGGAGCGAAATATTAGCAAAAATTTTAAATTTTAATATTTCCTTTGCAAAGAAAATACTTCTCCATCATTTTCTGTGTATCGAGCAATTTATGTTTGGAAAGGATAGAAGTTTGTCT